>CM038405.1:7363985-7516485 GCA_021498475.1 Saguinus midas | reverse complement strand
CGGTAGAGGTGGTAGAGGTGATGGTGGTGGGGGTGCTTGCGGTAGTGGAGGAGGTTGTGGTGATGGTGGAGGAGGAGGTGGTGGAGGTGATGGTGGTGGTGGTGGTCATGGTAGTGGAGGAGTTTATGGTGGTAGGGGACAAGGAGGTGGTGGTAGAAGTGGTGAAGGTGATGGTGGTGGTGCTGGAGGTGGTGGTGATGGTGGTGGTGGTCGTGGTAGTGGAGGAGGATGTGGTAGAGGTGGTGGTGATGGTGGTGGTGGTGGTGGTTGTGGTAGTGGTAGTGGAGGAGGTTGTGATGGTGGAGGAGGAGGTGGCGGTAGAGGTGGTAGAGGTGATGGTGGTGGTGGTGGTGGTGGTGGTGGTGGAGGAGGTTGTGGTGATGGTGGAGGAGGAGGTGGTGGAGGTGATGGTGGTGGTGGTGGTCATGGTAGTGGAGGAGTTTATGGTGGTAGGGGACAAGGAGGTGGTGGTAGAAGTGGTGAAGGTGATGGTGGTGGTGGTGGAGGTGGTGGTGGTCATGGTAGTGGAGGAGGATGTGGTAGAGGTGGTGGTGATGGTGATGGTGGTGGTTGTGGTAGTGGTAGTGGAGGAGTTTGTGATGGTGGAGGAGGAGGTGGTGGAGGTGATGATGGTGGTGGGGGTGGTCGTGGTAGCAGAGGAGGTTGTGGGGATGGTGGAGGAGGTGGTAGAGGTGATGGTGGTGGGAGGAGGTGGTGGAGGTGGATGTGGAATCCCTGTTTCCGGCTCTTAACCCTCACTCCTTATGTGCCCCTTTCCTTCCAACCCTTGGTAGGTGGAGAAAGAACCTCTAAACAGTTTATGTAGGGCCATGACTCCTAGCCTGACAGCATAACAGGATCACTGGAGGTGCTTGTTATAAATACACACTCCATGGCCTCATCCCCAGTTTCTGATCCCTTCAGTGTTAGATAGGGCCAGGAATCTTTAAGGTAATCCATATCCCCACATAGTTCTGGTGTTGCCAGTACAGTTTGCATACCTTATTTGGAAATCACTGGATTGTGGGTTATGGGAGCAGCACATACCCATGCATGGCTTTCTTGAAGAAGCTTCAAGAAATGTGCCTTCAAGTCCTGAGTCTGCAACTAACCGGCATTTTACCCTTAATAAGACACGTGGCCTGCCTGAGCCTAAACACAGGACAGTTGGCCTAATAACCTCCCAGCCTCCCTCCAACTCCAGTAGTCTGATTCTTCGTGAAAAGTTTGGTTTGGGGAATATATTTCTCTGGTCCTGTATCTACTGAATATCTCTTCCTTGTATTTTTCCTGTTCATTTATTTTAGGAGCTAAAGGAGTGCTCAGGTCATGTATTTGTGGATTCTGTGCCTGAATTCTGTTTACCAGAGGTAAGACTAAAGTAAATCTTATTGTAGAAACAAACCTTATTATGTAATTTCTTCAAATGAAGTCAAGAAATAATTTTAAGAGGCTTAGCTTCCTGTTTTCAATTTTAAATGAATAAAATGTGATCATTTAGCAGCTTTTTATATTGTCTATAAATCATTTACGTCACTTTCTTCTTCCTATTTCTGGTTCTTTCTTTTTTTTTTTTTTGCCAATCATTGAGAGCTTGTAAGGTTGCTGAGGTTGGTTGGCCTTGAACTCTTGGCCTCGCCTTTGCAAGCGCCACGACATCCAGCCGGAGCCACTTTGGGCCCCTCTGGTTCTTTCTATAATCCCCGCTAATACTTCCACTAGGGCATAGTTTTGAGCAAGGTAAGGAAATAACTCAAGTCTTCTAGTTTAGTGATTCTGATGCCTTTGTGCTTAGGTTAGCCATATGTGTCTGGTCTTGCTTTATGGTGGGTAATTGAGAATTGCTGTTATTTAGCCAAAGCCAGTAAACTGTAAAAATTCCTGCTGACTTGACATACCATATTGGATATTGTTTGAAATTAAGATTTCTGAACTGAGTCATAGAAAACGGTCACTTACTATTATTATCACAGTGAGACTTGTTAGGGTGTGGGGCCAGTTTCATCCTTTCTAAGGAAACTAAGATCAGTTTCCATTTTTTTAAAGGCAGGTAATCTCAGCTGGGAGGCCTAAACCCCAGAGTAGCTTAGGTGCGGTTCTCAACAGTCATGTGAAATGCGGAAAGCCGGAGCTGCTCTGGGGTTCATGAGAAGCTGCCATCCTCTTTTTCCATATGCCCAGTGGATCACAGTGCCTGTAGAAAATACTTCCACAAATTCAGGGCCAAAGAGAAAAGGAATTTGGAGTGCAGTTTCTCTTATTTTTGTTTTCTTCCTTCTCTTTCCATTTCTCCACTTGTTTAATATCCTGTAGATCAACAGTTTTCTCTCTTTTGGAAGTAGGTATATGTGTCTTTGAGGGTACCAGAGCAAGCAGAAAAAGAAAAGCAGATAACATGGTAATTGCAGGTGGCAGATAATGGAGAAAGTTTGAGATTTAGGAGTAAGCGTAGAGCTGAAGGAGTCCAAGAATCCAGATCTCTCCCTCACCATTAAGTACAATCATTTTGTCATCCTTATTTGTCACTTAGGAATTGATAGGGCAGGTCCCATCTGTTTCAAGATTCCTAATCCTAGATGCCACATTTATTTTCAGTTTACCACATGTGACACTGACTACTGCATCCTGCTGTTTGTAACACCACTGTAATATTTATGAATTGCTCTTCCAATGGCTCTCTGACTTGCTCTGTAGGGCACTCAACTTTTAAATTAGACAGTTACCATTCCAAGTTCACTTTTGCCAAGCTAAAGGATTATTGATATATTTAGGTTCTAGAGCCATATACATTTTTTCAAGTGAGATTTTAGGGCACACATTAGTAATGGTCCCTGTTTTAAGGTAGAGCCAGGCCTTGTATGATTGGAAAAAAATGAGAGTAATGGAAGCAGGAGAGTGACACTTATTATAGCCCAGTCTTAACTGACTTGTGGGTGAGCCACACAGCCAGAATTCCAGTCCTCATGAAATTTATGAACTAGTATTTATGTGTCTTCGAGGGTACCACAGCAAACGGAAAAAGAAAAGCAGACAAACATGGTAATTGCAGGTGGCAGAGAATGGGGAAAGTTTAAATAGCTAAATATCTCTGTATTCCCCCAGAGTCTGCACCATAGACTGTGTATACAGTTCAGCACAGTACAATGTCCCAACTAGCAAATGGGGGTTGTTTTGATTGCATTTATGGTCTGTAGAACCCCAGGTGTTTGTATACAGCAGTTTTATTTACTTTTGTTTTTTATTTTGAGACAGAGTCTTGCTCTGTAGCCCAGGCTGGAGTGCAGTGGCGCTATGTTGGCTCACTGCAGCCTCCGCCTCCCAGGTTTCAGCGATTCTCCTGCTTCAGCCTCCTGAGTAGCTGGGACTACAGGCACACACCACCATGCCCAGCTTACTTTTTAAATTTTCAGTAGAGATGGGGTTTCACCATGTTGGCCAGGCTCAAACTCCTGACCTCAGGTGATCTGCCTGCCTCAGCCTCCCAAAGTGCTGTGATTACAGGCGTAAGCCACCACACCCGGCTGTACATAGTGGTTTCAAAGATAGAGTGGTCTTTATTGGATTCCATCAAGTGAACATATGTAAGTAAGTATGTGAGTACAGTTGACCCTTGAACAACACGAGTTTGAACTGGGAAAGTTCACTTACATGTAGTATTTTTCAGTATATTGGTAATATTGGAAAAAATTTTGGAAATTTATGACAATTTCAAAAAACCTGCAGATGAATTGCATAGTCTAGATATAGCAAAAGATTAAGAAAAAGTTAGGTATGTCATGAATGGATAAAATATGTATAGAAACTAGTCCACCATAAAGTATATGCAAATTTATTTTAAAAGGATAATTTTTTTTTGAGACAGGGTCTCGCTCTGTTGCCCAGGCTGGAGTGCAGTGGCCTGATCTCAGCTCACTGCAACCTTCGCCTCCTGGGTTCAAGCAGTTCTCCTGCCTCAGCCTCCCAAGTAGCTGGGATTACAGGTGCTCCTCACTATACCCGGCTAATTTTTGTAGTATTAGTGGAGATGGGTTTTTGCCATTTTGGCCAGACTGGTCTTAAACTCCTGACCTGAGGTGATTCCCCACCTTGGCCTCGCAAAGTGCTGGGATTACAGGCATGAGCCCCACACTCGGCTTTTTTTTTTTTTTTTTTTTTTTTTTGAGACCAAGTTTCACTCTTGTTAACCCAGGCTGGAGTGCAATGGCGCGATCTCGGCTCACCGCAACCTCCGCCTCCTGGGTTCAGGCAATTCTCCTGCCTCAGCCTCCTGAGTAGCTGGGATCACAGGCACGTGCCACCATGCCCAGCTAATTTTTTGTATTTTTAGTAGAGATGGGGTTTCACCATGTTGACCAGGATGGTCTCGATCTCTTGACCTTGTGATCCACCCTCCTTGGCCTCCCAAAGTGCTGGGATTACAGGCGTGAGCCACTGCACCTGGCCCTTTTTTTTTTTTTTTTGAGACTAAGTCTTGCTCTGTTGCCCAGACTGGAGTGCAGTACCGTGATCTCACCTCACTGCAACCTCCACCTGCCTGGCTCAAGCCATCCTCCTACCTCAGCCTTCCAAGTAGCTGGGATGATGGTTGCATACAACCACACCCTGCTAACTTTTGTATTTTTTGTAGAGATGAGGTTTTGCCTTGTTGCCCAAGCTAGTCCTGAAGTCCTGAGCTCAAGCCATCTGCATCAGCCTCCCAAAGTGCTGGAATTACAGATGTGAGCCACCACACCCAGCTGAAAAAGTTAAAATTTATCAAAACTATGCACACCAACATTTCAGACCATGCATGACACCATTTGTAGTCAAAAGAAACGTAAACAAGCATTAAGATTCGGTATTAAATCATATGTATGAAACTAACAGTAGTACAGTATGTAACTTCATAGCCACCTCCTGTGGCTGTTGTGGCCAGCTCAGGTATCTGCTTAAAACATCGTGTGGTGCCAGTCATCTCCACATGAGCAGTTTGCCTCTCCTGTAAATTGCATATGGCGATAAAGAATGATCTCTTGCAGTTCTCATATATTTTGCATCGTGTTTAACACAGCACTGTAAACCTTGAGTGACACTATGGAACCCATGTGAAGTGCCACTAGTGATGCTTGAAGTGCCCCCAAGAAGCAAAGTCATGACATTACAAGGAAAAGTCGAAGTGCCTAATATGTACATTGAGGTCTGCAGCTGATATTGCTCGCCATTCAAGACAGATGAATCCAGCCATAAGGATCATTGTTTTAAAAAAAAAAAAAAAAAAAAGAAGGGCCGGGCTTGGTGGCTCAGACCTCTAATCCCAGCAGTTTGGGAGGCCAAGGTGGGCGGATCACGAGGTCAAGAGATCAAGACCATGGTGAAACCCCATCTCTACTAAAAAATACAAAAATAACTGGGCCTGGTAGTTCATGCCTATGGTCCCAGCTACTCGGGAGGCTGAGGCAGGAGAATTGCTTGAACCCAGGAGGCAGAGGTTGCAATGACCCAAGATCGTGCCACTGCACTCCAGCCTGGCCACAGAGCAAGACTCTTGTCTCAAAAAAAAAAAAAAGAAAAGAAAAACAAGCGAAAATACATGAAGCTGTCACTCTAGCTACACCAGCAGGCATGAAAACCTTGTACTTCTTGTGAGATGCATTTTTTACCTTGTATTGAAGATGCGGCTTTACGTGGGTACAAGACTGCTATAAGAAAGGCATACCTGTAATGTGATTCAAGAAAAAGTGAAATCATTCTATGGCAACTTAAAGCAAAAGGAAAGCTTAAAAAATGTTTTTTTTTTTAAGAGATAACAGGAAAAGCAGCTTTCTGCGGCCAAGAGATGACAGACAAATTCCTAGATGCCATTAAGAAAATCATTGAGGAGAAAGACTATCTGCCTGAACAGGTTTTTAATGCAGATGAAAGTGTCCTATTCTGGGAGAAAATGCCACAAATGTCATTTATTAAGAAGAGAAGTGAGTTCCAACACTTAAGGCAGGAAGAGATAGGCTAACTCCACTGTTTTGTGCAAATGCACTTGGGTTTATGATCAGGACTGCCTTTATCTATAAAGCTGCCAACCTCTGATCCTTGAAGGAAAAAGAAAAACACCAGCTGCCAGTCTTTGGCTTGTACAACAAGAAAGCCTGGACAGCAAGAACCACTTTTCAGCTTAGTTCCCTTGTTGCTTTGTTCCTGAAGTCAGAAGTACCTTGCCACTAAGAGGCTGCATTTTATAGTTCTTTCAATATTGGACAATGTCCCTGGCCACCCATAATCCCATGAGTTCCACTCCAAAGGTGTCAGAGTGGTCTAATGCACTAAACACAGCATCACTAAATAAGCCTCTAGATCAGGAGGTCATAAGAACCTTTGAGCTTCATCACACACGGTACTCTGTGGAAAGGACTGTCAAGTCTGTGGAAGAGAACCCCGATAGAACATCATAAAAGTTTGGGAGGATTACATTGAACCTGCTATCACTTAAATTCCTGCTAGAGAATACCATGTTCAGATGTTGTACTTGACTTCTTCATAGGATTTACAACAGAACCAATCAAGGAAATGATGAAAGACATTGTGGATGTGGCAAAACAATTTTAAAAAGTGGGAGATGAAGGGTTTCAAGATACAGAGCTTGGAGAAATTCAGGAGCCCCCAGCACACCAGAGGAGTTAACAGACGACCCAACCAGGAATAGTGCTTCTGAACCGGGCCAGATGAGGAGGAAGAAGCAGTGCTGGAAAACACATTGATGTTAAACAGTCTGGCAGAAGGGTTCTGATTATTCAGCACTGCTTTTGACTTCTTTAACAACTTGGATCATGATATGGGCACAGAAACTAAAATGGTGGAAGGAGGATTGGTACCATATAGAAACATTTTAGAGAAATGAAAAAGTGAAAACATCAGACAAGTTACAATGTATATCTGTAAGCACTCCAAGTCGGCCTGCTTCTCCTGCCTTACCCTCAGCCACCCAAGACAGCAAGACCAACCCTCCTCTTCCTTCTCGTTCTCTTCATTGTGAAGATGAAGACGTCTATGGTAATTCACTTCCACTTAGTATATAGTTGCCCAGCCTGAAGTATAATGGCACAACCATAACTCACTGCAGCCTCAACCTCCTGGACTCAAGTGATCCTCCTGCCTCAGCCTCCGAGTAGCTGGGACTGTAGGTGTGTACCACCATGCCCAGCTAATTGTTTAAACATTTTTTTTTTTTGAGACAGAGTTCCACTCTTGTTACCAGGCTGGAGTGCAATGGAGCGATCTCGGCTCACTGCAACCTCCGCCTCCTGGGTTCAGGCAATTCTCCTGCCTCAGCCTCCTGAGTAGCTGGGATTACAGGCACACGCCACCGTGCCCAGCTAATTTTTTGTATTTTTAGTAGAGACGGGGTTTCACCATCTTGATCAGGATGGTCTCGATCTTTTGACCTCGTGATCCACCCGCCTCAGCCTCCCAAAATGCTGGGATTTCAGGCGTGAGCCACCGCGCCCGGCTTAAACATTTTTTATAGAGACAAGGTTTGACTGTGTTAACCAGGCTGGTCTCAAACTCCTGGCCTCAAGCAGTCCTCCCACCTCAGCCGCCCAGAGTGCTGGGATTACAGGCATGAGCCACCGCATCCAAATTCCTTATGATTTTCTTAATAATGTTTACTTTTCCCTAGCTTATTTTATTGTAAGAATACAGTACATAGTTTATATGCAAAGTATGTGTTAATTGTGTTATCAGGAAGGCTTTTAGTCAACAGTAAGCTATTAGTAGTTAAGCTTTGGGGGACTCAAAAGTTACTTTCCACTGTACAGAGGGTCAGTACCCCTAGCCTTTATGTTGGTCAGGAATTACCTATATATAAATGTGGTTTGGCTGTTAAATTTATTTCTCAGAGGAAAAAAATGTTTTATGTAAGCATGCGCTCTTGATATATACCGACAGAATAATTTCTTTATTTTTTATAGTTCTAGATTATGTGGGCTGATTCTTAAATAGTAAAGAAAAGTTTCAAGTTTTCTCCCCCAGTTTCTGTATACCTGAGGGAAGGTGGTGATGGTTTTGAGCTTTGTTGTTGCTTCAGCTGTCCTTTGCATTGTTTTCTTCTGGTTCTATCACTGTGCTACTCGGTCTGAATTTTCTTATTTGTTTAAAAAAAGTGATGCTTGGGAGGTAGTGGAGAGTAGGACCAGCAAAGAGTTCTATGGTCCTTCATGAAGAGGACACTGTCTTGCAAGTGCAGTGCACAACTTGGGGTGAAGGCTGGGATAGTCTGGCTGTTCATTAGGCATGGTGTTCACATGGTGTTCACATAGGCACTGTGTAGATTTTGACCTCTGCTGGCATCCTGTCTTCAAGAGCCAATGATGCCCTGGCTGCTTTATTAAATGACTCATTTTATGTGTAAAGTTACTCAGCCGGAAAATGTCCACAGCCAGAATGACATCTGCCTCTCATCATCTACTTGTGCCATAGCATCTTTGTTATTACTTCTTTATGGGGCTGTATCAGCCCAAGGACCCACCTCTTAACCAAGTCACTTGCTTTTCCTCAGTGCACTGTGCGTCTCCCAGGGTTGGCTCCTCCATGGTGGAGGGCTCTGTGAGTGACGGCTTGTCTGAACCACGGTTCTCACTTCTGGTCCCAGAACATGCCGCTAATAAAGCTTCATCCCTTCAACGGAAGCACACCAAGGCCTGTTAGGTACTGGCTGCCACTGAGGACAGAGGAGTCATACAGGACAAAGTGCTACTTGGAGGTGTTGTGTATAGATTGAGAACTGTCATAAGAGTAGCACATACAGACTGGGCTTGGTGGCTTGGTGTAATCCTAGCACTTTCGGAGGCTGAGGCAAGCGAATCACTTGAGGCCGGGAGTTTGAGACCAGCTTGGCCAACATGGTGAAACCCCGTCTCTACTGAAAATACAAAAATTAGACAGACGTGATAGTGTACACATGTAATCCCACTTACTCTGTCTCAAATAAATAAATAAATTGAGTTACACATACAATACTTCGGGAGTTCTGAGGAAGATGTGGTTTCTTTCATCTGAGCAAATCAGGAAGATCTAGTGGAAGAAGAGAAGTGCGCCTTGACAGACTGGCAGACTTAAATATGTGGAAAAACTTCTTCTGCTAAAAATGTTTTCCTAAAATTTACCCAAACTTGGGTAGCCTTTTCCCTCACCTGCTAACCTGTCTTTTCTCCCTTTTTACATGACCTTAAGAGGGCAGATCTGGGGTTAAGATTAGGATGGAAGATGAAAGTGTAATTTCCTTTCATGACTGCCACTACACTTTTGCGGGCGGGGTGGGGGTCTCTATAACCAGCACTAAACTAACAAAAGGTGCCTGAAAAGAAAAAAAAAAACAAGCTGTCTCTGCATCTGGCTTTTGAAGGGCTGGTTTCCTTCCGTGTGCTGCATCCTTGTTGCCCATTAATCCACAGCAGTGGCGTGTTACGTTCTAGTGCGCGCTTGCAGCCTATATGCTGCTCTCTCTGCTTCCAGTTACCTGGTTTCACTTGTTGGCAGCAGCTGCCGACGGGTCCTGCTGTCATTTAACCTCATATGTCTAACTCAGAAGAGCTCTGTTCTAGTAAAATCAGAGTGCTGCCTCTGTGAGAACAGTGGCTGTTGTCATTGCTGGCTGTCCTGTCCTGCTACTTCTTGTCAATATAGAAAACCTTTTCAGATGAGAGAATGGCAGTGTTGCAGGAAAGCCATCATGATTCTGCAGCACAAACTACTTCTCTGCATTCTGACATCATTTTTAGTCACATCATATTGATCGATCCCTGAACAGATATATATCATTTCCTTCCTTTTCAGACCGAGCTAATAGATCTGTCTACGGTAGATGTGATTCTCATCTCTAACTATCACTGTATGATGGCATTGCCATACATCACTGAGCACACCGGCTTCACAGGCACAGTGTATGCCACGGAACCCACTGTCCAGATCGGCAGGTGAGACGGTTGATTCTGATCCTGCTTTGATGTGGCTGCAGAGCTCCTCCTTCAGTGCTGACGGCGACACAGTATTATACCAGGGTGGTGGTTACTTCCTTCAGAACAACTAAGCTGAAGAACAGGCAGGGTAGAAAACTCTCTAGATGAGGAATGTTCATTGAAATGCCTAAGGATGGATGCTGCAAGTAGCTTTGTTGGTCTTTTTTCATATAAATTCATTAGAAGGAGTTCATGGAGACGGCTCCCCTGTACAGAGGATGCTAATTAGGGGAGGCTTTTTCATGTTTAAGAAGACACCACAAAGATGCAAGGCAGAGGGCTTCAGAGGGAAAGAACGTAGCATCTTTAAAAAAAGAAATTTTATAGCTTTGCTTTCAAGAATACCCCTTTTGTGCTTTGTTGTAGACTATAAAGGGAGACAGAGCTTGTAGAAAATATAGGATGGGTAAAAGTAAATAGATGGTTGTCTCTGCTGTTGACAGAGTGAAAGTCTAGGAGTAAATCTGCAATTTCCTTTGACTCTGAGAAGCTTCTCTCATCCCTTTCTCTGCCCCCACTAAGCCTTTGTGATACAGGTGGTTACCACAAGTAACTATATTATCATTTAGTGAGAAAAAAATTATGTGAAGAAAACTACTTCAGAAAAAAAATTTGTTAATTTATTTTTTTGAAATAAGTATGGTATAAGTTGAAACTGTCAGGACCCAAAATGTGAGACTTAAGAATTGCTATAGACCCCTAGGTTGGATTCTAGAGTCTTGCAGATGAAATAATGTGTTTTCTTGTTTTTATATCAAACCATATTACCTGCACTGTAAGGGAGCTGAGGAAGGGCTCTCATAGGAAAGTAAAACCCTCGAAGTGATACATTGGTTTCAATTGAGAGGATAAGCTAAAAAACTAACTCCTAGTTTGGAAAAGTTAAAGCAGTGAGGATCAGCACACCAAACTTCCTATGAAAGGTACATCCAGGGCCAGTGTGGTAGCTCACGCCTGTAATCCCAGCACTTTGGGAAGCTGAGGCAGGTGGATCACGAGGTCAGGAGATCAAGACCATCCTGGCTAACATGGCGAAACCCTGTCTCTACTAAAAATACAAAAAATTAGCCAGGCGTGGTAGAATGCGCCTGTAGTCCCAGCTACTTGGGAGGCTGAGGCAGGAGAATCATTTTAACCTGGGAGGCAGAGGTTGCAGTGAGCCGAGATCATGCTACTACACTCCAGCCTTGGTGACGAAGCAACACTATGTCTTGAAAAAAAAAAAAAAAAAAAAAACTACATCCAGGACACCAGGAAGCCTGAATCACAGGTCTTGAGATGTTGAAACTAGCACTCTTTCTTCAAGATGGAAGGAAGAGATGGGTATTAGGCCAAAATAAATAAATGAGAATGAAATGAAGTTGTTTAGCTTTCAATTGCTAATACATTTATGGCTTACCAGTATGTATATGTTAACTTGGAAGGGATTTAAGTCAATCTGGATCACCTGTATTAGATTATGAATGGGGATTCAAGGTGTTAAATCCATTTCTAGCTTTGTAGTCACCCTCTGGCCATCAAGAATTCCCATAGTCCTCTGTCTTGTGAATCCCCAGAGCATGTGTACCTTGATCCAACTTATGGCAGCATTTCTCATTTCATCCCTGGTTCTGTGGTATTCCAGCGCATCTTAGAGCCAGCCTTCTGCATGGAGCAGCCTACTCTATTTGTCCTTGGAGTATTCTTCCACGTGGAATTTTGCTAATTCCTAAAACACATGTCAAGAAAACTTATTTTATCCATTTAAAATGTTCATTTAATACCATCATTTAAAAAAAAATCCTGCCTACACCCTGCTGTGTCTCTAAAATTAGATACTTCACAGTCATTTAACTTCTCCCTATATATTTTTAGTAATGTAAAAGTAGAGATCTTAGAGTGAGAGTTAAAATAGGCTTGTGTATTTCTGTGTTTAGAGACAAGAAATGTGCCAGGCTTGTTTTAAAGGTGAATTACATTTTTGAAGTTCAGAATTTTTAGCATAAAAATGCAATAAGAAACCAAGGATTTTGTTTAACTTTATATCAAATGATGATCAAGTTTACAGGCAGCAGAGAAGAAGACGAAGATGAGATGGGGAGGGGGAGGGGAAAGGGGAGGTGGGCAAGTGTTTTCTCCTGGACAACTGCTAAGAGTATGGTGTTTCTCAACTTTTTTAATGGGTGTGCCTCACATTTTTTGTTTAAACTCAGGCTTCTCATGGAAGAGCTGGTGAATTTCATTGAAAGAGTGCCAAAAGCTCAGTCTGCCTCCTTGTGGAAGAATAAGGACATTCAGAGGTGAGGAGCAGACCACTCTTCCCAGAGATTATAGAGCCAGGTGCTTTGCAAAGCAGTCTCATTTGATTTCTTCTTTTATGCTTAAACAATGATTTGATTATATTAAAGATTATCTTTCCATAATGCACGAAAGGGGTATGTTTGATTCACCCAACATTTTTCGAGAGGCAGCTAAGTGCAGGGTGCTCTGCTGGGTACTGGAGTTTTTAAGAACAATTGTCTCTGTCCTTGAGGTGCTCAAAGTTTAATAGAAAGTCAGATAACTCAGCAGGTCAGTTACAGTTTTCATGGCATGTCTTAGAAGAGATGTTTGCCCGCAGTGCTGTAGGCACTCAGAAACTGAAGAACTCTGCTTAGGGAGGCTGAGAAGGACAATCCTTAGGAGATGACAGTTCAGGAAGAAGAAATGGACTTGTCCAGATCACAGAGGTTGAGAAGAGAAGTCCAGGCACAGCATCTTGGGACATAGTATATTTAGGGAGCAGCGAGAAGTTCATTGTGGATTAGGGTGAGTAGAGAGGTCAGAGGTGAAAATAAAGGGGTGAACTGGAGCAAGAGAATGAAGACTCCCATATGTAAAGCTTGAGTTTTACATTGTCGAGAGTATGAAGTGGGCCAGCAAAGGTTTATAAGGAGGCAAATGACATTTGTTTTATGGAAAGTAACTCTGGAAGCAGCGTGGAGGGTGGATGGGAATGCAGACACAGGCAGGAAGACTAGCAGTGTGACTGCTGAAACCTAGGGGAGACAACAAAGCCTTGAACTAAGGTAGTATCCCTGAACATGAAGCTGAAGTCTAACTTCAAAGGAATTTCTGAGATAGAATCGAAAAGAACTGGTAAGAGTTGTAAAAGAGGCTGTAAGTAATTGATAAGGTAGGAGGAGAGCCGAGTGGAAGGCAAGGGACAAGGAAGTTGCAGAAAATACAGGTTGTTTTTGGTCTCAGGTGCTGCAGAAGTATGAATTAAAACAGCAATAGGCCCTTGGTTATGGGAATGAGAAAGTCATTAATGATCCCAGAGAGGTGACTTGCCATAGAGTGCTCAGTTCAGAAACTAGGCTGTAAGAGATGAAGCAAGGAGAAACACCATAGAAGCAGCAGCTGGATTGCACTTCCATGCTCTCTTATTCAAATGGGCAGCAGAGTATCCTGTCAATGTTAACACACTGGGCTTTCTCTAACCCTAGCAATTCTGCCTTCACCTCTAGGCCCCACAGCAGCCATGCCTGATGGGGCATCAAGTCTGGAGTAAAAAGTAGTCTTTTCTTAGGCAGTTTGTGTTCCATATGCTCCTACCCAAGTCCGCTTTTTTTTTTTTTTTTGAGATGGGGTCTTGCTCTGTCGTCCAGGCTGGAATGCAGTGGCGCTATCTCAGCTCACTGCAACGTCTTCTTCCAGGTTGAAGCAGTTCCCTGCCTCAGGCTCCCAAGTAGCTGGGATTACAGGTGCCTGCCACCACGCCTAGCTAATTTTTGTATTTGTAGTAGAGAGAGAGTTTCACCATCTTGGCTAGGCTGGTCTTGAACTCCTGACCTCATGATCCACCCACCCTGGCCTCCCAAAGTGCTGGGATGACAGACATGAACCACTGCACGCAGCCTCAAGTCCACTTTTTTCCAGTTGCCACTGGTTTCTCTTTCTCTGTAGATCAGTGGTTTGTAGTCATCTGCTTCTTTCAGTGTTAGAATGTCTTAGGTTTTGGAGATCTTCTTTCTGTTAGAATATCAATATGCAGTTAGAAGAATATACTTTTTCTATGATGACTGTTTCGGAGCTTGAGCATGAGTCTCCTCTGCATTCCTTTGTACACATGTCACTCATTTTACTGTAACACTTGCTGTGTGCCAGGCGCTATTCTAAATGTGTTATTTAATTATGTATTTTTTATTTTTATTTATTTATTTATTTATTTATTTTAAGGAGACGGGGTTTCACCATATTGGTCAGGCTGGTCTCGAACTCCTGACCTCGTGATCCACCCACCTCAGCCTCCCAAAGTGCTGGGATTGTAGGCATGAGCCACTTCGCCCTGCCTTAATTTATTTATTAACAACTCAATGAGTTAGGTAGTGGTGTTATTACTTTTTTTTTTTTTTTTGAGATGGAGTCTTACTCTGTTGCCCAGGCTAGAGTACAATGGCACAATCTTGACTCACTGCAACCTCTGCCTCCCAGGTTCAAGCCATTCTTCTGCCTCAGTCTCCCGAGTAGCTGGGACTGCAAGCACGCACCACCACGCCCACCTAATTTTTGCATTTTTAGTAGAGATGGGGTTTCACCATATTGGCCAGGCTGGTCTGGAACTCCTGATCTTGTGATCCACCTGCCTCAGCCTCCCAAAGTGCTGGGATTTCAGGTGTGACCCACTGCACCCGACCAGTGTTATTACTTTTTTATGGGAGAGAAAACCAGCACAGAGAGGTTAAGTAACTTGCCCAAGGTTGCACAGCTAGTGAGTGGCAGCATCTGGATTCAAACCTAGACAGCCGGCTAGCCTGGCTGCAGAGCCCATGCTCCTAACCACCTCTTGTGCACACACACATGCCTCTTCTCATGTGCATGTGAGCTGCTTCTCGTGTCAGGGGATGAGGAAGTAGGTTTGTCTGTGCACATTTGCTCTTGTGTTTTAAGGATCTTCTGAATGTCTGTTTCCTTGTTTGGGGCCATATGGTGTGGGCGTGGCTTCACATTAGGAAACATTTTCTGAACATGCGCGTATCTAAGTCTTCGGTGTATATCTGAGTGGCCTCCTTGATCCGACTGCCCCAGTGCAGTACTGCATTCTTGTTCCCAGCTCCCTTTTCTCTCGTTCTCGGTTCTGATGCCTCCCTTCTTTTCATCTCCTGTGTGCCCACTGGATGGCACAGGACCTTGGCTCCCTGCATCTCCCTCTTAGAAACCTCAGGCCTTTGTTTTCTTTCCCATGGAATGTGCATGCTCTGGCTTCCCTTCTTCCTCTTAAATGTAAACCCTTTAGAATATTTTGCCGCAACTAATTTTGGCACGCCACAAATAGTGTTCAGAAGTCAGTATTTGTTGGCTGGGCGCGGTGGCTCAGTCCTGTATCCCAGCACTTTGGGAGGCCAAGGTGGGCAGATCACTTGAGGTAGGGAGTTCAAGACCAGCCTAGCCAATATGGTAAAACCCTGTCTCTACCAAAAGTACAAAAAAAAATAGCTGGGCATGGTGGTGGGTGCCTGTAGTCCCAGCTACTGAGGAGGCTGAGGCAAGAGAATCACTTGAACCCAGGAGGCAGAGGTTGCAGTGAGCTGAGATCACACCATTGCACTCCAGCCTGGGGGACAGAGTGAAACTCTGTCTCAAAAAAGTCAGCATTTTCTGACTCTCAAATCTTGGGCCAAGTCTTAGGAAGCCCCAGTTCCTTATTTCACCTTTTCTCCTGTGTTCTTGGGCAAAATCCTCGGCAGTTTTGCCTTTACCTACCATTTGGCCACACAAAAGTAGTGCCACCTACATTGATATGTGAATGAAGCTAAAGGAAGAGAAGACTAGGGAGGGGTCTGAAAGACACAGAGGAAATCTCTCTTTAAAAAAAGGAAATTAAGTTCTGGGATACATATACAGGACATGCAGGTTTGTTATACAGGTAAATGTGTGCCATGGTGGTTTGCTGCACCTGTCAACCCATCACCTAGGTTTGAAGCCCCATATACATTAGCAGTTTATCCTAATGCTCTCCCTCCCCACCGCACACTCCCTGAGAGACCCCAGTGTGTGTTGTTCCCCTTCCTGTGTCCATGTGTTCTCGTTGTTCAGCTCCCACATAAAAGTGAGAACATGCGATGTTTGGTTTTCTGTTCCTGTGTTAGTTTGCTGAGCATCATGTCTTCAGCTCCATCTATGTCCCTACAACAGACATGATCTCATTCTTTTTTATGGCTACATAGTATTCCATGGTGTATGGGTATCACATTTTTTTATCCAGTCTATCATCGGTGGGCATTTTGGTTGATTCCATGTCTTTGTTATTGTGAATAGGGCTGCAGTGAACACACACTTGCATGGATCTTTATAATAGAAAGGAAATACCCCTTTTAAAAGAAGCTGCTAGTTTTGCCTACCTGGTAGGCAAAAATCAGAAACTATTGAGACTAACTTGCTAGAGTAGCAAGGAGAGTAGTAACGTGCAGTACTGGAGAAGGACATCCTTCATTCTCACCCTGGCCAAGGATTGTGTTTTGATTTTTGAGCATGAGGTGAGCCATAGTTACTGGTAGAGAAAGGGAAGAGTCTAACTATTAGAAAACATACTGAGGTCTGAAAGAGACACTCCATAGCTCTGTCGTCTTCTTCTCCTAGATAAACTCGGCATAAATATTAGAAGTAGCAGAAGAATTTGAAGAGCTATTTACTTATATTTTCATTTTTACTGAGACAGGGTCTCACTCTGTCTCCGAGGCTGGAGTGCAGTGGCACGATGTCTGCTCACTGCAGCCACCACCTCCAGGATTCAGGCGATTCTCCCACCTCAGCCTGCCAAGCAGCTGGGATTACAGATGCACGCCACCACACCCAGCTGTTTTTTGTGTTTTTGGGTTTCACCATCTTGGTCAGGTTGGTCTCAAACTCCTGACCTCAAGTGATCTGCCCACCTCAGCCTCCCAAAGTGCTGGGATTACAGGTGTGAGCCACTGTGCCCAGCCTGAAGAGCTATTTATTATTTAATTGACATCAGACAAAAAAGTTCTTTTGAAATATTCACTTAGAATTTAATCTTAGACCAGAATTCTAAAAGTGCTGCATTGGACAATGTTTGTGCTAAGGGATTTACATCACCTTTCGATCTCTCTCTACCACAAGCTGGCTGATATCTAGTGTCTCAAACTACTGTGGTGTACTACATTTACAAACACTGTTTTTTCCTATCTATTCATGGAAATATTTCCCATTATACAGGCTGTATCTTCTCTGTTTTTGTTCTTTTTTTTTTTTTTTCATTCTTCACTTTCCCTGTCCAGGTCCTCCAAAATAGGGATCACAGGTCCACATGCCTACAGAGCTGAGGAAGGTACTCACAGGAGTGAGGTGGGCTAGGGGAAAATGTGGACCGGCAACCGCACCCCCCATCTGTGCCTCTGTAGGGACAGCTGACTTGCAGCTCCAGTAGATCATGTGGGAATATGAGCCCACAGCTGCCAGGCCTTCCTTTTTTATTTTTATTTTTTAAGAGAAGCTCAAAGTCTAGATGTTGTAAATATGACTTTTAAAAAGTCTTGTTAGAAATGTTGGCTCTCCTACATTAGAATAAAATCCTATATGATCTGAGCAAAGTGCCTCTTGGAGAGGTACTTTGACAGGTGCTCGATTTGAGACTTGAGCCCCCAATTTTTGACTTACATTGTATATAGGCAGCGTCAAAGTAGATCTTGTCAAGTATCTCGAATTAATACATCTTAGTAGCTTACATTACTAATAAAACTATCAACTAAAGAATGTAGTAAATTAAAAATTTTCAAACTTGGTCAGAAGAATCTGACAAATTCTCTTAAATCATCTGAAGTTAGTTTGAATTAGCATCTGATTTATTATTAGTACATGTACCAAAAAAACTGTGACTCCTGCTTTTTGGCAGCTGTATAACTTCCTGCCTCAGTCGACAGTGTTCCTTGAGATTTATGTCACAGAAGTTAGCCATACTTCTTCCTAACTTTGACATTGCAGTTTACTCTTGACAAAGAGATGGATTTTTGAAGGGAAGGGAAAGGAGAATCCCTCAGTATAATTTTGGGTTTCTGACTTTCCCATACTCACTTATGTTTAGGTTTTTAACAGGGAAATGTAAAGCAAGGTATTCCACTTAGGAAAGTAACTTCACCTCTAGTATTTTTTTAAATAAAGCTAGCATTTTTAATGAGATTAGAACTCAACAGCTACAATAAGGCTAAATCATTACAAGATACTGTCATCAGCCTCATGCACGCATTAAGCAATTAAGCATTAATATAGTTTTGGCTGAACTTTTATGGCAATTTTTAATACTCACAACTTAAAATGTGGGTTCATACCTCACAGAAGACTTAAAAGCAACTGGGTGAGTGGCTCATGCCTGTAATCTCAGCACTTTGTAGGGCTGAGGTGGGTGGATCACCGGAGGTCAGGAGTTCAAGACCAACCTGACCAACATGGTGAAAGCCCATCTCTACTAAAAATACAAAATTAGTCACACTTGTAATTCCAGCTACTTGGGAAGCTGAGGCAGGAGAGTCGCTTGAACCCAGGAGGCGGAAATTGCAGTGAGCCAAGATCGTGCCATTGCACTTCAGCCTGGGCAACAAGAGTGAAACTATGTCTCAAAAAAAAAAAAAAGACTTAAAATTATGCATGTTAAAGTTGAAGTTCCTCTGCTCTGACACTCCTTGGGTATGCATACAGGAATTTACCATCCCTAACTCTGTGATAGGAAGAAAAGATGGAAGTGTGTGCTTGGATGTCAAATAGACTTGTATTTGAATTTCAGATCTGTTTCTTGGTAGCTGTGGCAGCTTATTTCTTCTAGGCTCTGTTCCTCCTTCATAAAATTACAGTCATATTCACAACTTAATAGGGTTGTTGTGAGGACTAAATGAGTAATATGATAAAGTTCTTAAAACGGTGCCAGTCACACAGTAGGTGCTCAGTAAATGCCAGTGTCCTTGTCTCCTTTAATAAGATACATGGCTTACAAAACCTTAACCCAAACACATCTGTCTTCCACAGCCTAATTTACCTTCAGACACTGCCTTTCTGATGAAAGCAAGAGAGTCAAGTAGACAGAAGGAAAACTGTTTTCAAATTTCGCTGTTACCTATAGTTAGTTATCACTGTCACTCAGACTCTCAGACTCAATCTCCTTTTCTGTAAAATAAGAATTAAATTCTAAGTCCACTTGTGTTCGAGTTCTGAAAGATGTCCAGGAGTAGGATCCTTAAGGCAGGCCCTCAGAGAGCAGCAGTGCTTTGACGGGTAATCACAGCATGTTGGGCTTTGCGATTCAAGACACTTCACCGTTTCATTTAACTTACAGTTGATTAGCCTCTGAGGGATGATTCATGCTGACCAGACTCCCAGGAAGTTTAGTGACGAACAAAAATCCCGATTAATCTCTATAAGCTAAGACCTCTTGACTGGCTCCAGAACTAGAGTGGCTCCTTTACCTAGGACACTGTGCTGGTGAGGAAGTCCAAATTATGAATAAGAGATTTTTCCATGAGCGTAGGATTAGAGCAAAGATAGTTGAGTTGCTCTCAAGAGCTGTTCCTGTCATGCTTTGGTAGCATAAGCAATTGCTGTGTTTTTAGCGATCATTTGATGTAAAATAAACATCCAGGGTGATAACCTAGTTTCTGGTTAATATGGAAACATACTTCATTTTGAGGCTCCACAAACTCCATATGGGTTCTTACTCTGCCAACATACCCAGACTATCCCAGCCCTCACGGGCATGTTAAGCACTCTGTGTAATGAGAGTTGGGCGAGGAACTTTTCTAATTTCTGTCTTCTTTGTATTCTATTCTTATATTAATTTTGTTTATTCATTCATTCATTCATTCGTTCATTCAGCAAACACTTAGTGCCCAGCCAGTTTTTTACTTACCACCTTCCAAGTGTTCCTTCTGGACTTAAAAGTCTTAATACTTAAGAAAAACACAAAAGTGTGCTGCTTGTGCTGGCAGGATGGAAGATGAGGCCACCGAGCTTTGGCATCATATCAGACCACTGGGAAAGAAGCTCATTAGGCACTCAAGTGTGGTAAGGACAAGCAAAACAATGATATCCTTTACAAAGTATTTATGAAACATTTAGACTCTGAGAACTTGACTTTGATAAATTAAAAAGCCAGAAAAAACAGAACTAGTTCCCTCTGGGTTTCCTTATCCTCCTTATCCAAAATCAGCCAATAATCCTAATGGCTTTAAATGGCTCTGTAAATGCCTCTCTGTAATTAGGACCTCAAGTAAGCATAAGGAGAGTTTCTGGGAAAGCTAAGTTAGACAAGATGTGTTAGGAGGTAGAGAAAGCACAACAAAGTAACTTAATATCTAGAAAGAATAAAAGAGGATTTCAGAAAAAAGACTTTGCAGGCATAAATATGGAATTCAGAGAACTGCAGACTTACTTGTTAGCTAACTACCAAATGCCTGGAATTATGGTAAGTTTTTACTCAAGGAGTTTGTCTAGCAAAAATTAGGTGCTAAGTGGCAAGACTTAGGCTGGGCTGGGCAGATTGAGTAGGGTTTGAATGAGGAAAAACAGACCATTCTAAGTGGGCAAGAGAGAGAGTGAGCAAGATGGAAGTCCTGGTCTTCTGTAACCTAATTGCTGAAGTGACAGCCCATCATCACCTTTGTCATATTCTCTTTATTAGAAGCAAGCCACTTGATCCAGCTCACATTCAAGAGAGGAGGATTCCACAAGGGGTAAATTCTGGAGGTGGGGGTCACTTGGAGCCACTTCAGAAGCTCCTGCCACAAAACTCTGAACCGGGAAGGTCGGATGGGACTAGAGGCAGTTGGGCGGCTTGGCTTTCCTTTTCAGGGTCACCCCTGAGCTCCTCCCTCATTTTTTGCACCACCGTTCACAGTTACAGGGCTCACCTCTACCCAAATGTGGTGCAGTTCAGACGGGCCGTGTTTAGAATTGCATTGCTGTTTCTTTTCTTTCCTGGGATAGCCGCTGAACTTGTTTTCTTTTGAGTGTCATTCATATTGGGCACTGTACTCAGTGGTGAAGAGACAAAAATGAAAAAGATATTTCTGTGTGAATCATATGATACAATGGGAGAAAAAGATACATGTTACTCTTTTCGGTGGGTGTTAGTAAACTACAAAACGAAAGGCATATTTAACAAGACTTTTTTCCAACTACAGTGTTCTACTGATCTAATTAGCAGAAATCATTTTTAGTGAAAATTTCTGTATAAACAAATGCTCTCTTCAGTTTTTGTAGAATGTAAGTTTATTATTTCTATGCCATTTACTTTAAAGGGAAAGATGGGAAAGATTTAAGCTGAAATGTACCTGGATCTTTCAGGAGCCTTTTGTTTTGCTTAGGTGTGTCCCTGCTTGAAACACCCCAGTAATTTCTCTAGAAATAAATTCTGGGCTGTTGAGGACAAAAGTAGCAGATACTTTGCATCTTCATGCTTCCCACTTTCCTTCTGAGGGCTCAGTCCGAACGTGGCTGGTACTTGATAGGCTGAATCTAAGACTGTTTCATCTCCAGCACACAGTGAAAATGTTAGTGACCAAAGTCTCTTTTACAGCAAGGTTGTTCCAGATCTTAATCTGCTGAATTTTCACAGGACATTGTCCTAGATAGAAAGGGGAGGCTGTGCTGGGAAGGGCCATCAAGAGAAGACAGAGCTAGCAGGAAGGGAAGCCCACATGGTGTGTGGGGTTCTGGGTAATGGCAGTACTGGTTGTCAAGTAATGGGTACGAAAAATCACAGAAAAGAAAGGTGTAGTTCTATCCTTGTGTGTGACTTTCCAGTCAGCCTTTAAGAGGGGTGACTGTTGCCGGGCCCTGGCAAAGCAGGGGACAATGTGAGAGAAGTCCAGCTGAGGGGAGAGATGTGGTTGGGGTTGGGAGTGTTCTTCATCACAGTCCCTGCTCTCCAGCCATTCCCGTGACAGCCTTCCAGCACTGGCATTGTAAGTCAAGAAACTCTTGCTTCTGCCCGGCCCAGAGCCAGAGGTCTTCATTTTCTGTGCAGGGCGGGCCCCAGGAGGTTCAAGCTCTGGGGCTGTCTGACCCTGAGAGCTTAAAGGAGGAGCCAAAGCAGGGTAGAACCTTGGGCTTTCCCTTGAGGCCTTTCACGTTCAGCATCATGGCTGTTCATCAGAGTCAATCACGCAGGGTTGGAGTCCACTGCAGAATTGTTGGGAAATGTGTATGCTCCTGGGGCTGTGTTGGAGCAGGGCTGGAGACAAACATTGATTAAGCATCTCTTCTGCACCAGACACTTCATATGTATTATATATCATTTCCCTATTGCAGAGAAACTCAAAGGAGGGTGGTATTCTCTCCATTTTATAGGTGAGGAAACTGAGGCTTAGAGGTGAAGAGCTAACACCAGAAGGCTTGTCTTGTTATAAATTCTCTTTTTTCCTTGATTTCTGAGTGCCTCTCAGAACGCTCTCCTTCTTGAAAGCAGGCAGTTGTGAGTTATAGGGATGTGGAGGAAAGAGATGCAGAAGTAGCAGCCCTGCGGTGGCCTCAGTCTAAAAGGGACTTCTGTGCTATTTCCCCACACTCCGAGACTCAGGGCCAGCCAGCCTTCCCAAAGAGCACCTGAGTGTGCACCTGGCCTAGACTGGGGGCACAAGATCTGAGAGAAAGTGACACGTGGTCTCGGTTTTAAGCAAGAGCAAGTAAGTGTTGTCCACTTGAAATGTAGAAGAAGGCAGAGGGAGTTAAGTGGGTGGGGTGCAGGCAGGCAGGGCCTTGCACTAGAAAAGCCCAGTCTAGACAATACAGGCAAAAGCAGCACCCAGATAAAGAAGAGCCTTAGGCAGTCAGGCTGAGAGCCTTGGATTTTATCCCGAACATATTGGTGAATCATTAAAGTCGGGGGATGCAAGAGGGGAGGTGTGCATATGATCTTGAGATTTGCATTTGTGGTGTATTGTTTAGGCCCTTCTGGAAGGGAAGGCGAGCCTGCGTAGGCAAGGGTGACTCCAGGCTTTTGCCATCCTTTTTGTTTCCTTGTACTATTAGATTTTTTTTAGACTTAAGCACAGTGTGAGCAGAAGCCCTGTATTGTGCGTGTTATTCCCCTTATGTGACTTAAGTGCTGCGGCTGTAGTCAGTGCTAAGTAAATACGTGTAGAATAAATATTGCAAAACCTAAAGCAGTTCACTATGTGTACTTCATGTATCTGTTTATGTAGAAGGTAATGAAAATGGATCATTGATATTTTGTTGCTAAAGAAACAAGTAAGAAGCATAGGAAAGATTTGATCTATGTGCCACTCTCGTTAAATCTGAATTCAGTGTTTCTATGATTAAGGCTGTATAAATGTATTTCACTGACCATATAAGATTATTAGGATTATTTTTTCTATCTTGCACAACTTTTTGTTTTCCCTTGAGTTAATAATTACTTTGTTTTCTTATTTGTCTAGTTGTCTTATGTACCTATGGTCTCTATGCTGTTTCCCTACTTGTCTCTCCTCAGTATGTTTGAAAATGATTAAAAATTTCTCCTCTACCCTCTTAGGGTGTCCAGTTATGTCTAAGAATTAAACTGACATAAAACAGGTTAACAGAAGAAAGGCACACAGATTTTATTAAATTAAGTATATGTAGGAGTCCCCACAAGAGAATGAAGACCCAAAGGAGCCATTGAAGTTGAACACAGACACTGAGTTGGGCGAAGAGTAGGATATTGGGAAAATGTGACAAGGGAAAGGGACTTGGGCTATGACATTTAATTGGGTGGAGAAGTGACTAGGAAGATCAGAGTTTAACAAGGTTTGCTGGGATAGGTTTCTCTTGAACTCCATTCCCTTTCCCTACAGAGAAGAATGTTACTTTCCTCTTGCTCTAGGGAGGACATCTTCCATATGGGGGTTTCATCTCCTTCAGGAAGAAAAAGAGGCGGTCAGAGAGCTCTTCCTGCACCTGCTGTTTTTCAGGTGCCTTTACCTCAAAATAACCTCTATGCTGAAGTGGCATATTTTGGGGTGGCATATGCTGCCACCCATCATGTTCAGTCTCAGTAGGTATTCTGACAATTTTGATCTCCTTAAAAAGTCCTTTCCCAAGCCTTATTTGATGTCAGCTGTCTTGGGCCCAATGCTGTGGCTTTCAGCTGAGGATTTTCCTCACCATTCTCCCAAAGATTTTTTTGCTGCTTGCTTCTGTCAGAAGCTCTGTTTTCTGGAATCTTCCTTTTTCTTGTTTATTTCTTCATTTTTCAGGCCACATTGTCCAGTAATTCCCTGACAAAGTGTGTGTGGGAAGTAAATTTTCTGAGATCTGCGCATCTAAAACTATTTGATAGAAATAACCCTCAAACTGGCTGCAGGAAGATGGCGGCTCAGCCTCAGCCGCCGGCAACGCCGCCCCAGGTTGACTTTTGCGATGGCACTGAGAGGACGATTGACGAAGCTTCTTTTACGACCTCCATGGAGTGGGATACTCACGTGGTGAACCGGTCCTCACCGCTCAGCCCCCCGGGGCTGGAGGCTGAGGAGCTGGCCACTGGCCAGCAGCTACCGTCTTGGCTGCAGCCTAAGCGGTGCGCGGTGTTCCAGTGCGCACAGTGCCACGTGGTGCTTGCCGATTCGGTGCATCTCGCCTGGGACCTGTCGCGATCCCTCGGGGCCGTGGTCTTCTCCAGAGTTACAAATAACAACGTTTTGGAAGCGCCCTTCCTAGTTGGCATTGAAGGTTCACTCAAAGGCAGTACTTACAACCTTTTGTTCTGTGGTTCCTGTGGGATTCCCACTGGTTTCCATCTGTATTCTACCTATGCTGCCCTGGCTGCCGTGAGAGGTTACTTCTGCCTTTCCAGTGACAAAATGGTGTGCTATCTCTTAAAAACAAAAGCCATAGTAAATGCATCAGAGATGGATATTCACAATGTACCTCTATCAGAAACTATTGCAGAGCTGAAAGAGAAGATAGTGCTAATGCACACTCGCTTAAATTCACTAATGAAGATTCTGAGTGAAGTGACGTCTGACCAGTCCAAGCCAGAAAACTGATATGTACCCAAGCTTGAGTGTCAGGTTCAGGCTTTATTGCTGTCTTCAACAACAGGTGCTGCTGACGTCATTTCTTGAAAAAGACTGGCTTCAAGAATGGGGGCGGGAAATGTAGTTTCTATTTACTTCTAGGCTGATTTTCCAAATGATTTGTGAAGCTGTTTTCAGAAGATGAGAAACTAAGGATTCATTTCTTTTATAGCTATTTGCCTTAAGAACTTAGATTCTTAATGAATTCATAGTACTTACCTCTGAAAACGTCTTTGAGTGTAAATTTAGGAATTAAGATGCAAAGTCTCATATGTCCTCTGATCTACAGTTGCATGGTTGGTCTGAAAATAGAGTTGGGCTTAATGTTGACTACTCGTATTCTTGCATGAAGCAGTTGTTAGGAATACTATAAATCATTTTTTATTAGTAAAATTTTACACTTATATAAAATACAGACCATGATACTCTATAGGTAATGTTTAATAAATTGCCTGAATAATAAAAAAATAAATAACCCTCAAACTTTGATAGAAATCTCAGTTAGATATAATTTTCTCTGATCCTGAAAGACTAGCTGCTTCTGGTTAAAAAATATATATATATATATAATTTTATCTTACAATTTTTCAAGCATTGTTCTATTTTCTTCTAGCTTCCAGGAATGCTATTGAAAAGTCCAACGCTATTTTGAACCTAGATCTTAAGTTGGTACCTCGTTATTCCCATATGGTAGCTTTTAGAATATTGCCTTTATTGCTTGAGTTTATGATGATGGGTCTTACTAAAGCAGTTTCATTCATGTGCTGAGTACTTAATGGGCCCTTTCAATGTAGAACAGGAGTGGCAACTAAGGCTAGCACTCTGTTTTATGGGCCAGATCTGGTCCACCACTGTTTTTACAAATAAAGCTTTATCAGAACACAGCCACACTTACTTACATATTGTGTATGCTATGATGCAGCTAAGTTGAATAGTTGTGGTGAAGACTATACGTGGTCTACAAAGCCTAAAATAGCTGCAGCGACTTACAGAAAAGATTTGCCGACTCTCAATTTAGAAAATTAAGAATTGTTATTCTCATTTTTAAAAAAGTTTTCTACTCCTTTTGTGTTCTTTCTGCAACTCTTGCTGTTAGACGCTGAACCTCCTAGATTGTCATTCAAATATTTTATCTCCTCTTTTCCATCTCTTTTTCTTTTTGTTTATTCTTCTGCAAAATGTCCTTGGCTTTATTTCCCAAGCTTTCTATCAGTTTTTCATTTCTGCTGTAATATTTCATTTTTGACATTAAAGTTTCTGATTTTTAAATTAACCTTTTTATTATAATATAAAACACAGATATTGGTCATGCCTGTGTTTGAGAGGCCAGCACTTTGGGAGGCTAAGGCAGGCAGATCGCTTGAGTCCATGAGTTTGAGACCAGCATGGGCAATATGGCAAAATCCCATCACTACAAAAGATAAACTGAGCCGGTGTGGTGGCACGTACCTGTAGTCCCAGCTACTTTGGAGGCTGAGGCAGGAGGATCACTTGAGGTCAGGAGGTTGAGGCTTCACTGAGCTATGATTATGCCACTGTACTCCAGCCTGGGTGACAGAGCAAGACTTTGTTTAAAACAACAACAGCAAAAATATCCCACAGATATCGACACACACAAAACTAATATATTGCTTAATAAATTATTATAAAGCAGCCACTCTTAAAGCCACCTCTTACATCAAGGAAAAGAACATTCCCAGAACCTCAAAAGCTCTAATCTAATCACACAACCCTCTGAAATATTGCATGGTTTCAGCTCATTAAGTGGTGGTGGTGGTGGTTGTTTCAGCTGGAATTGCCCCATCTTTGAACACTGAAAGCCTGTCAGGTGTTGATATGGTTTGCCTGTGTCCCTACCCAAATCTCAACTTGAATTGTATCTCCCAGAATTGCCCTTGTGTTGTGGGAGATTGCCAGGGGGAGATAATGGAATCATGGGGACTGGTTTTTCCTGTGCTATTCTCAGGATAGTGAGTAAGTCTCATGAGATCTGATTGGTTTATCAGGGGCTTCTGCTTTTGCTTCTTCCTCATTTTCTCTTGCCACTGCCATGTAAAAAGTACCTTTTCCCTCCCGCCATGATTCTGAGGCCTTCCCAGACATGTGGAACAGTTAGTCCAATTAAAGCCATTTTTCTTCCCAGTCTCAGGCATGTCTTTATCAGCAACATGAAGACTGACTGATACAGTAAATTGGTACAAGTAGAGTGGGGTGTTGCTGAAAAGATACCCAAAAATGTGGAAGCAGCTTTGGAACTGTGTAACAGGCAGTTGTTGGAACAGTTTGGAGGGCTCAGAAGGAGACAGGAAAATGAGAAAGTTTAGAACCTCCTGCAGACTTGCTGAATGGTTTTGCAAAAATGCTGATAGTGACATGAATGATAACATCCAGGCTGACATGGTCTTAGATGGAGATAAGGAACTTGTTGGGAACTGGAGCAAAGGTAACTCATGTTATGTTTTAGCAAAGAGACTGGGGGCATTTTACCCCTGCCCTAGAGATTTGTAGAACTTTGAACTTAAGAGATGATTTAGGGTATCTAGTGGAAGAAATTTCTAAGTAGCAAAGCATTCAAAAGGTGACTTGGGTGTTGTTAAAAACATTCTGTTTTGGGTTTTTTTGTTGTTGTTTTTTGAGATGGAGTCTTGCTCTGTCGCCCTGGCTGGAGTGCAATGGTATGATCTGGGCTCAGTGCAATCTCTGCCTCCTGGGTTCAAGCAGTTCTCCTGCCTCAGCCTCCCTAGAAGCTGGGATTATAGGGGCCCACCACTGCACCAGGCTAATTTTTATATTTTTAGTAGAGATGAGGTTTAACTCCTGACCTTAGGTGATCCACCCGCCTTGGCCTCCCAAAGTGCTGGGATTACAGGCGTGAGCCACTGCACCCAGCCCAGCATTCCGTTTTAAAGGGGAAACAGAGCATAAAAGTTCAGATAATTTGCAGCCTGAAGTTGCAGTAGAAAAGAAAAACCCATTTTCTGAGGAGAAATTCAAGCTGGATGCAGAATTTGTATAAGTAGCAAGGAGCCTAATGTTAATCCCTAAGACCATGGGGAAAAGGTCACCAGGGAACGTCAGAGGCCTTCATGGTAGCCCCTCCTGTCACAGGCCCAGAGGCCCTGCGCTGTGGTCAGCCTAGAGACTTGGTGCCCTGTGTCCCAGCCTCTCCAGCTGTGGCTGAAAGGGGCCAATACAGAACTTGAGCTATGGCGTCATAGGGTGGAAGCCCCAGGCCAAGTGCAGTGGCTTACATTTGTAATCCCAGCACTTTGAGAGACTGAGGTGGGCAGATCACCTGAGGTCAGGAGTTCAAGACTAGCCTAGCCAACATAGTAAAACTCCGTCTCAACTAAAAATACAAAAATTAGGCAGGCGTGGTGGCATGTGCCTGTAATTCCAGATACTCAGGAGGCTGAGGCAAGAGAATCTCTTGAACCTGGGAGGCAGAGGTTGCAGTAAGTCACGATCATGCCATTGCATTCCAGCCTGGGCAACAAGAATGAAATTCTATCTCAAAAAACAACCAGAGGGACAGAGAGTGGAAGCCCCAAGCCTTAGCAGCTTCCATGTGGTGTTGAGCCTGCAGGTGCACAGAAGTCAAGAATTTGAGGTTTGGGAACCTCCACGTAGATTTCAAAAGTGTATGGAAATGCCTGGATGCCCAGGCAAAAGTTCACTGCAGGAGTAGGGTCCTCATGGAGAACCTCTGCTAGGGCAGTAGAGAAGAGAAATGTGGGGTTGGAGCCCCCACACAGAGTCCCTACTGGGGCACTGCCTAGCAGAGCTATGAGAAGAGGGCCACCATCCTCCAGACCCCAGAATGGTATATCCACCACAGCTTGCACGGTGCACCTGGAAAGGCGGCAGACACTCAATACTACCCGGTGAAAGCAGCCAGGAGTGGGGCTGTACCCTGCAAAGCCACAGGGGCAGAGCTGCCCAAGACCATGGAAACCCACCTCTTGCATCAGCGTGACCTGGATGTGAGACCTGGAGTCAAAGGAGATCATTTTGGAGCTTTAAAAATCTGCCCTGCTGGATTTTGAACTTGCATGGGGCCTGTAACCCACTTGTTTTGGCCAATTTCTCCCATTTGGAATGGCTGTATTTACTCAATACATGTACACCCATTGTATCTAGGAAGTAAATAGTTTGCTTTTAATTTTACAGAATCATAGGCAGAGGGGACTAGCTTTGAGATTTTGGACTGTGGACTTTTGGGTTAATGCTGAAATGAGTTAAGACTTTAGAGGACTGTTGAGAAGGAATGATTGGTTTTGAAATGTGAAGACATAAGATTTGGAGGGGCCAGGGGCAGAGTGATATGGTTTGGCTGTGTCTTCACCCAAATCTCAACTTGAATTGTATCTCCCAGAATTCCCACATGTTGTGGGAGGGACTTGTTTTTCCCATGCGATTCTTATAATAGTGAAGAAGTCTCACAGTATCTGATGGGTTCATCAGGGGCTTCCACTTTTGCTTCTTCCTCATTTTCTCTTGCTGCCGCCATGTAAGAAGTACCTTTCACCTCCCACCATGATTCTGAGGTCTTCCCAGCCATGTGGAACTATAAGTCCAATTAAACCTGTTTTTCTTCCCGGTCTCAGGTATGTCTTTATCAGCAGCGTAAAAATGGACTAATTGCCGCCTGGGTCCTTTTATTGTGACCCTCATAGTCTTTTATTGTTTCCTTGCCATCTGTGATAGAAGGATGTTTAAGCCTCTTCTTGTACATTCTGTGCCCTGAATTACCCATTTCTCCAAGGAACCCTAATTTCTTCAGTGAAAAGTAGAATTTTAAGATCCCATTATGGTTGTTATTAATGCTCATTGCTACTAAATTGGTCATTGTTTCTCAGACCCTTTGGAGAACAGAGCATGTATATTTTCCCCCACTTTTTTTTTTACACTTTGACCATATCTGTGTTGTGAAAGTATATATTCATTACATACTATCCTCCCTTCCTTTTAACGTTCATTTAGTCTGTCTTCTACAATTAACTGTATATTTAATGCTCACCACTGGCCCATGCGTGCTGATGTATCTTCTTCATTCTGATTGTCTGAAACTCAATCTTCAGTAGATTTCTCAGGGTGGGATCACAAGAACAATACTCCCTGGATTCCCATATGTTCATAATTGTTTATCTGTGCTCTTTGGCCTTGAAAGTCAGTTTTGCTAGATGTATAGTCCTTGGTTTGTATTTTCTTTGTTTGAATATCTTAAATATGTTATCGTATTTTGTTCTGGTATTAAACATTGCTGTGAAAAATGCTAATAAGACCTAATTTTCTTTCCTTGTAAGTTTCTTGCTCTTTTTGCCTAGATCCCAAAGGTTTGCTTATAGTCTAAATATTTTCCTAGAGTATGTCTGGTGTCCACTGTTCTGGGTCAGTATTCTCAAGAGTGCACTACGTTCTTGTGGTGTGTAGTTTCATGTCTCTTTCTTTTAGCAATTATAGCATTTAGTAATTGGGTATTATAAATATTAATTTTTATTGTTGCACTTGGTTTTAATATTATGAGTATTAATTTTTATTGTCTCATTTGCTTTTCTGTTAGGGACTACTATTACCCTTACGTGGCATTTTGCCTATCTGCCTTCAACATTTGTTACTTTCTTTTGAATTTTTAAGTCTCTTCATTTCTTTTTGGTGTTTTTTCTTCCCATTTTTCTTGTGTCATTATCAGTTGTGTTTATCTACTCTGTGTTTCTCTTACAGGTTGAATGTCCCTTATGTGACGTGCTTAAGACCAAAGTGTTTCGAACTTCTGATTTTTTCTGATTTTGGAAAATTGCTGATTGAGCATCCCAAATCTGAAATCCAAAGTACTCCAGTGAGCATTTCCTCTGAGCATTACATTTGCACTCAAAAAGGTGCAGATTTTAGAGATTTTTAGTTTCAGGTTTTCAGATTTGAGATGCTCAACATGTAGTTTAGTCTTCGTTTCCAAAGTGCTGTTTTCTTTCTAACTCTTCATGGAGCTCTGTTACCTCATTTATAAGCTTTGCTGGTTTTTCTTATATGTGCCTTGTTCGTGTTTGTGTAACTTTTCAATCTTTTTCACTTATTTTGAAATTCAGATATTTTGTTGGCATGCTTTCACTCTTTATATGACATTGTATTTTTAATTTCTAACAACTCTTTTGATTCTCTTAATCTTTTTTTTGTAGCAGTCTCTTCTCATTTTGTAGCTATACTATCTTATTTTTCTAAGGATATGAAGGACAAGGTGTTTTTAAACTTTTCTTCTACTTGCCTAATTTATTTCTTCTAATCCCTGCCTGCTCCTCTGCCCCTGTTTCAGGCCTTTATTGTTTTAGAGGCTTTTCTCAGATTTATCATAGTCCTTGGCTACTGGCTCATGTTTAAGAGTTGGACTATAAGAAAAACTAATTAGAAAGTCTGTGTGCCATGAGTAGGGCTTGTTCAATTTCAGACTTTACCATAAAGTAATCTGGTTGAGCTGTTTCTTTGTGGAACCCCCTGTGTTGGAATATTTTTATTAATTTGTTTTCTTTGAGGCTGATTAGATTCTTCAGAGAAGATTCTTCCAGCCCCCTACCATGGAGGGTATAAACTTATTCATATTGCTTTGGAAGCCTTGTTCCTCTCCATATATGAGGTTTTGTTTAGGAAGGCTGCCTCAGTTAGTGGTTTCCTCTAGTCCAGACTTCCATTTCTACTCCCTCTGGAGAACAACCTCTAGTAACATGCCTGAGAGGAAAAGGGACAGCTGCTGAGCTATATGGAAGGAGCGAGGATATCTGGAAGGTTCTAAGTATCTTGTCTATTTTTTCAACAGTTCCTCTTGTTTTTAGGTTGATTCAAGTTCCACATGTACCTGTTATTTTCAGTTGCCATACTTTTTGTGGGTTCTGCAGTAGAAGTTAAACATTTACATTGAACTTTCTTAGATCTACTAAGTCAGTTATGTTTGTCCTTCTACTTTCTAAAATGCCTTGCTATTGTCTCTTCTCTCATTCTCTTTGTCTTAAATGGTGTGTGTGTGTGTGTGTGTGTGTGTGTGTGTGTGTGTGTGTGTGTGTGTGTGTGTGTTTGTAGCCCTCTACTATTGTTGGGTGTTTCAGGAGAGAGAAGAGGGGCTAATGGCATGCGTTTATTTCACTCCAGTACTTGGACCTATATTGTACAGTGAATGTCAGGGAAGTTACTCTTCAGTTCTCCTGATTCTTTTAGAGCAAATGATAAAACATTTTTCTGTTGACACGTGTTGGGCGACAGAGCAAGACCATGTCTCTCTTTTTTTTTTTTTTTGAATGATCATAAAGGAATCCCATGAATAATTATATGCCAGTAAATTAAACCCTGTAGATCAAATGGACAAATGACTAGAAAGGAATGCCAAAGAACATGAAGAAATGTTCAACTGGTAGTTGACATTGTGATTTATTTGCAGGCTGTTACCTTCTCCTCTCAAGGATGCCGTGGAAGTGTCAACCTGGAGAAGATGCTATACAATGCAAGAGGTGAACTCTGCTCTTAGTAAAATCCAGCTGGTGGGATATTCTCAGAAAATTGTGAGTGTCCGTATTATGTTTCAGTCATTCATGAATTCATATTGTTGTTGTTTGGAAGGATCCTATAGTTAGCTTTTTAAAACTGTTTCGTTGCTGAGGATCCAGAGCCTCTGTTCTTTCCTCCATTCCGCTCAGGATTTTATTGGTGCTCTTTCCCCATGCTCCTATCTCCATCACTGACCAGCATTCAATGGGCCAGCGTGCAGGGAGTCAGGAGAAAGGCATCTCATCCTGTTCACATTAGAACAGTGAACACTACTTTATAGATTTTGGATGAGTGAAACAGGAAGAGAAGAGTTTGCCAAGTATGACTTTTGAGCTCTGACCTAAATGATAAGCCTTCCCATTTCTTCTTGTCAGCCTGTGCCACAGCTACTCAGTGCAGAACAGCAAGGGCCTAACACCTAATTGAAAATGAAAAAGGAAAGCCAAAGCCTGTGAGTCTTTGGTCTGTTTGGTAATTTTTCATCTTTCCCTTTTAATGTGTGAAGCTTGAGTGCCTGGGGACACGGAAGAGGGCCGAAGCTTCAGGTGACAAGTAAAGATTATAGGATTGCTTTCTTTTTTTGCCAGTTGATCTCCATCATCTCTCTGTTTTCCTTAAAACTTTCTGGTTTACTTTATTGATTGATTGAGACAGGGTCCTGCTTTGTCACACAGGCTCGAGTGCAGTGGTACAAACATGGCTCACTGCAACTTCAACTTCCCGGGCTCAAGTGATCCTCCTGCCTCAGCCCCCCAGTTAGCTGGGACTACAGGCATGCGCCACCATGCCCAGCTAATTTTTGTATATTTTTTGTAGAGATGGGTTTTCACCATGTTACCAGGCTGGTCTTGAACTCCTGGGCTCATGCAATCAACCGGCCTCAGCCTCCCAAAGTGCTGGGATTACAGGTGTGAGCCATTGCGCCCAGTCTCTGGCTTACTTTAAATTTTTTTTTTGTTTTTAAACTGAAGATATTTTTTATGTTGTTTTTCTCTGCAGAATTATCTGGTGTGACTGTCACTGTAAGCTCATTGCATGTTCTTACTGTGGTTCTGTTTTAGGAGCTTTTTGGTGCGGTCCAGGTGACTCCTCTGAGCTCAGGCTATGCCCTTGGGAGCTCCAACTGGATCATCCAGTCTCATTATGAGAAGGTGTCTTACGTCTCTGGATCCTCCTTGCTTACCACACACCCCCAGGTAGTTCAAAATTCTCTTCTAATAACTCAGCTTTTTGGTTTCTTAACTCAAATTCAGAATGTATCCAGCGTACCATCAGCCATTTTAAAATCTTCCCAAATTGGTTTTCTGCAGATACTCTCTAGCCAAGGTAGACCATTCGAGTCCCAACATTTTGACCTATAGGCTTCTCTGAAATACTCCTGCTACCTTGAGGGTCACTCCTAGGATTCTGAAATCCCCCAGTTCTTCCAAAGACCATAGCCTGATGTGGGACACAGACGGTTATGCATTTACTCAGCAAATATTAACTATTTAAAATTCTTCCCAAGGACCAAGTGTCAAGTGTCATATACACATATGGGTATTGGGGAGCCCCTGCTCATGGATCTTATGTTGTAGGGGAGAGGATGGTGTATAGGACATAAACAAACTGTGTGGTCATTTCCGATTGTGATATGAGTACTGAAAACAGTAAAGCAGGGTGGTTTTCAAAGTGATAGACACTGGTTTAGATCGGGTGCCCAGGAAAGCCAGTGGGAAAATCTCACATGCACTGAGACCTGGAGAAGTCAGCCATGTCAGCAGTGGCTCACACCTGTAATCCCAGCACTTTGAGAAGCTGAAGTGGGAGAATTGCTTGAGCCTAGGAGTTCAAGACCAGCCTGGCCAACATGGTGAAACCCTGTCTCTCCAAAAAATAGGAAAACTAGCTGGGTATGGTGGCACACACTGTGGGCCTAGCTATTTGGGAGGCTAAGGCAGAAGGATAGCTTGAACCTGGGAGTCAGCTGAGATAGCAGCACTGCACTCCAGTCTGGGTGACAGAGTGAGATTCTGCCCCAAGGAAAAACAAAAAAGGCCGGGCATGGTGGCTCATGCCTGTAATCCCAACACTTTGGGAGGCCGAGACAAGTCTATCACTTTAAGTCAGGAGTTCAAGACCAACCTGGCCAACATGGTGAAACCCTGTCTCTACTATAAATAAAAAAATTAGTTGGGTGTGATGATGTGTACCTGTAATCCCAGCTACTTGGGAGGCTGAGGCAGGAGAATCACTTGAACTTGGGAGACAGAGATTGCAGTGAACTGAGTTTGGGCCACTGCACCCAGCCTGGGTGACAGAGGGAGACTCCATCACAGAAAAAAGAAAAAAAAAAAAGAGAAAGACAAAAGAAAAACAGAGAAATTAGCCATGTGAAGCTGTGAGTGTTTGTATTACAAACGGGTGGCCAGTGAAGGGCCCCTAAAGCAAGAACAAGCTGGAGGGCAGAGAAGGCCATTGTGGTTGCAGCATGGAGGTCAGCAGTGAGGTCAAGAGAGTGGCAGACACCATGTCATGTAAGTGATAGCAGGCTATGGGGAGGAATTTTTGTTTTAATATGGAGAAGGAAACTGTTGGAAGGTTTTAAGTTATTCATTGAAGTCATATTTGACAAGAAGCCTAGTACATATAAACATGCTTATGAATGTGATACTTACTCCTTTAGGTATTTATAAATAAGTTACTGTTCATTTCCTGAGTGTTGGTTGGTTGTGTTTGTAATAGGGAGTGGAGAACATTAGTTAACTGTTGAATAGATATATAGATACATAAAGTAACTTGTGGAAGTCTGTATTCTATTTATTTATCTACCTATATCTGTTTACTTAGAGAGAAGATCTTGTTCTGTCACCCAGACTGGGGTTCAGTGGTGCAGTCATAGCTCACTGTAATCTCAAACTCCTGGGCTCAGGCAATCCTCCCAAGTAGCTAGGACTACAGCCACCACACCTGGCCTATTATTTATTTTTTAACATAACCTCAAACTTTTATTGCCTTCATAATAAAAACCAAAGATGAAGCTAAGAACTGGATCACTTGGCCTTTCCTCCTTTCATCCCTTCCCAGTTAAAAATGTTTGCATCTCTTAGTAGCCAGCATTATCTTAGATCTCTGCAGTTGGGCCCAACACTTCAACCTTAGCATAATCTTGTTTGCAGTTTTAACCTCTTTCCAGATTGGCTTGGTCTGCCTGCATAGCCACTCCTTCCTGCCATTCAGCCACTTTCCCTCGGCATACAGATCATCCTTACCCTTCTTGTACCATGTCACTCTGTGGGGTTGGTTTTGACCATGCTTCTTACACAAAGTCCAGTGGTTTTGAGGAACATTCACCATGTTCCTCAAACATAGGAGCACTACCAGCAAGGAAAGAAACTATTCATTTTTTAATTACAAATAAAAATGGTATATATTTATGGTATGCATGATGTCTTGATACATGTACACGTTATAGAATGGCCAAGTCAGTGATTGGCAGAGCCGCATTTTAATACAGGGAAAAGCATGCTGTGCTCTAGTCGGGAACAGTGGGATGTTCTGAGCTGCCATTCTGCATTGTTTCTTCATACCTTCTTTTATAACCAAGTTTCATCTCAAGGTCTAGAGGGGACGTTGCTGTTTTTTCCTGCATCTAGCAGAATTCTGGGCCTTTCCTGCTTATTGAAATCAAAAGCCCATCAATATCACCATCATCTGCTTCATTGAATCAGAATTTTTTATTGGCAGCTTCTATCATTCCCTCAGTTCTTCCATTAAAGACAGAAGGATGACTTGGCTGCCAACTCTTCCACTTTGTCCTATTTAGTTCAAAGCCTTTACAGTACTATTGATGTAATTTCCAGTAAATTATTCTTACAAGGTCTATAAATTTAAAGGGAAAATAAGGTCTTGAAAGTAATGAGCAGCGTACTTAAGTAATTAATTTTAACTTCTAGCTGGCAACCTGTGTTATATGTAAAAAAGAAAAAAATAGATTTTTCTCTATCCACGTAATTGGATTCTGTATTGAATTAGCAAGGATGAGAAAAGTTTTAGTTTGAAAAACTTGATAGTTTAATGCAGATGTTAGCAAATTGTGGCCTGGGCACTATGTGTGGCATGCCACCTGTTTTAGCATATAGTATTTTGTTTAAGTACAGCCATGCCCATTTGTTGATGGATTGTTTATGGCTCAGTATGCACATGGTGGCTCATGCCTGTAATCACAGCATTTTGGGAGGCCAAGGCAAGATGACTGCTTGAGCCCAGGAATTCAAGACCAGCCTGAGCAACATAGCAAGATCCCATCTCTACAAAAAGTAAAAAAAACAAAACGATTAGCCAGATGTTGTGGCATGTGCCTGTGGTCCCAGCTGTTCCAGAGGCTGAGACATGAGGAATACTTCAGCCCAGGAGGTTGAGGCTGCAGTGAGCCATGTTTGTGCCATCGCACTCTAACCTGGGCAACAGAGCAAGACCCTGTCTCAAAAAAAAAAAACCATTATAATGGCAGAATTCTACTTTAAATGTTACAGCAAAATTTGCTAGTCACTGGTCTACTTGAGTGGAATCCCTACTAACTAGGGAGAATATCACAGGCTGCTGTAGAATCCTGATAAACACAGGGAAATAAGGCTTTGGATTAAGCCAGAGGCAGTAAGAATGGAGAAAAGAGTTAAAGAAAACATTGGGGGGTCTTTAATTCAAGAAACATTTGTTGAATTCCCACTATCTTCAGAAAAGGAAGAATAAAAGTTAGAGATCTCATTTCTGCATGACATTGAGAATCCCATTAATGACCACTAATCCAGTTAACAAGGAAGAGTTGGCAGAGGGCCATTTGTTGCAGAAGAGGGTAGTGGGTTTCATGAAGGTGAATTTGGGAGAACATTAGACAGATGGAAATATCCAGCTGGAACTGTGATGTGAAGGCAAGTCTGGAGACAAACAGGAGGGTTGTCACAGTTTTAAAATCTAAATAGGCTGGGCGTGGTGGCTCACTCCGTTATTCCAGCACTTTGGGAGGCCAGGGCAGGCAGATCTGGAGGTCAGGAGTTCGAGACCAGCCTGACCCACATGATGAAACCCTGTCTCTACTAAAAATACAAAAATAAGCCAGGCATAGTGTGCACCTGTAATCCCAGCTACTTGGGAGGCTGAGGCAGGAGAATTGCTTGAACCTGAGAGGTGGAAGTTGCAGTGAGCCAAGATCATAACATTATACTCCAGCCTGAGTGACAGAGAGAGACTACATCTCAAAAAAAAAAAAAAAAATCTAAATAAAGGCCTAAGAGCCAAAGACTGCGCCATAGGGGACTTTTACCAACAGACAGCGAAAGGAAGAAAAATAGTATTGTGTAAGAATGGTTGCATTAAAGGAAAGTTGAGGCCAAAAAGTGTAGTCTCCCACATGGAGAGGAAGAGAGCTGGCCTTTACTGAGCATGGAGTCTCAGTATTTTTTAATTCGATTTTATATTTTTTTATAATCAGTTTTTTAATTAATTTGATATTTAGCAACCATCCTGATTTCTCTTAATTCTAATATTTATCTATTGATATTATCTTCCAAAGAAGTAACACTTTTCTCACCTCTCTCTAACCTTTATATTTTTTATTCCTTTTTCTCATCCTGTGACTGAGCCCTGTTATACTGGGTTGCACAGCAGTGGTGATAGTAGACTTCCTCGTCTTATATAAGACTCAAAGGAAAGCTTTTGCAGTTTGTTCGTTAAACATCATGCTTACTGCACCATTTTTATTTGTCAAGTTAAGGAGTGTCTCCTTTATTCCCAACTTTCTGATTTTTTAAAAGTCAGACGTAAGTGTTTTACGTTATCGGATGCTTTTGAGCATGTGGGAGCAACTTTGATGTTTCTCCTTTGAGACCGTGAATGTAGCAGACTGTAATGTTGGCTTTTCTCACATTTAACCATCCTGTATTCCTGGGATAAATCTTTCTTGATTACAATCTATTCTTTTTTTTTTTTTTTTTTTTTTGGAGACAGAGTTTCGCTCTTGTTACCCAGGCTGGAGTGCAATGGCGTGATCTCGGCTCACCGCAACCTCTGCCTCCTGGGTTCAGGCAATTCTCTTGCCTCAGCCTCCTGAGTAGCTGGGATTACAGGCACGCGCCACCATGCCCAGCTAATTTTTTGTATTTTTAGTAGAGACGGGGTTTCACCATGTTGACCAGGATGGTCTCAATCTCTTGACGTCGTGATCCACCCGTCTCGGCCTCCCAAAGTGCTGGGATTACAGGCTTGAGCCACCACGCCCGGCCTACAATCTATTCTTTTTAAAATGCTCTCCAGGAATCAGTTGGTGAGTATTTCATTGAAGTTTATAATCTATAGTCATAGGTGGAAAATGAGCCCATGTATTATTTTCTTCTATCTTCATTTGTTGGAAACTAAGGTATGTTAGTCTTAAAAAGTGATTTGGGAGCCTTTCCCTCTTTTTCTAATGTCAGAAAAAAAAATATGAGATAGGGATTATCTTTTCCTGAAAGCTTGGTCAAATGTTCCATAAAACTGTCTGGACCTGGATTACTGTTACTGAACTATATTTTCTGGGCCAAAACGGCGCCAGAATTTTGGCAGAGATTTGTCCTTTTTGCCTAGGTTTTCAAAATCAGAGGCATAAAACTATTTATAATCCTCTTTTATTTGTTTAACCTTTTTATATAAGTCTGTTTTCATTCTGAAGTTTATTTTCACCATCTTGATCAGACTTGCAAGAGGTTTGTCTAATTATTGATTTTATTCAAAAATAAGTTTTTGGTTTTAGTTGTTTTGGTTGTATTTGCATCCTCTGTTCTGCCCTTTATTTCCTTTATTCCTTTTTCTCATCCTGTGACTGAGCCCTGTTATACTGGGTTGCACAGCAGTGGTGATAGTAGACTTCCTCGCCTTATATAAGACTCAAAGGAAAGCTTTTGCAGTTTGTTCGTTAAACATCATGCTTACTGCACCATTTTTATTTGTCAAGTTAAGGAGTGTCTCCTTTATTCCCAACTTTCTGATTTTTTAAAAGTCAGACGTAAGTGTTTTACGTTATCGGATGCTTTTGAGCATGTGGGAGCAACTTTGATGTTTCTCCTTTGAGACCGTGAATGTAGCAGACTGTAATGTTGGCTTTTCTCACATTTAACCATCCTGTATTCCTGGGATAAATCTTTCTTGATTACAATCTATTCTTTTTTTTTTTTTTTTTGGAGACAGAGTTTCGCTCTTGTTACCCAGGCTGGAGTGCAATGGCGTGATCTCGGCTCACCGCAACCTCTGCCTCCTGGGTTCAGGCAATTCTCTTGCCTCAGCCTCCTGAGTAGCTGGGATTACAGGCACGCGCCACCATGCCCAGCTAATTTTTTGTATTTTTAGTAGAGACGGGTTTCACCATGTTGACCAGGATGGTCTCAATCTCTTGACGTCGTGATCCACCCGTCTCGGCCTCCCAAAGTGCTGGGATTACAGGCTTGAGCCACCACGCCCGGCCTACAATCTATTCTTTTTAAAATGCTCTCCAGGAATCAGTTGGTGAGTATTTCATTGAAGTTTATAATCTATAGTCATAGGTGGAAAATGAGCCCATGTATTATTTTCTTCTATCTTCATTTGTTGGAAACTAAGGTATGTTAGTCTTAAAAAGTGATTTGGGAGCCTTTCCTCTTTTTCTAATGTCAGAAAAAAATATGAGATAGGGATTATCTTTTCCTGAAAGCTTGGTCAAATGTTCCATAAAACTGTCTGGACCTGGATTACTGTTACTGAACTATATTTTCTGGGCCAAAACGGCGCCAGAATTTTGGCAGAGATTTGTCCTTTTTGCCTAGGTTTTCAAAATCAGAGGCATAAAACTATTTATAATCCTCTTTTATTTGTTTAACCTTTTTATATAAGTCTGTTTTCATTCTGAAGTTTATTTTCACCATCTTGATCAGACTTGCAAGAGGTTTGTCTAATTATTGATTTTATTCAAAAAATAAGTTTTTGGTTTTAGTTGTTTTGGTTGTATTTGCATCCTCTGTTCTGCCCTTTATTTCCTTTCTTCCTTCTTTCCTTCGGATTTACTCTGTTTATTTTGATACTTACCAACTGTGTTTCAGGCTTTGCTTTTCCATAAACGTGTTTAAAGCAACCGGTTTCTGTACTCTGTTACATTTTTTATATGCAGTGCTGTGTCATTCATCTCTAAGTATGTCGTAATATTCTTTATAATGTTCATGATTTCAATAACCGAAGGTTATTTTACAGTTTGTTTCTAGTCCATTCAGTCTGATTAGACATAGGATTAGAGGAACTTTTTTTAAGGATATGTTTCAGAATTCTAATCTTTTGCATTATAATAAACATATCCTGATGTACCGAAATTTAATTAGGCTTCCTTTGAAGCACAATCTATTTTTGTAAATGTTCTACGTGTATTGAAAAAAGAATGTGTATTCACTGTTGGGTAAAATTTTTCTTTATGTATTTGAGTTTTTTTGCGTCATTCAAGTCTTTTATCTTTGCTTAGCTACTGATTTCTGAAAAGAGTATGTTACTTGTTGATTTATTTATTTCTCCCTGTAGTTTTACCAGTTTTTACTTTTCATATATATAAGCTGTATGCTCAGGAGTCTGTATATTCATGATATAGAATATACAGTGTATTTTATTGATCAGATATTCTTTTTTATCAGGATGCTTCAATGCTTTCTTTTTTTTGTTTCTATTAAAAAAAAGCCATTAGAAGCCAAGAGACTTTTTCCCATTTCATATGTGCCTGTGTTTTCTTTTTCTTTCTTTTTTTTTTTTTTAATTTTTATTGCATTTTAGGTTTGGGGGTACATGTTCAGAACGTGCAAGATAGTTGCATAGGTACACACATGGCAGTGTGTTTTGCTGCCTTCCTCCCCTTAACCCACATTTGGCATTTCTCCCCAGGCTATCCCTCCCCAGCTCCCCCCTGCCGCTGTCTCTCTCCTATTCCCCCCAATAGACCCCAGTGTGTAGTACCCACCTCCCTGTGTCCATGTGTTCTCATTTTTCTCACCCGCCTATGAGTGAGAATATGTGGTATTTCCTTTTCTGTTCTTGTCAGTTTGCTGAGAATGATGTTCTCCAGATTCATCCATGTCCTTACAAAGGACATAAACTCGTCATTTTTGATTGCTGCATAATATTCCATGGTGTATATGTGCCACATTTTCCCAGTCCAGTCTATCATTGATGGGCATTTGGGTTGGTTCCAGGTCTTTGCTATTGTAAACAGTGCTGCAATGAACATTTATGTGCATGTGTCCTTATAGTAGAACGATTTATAGTCCTTTGGATATATACCCAGTAATGGGATTGCTGGGTCAAATGGAATTTCTATTTCTAGGTCCTTGAGGAATCGCCACACTGTCTTCCAGAATGGTTGAACTAATTTACACTCCCACCAACAGTGTAAGAGTGTTCCTATTTCTCCACATCCTCTCCAGCATCTGTTGTCTCCAGATTTTTTAATGATCGCCATTCTAACTGGCGTGAGATGGTATCTCAATGTGGTTTTGATTTGCATCTCTAATGACCAGTGATGATGAGCATTTTTCATGTGTTTGTTGGCCTCATGTATGTCTTCTTTTGTAAAGTGTCTGTTCATATCCTTTGCCCATTTTTGAATGGGCTTGTTTGTTTTTTCCTGTAAATCTGTTTGAGTTCTTTGTAAATTCTGGATATCAGCCCTTTGTCAGATGGGTAAACTGCAAAGATTTTTTCCCATTCTGTTGGTTGCCGATTCACTCTAGTGACTGTTTCTTTTGCCGTGCAAAAGCTGTGGAGTTTGATTAGGTCCCATTTGTCTATTTTGGCTTTTGTTGCCAATGCTTTTGGTGTTTTGGTCATGAAGTCCTTGCCTACTCCTATGTCCTGAATGGTTTTGCCTAGATTTTCTTCTAGGGTTTTTATGGTGCCAGGTCTTATGTTTAAGTCTTTAATCCATCTGGGGTTAATTTTAGTGAGTGAGAAGGTGTATTTCTGCTTCTGTTTCTTTTCAGTTTGCTGAGAATGATGTTCTCCAGATTCATCCATGTCCTTACAAAGGACATAAACTCATCATTTTTGATTGCTGCATAATATTCCATGGTGTATATGTGCCACATTTTCCCAGTCCAGTCTATCATCGATGGGCATTTGGGTTGGTTCCAGGTCTTTGCTATTGTAAACAGTGCTGCAATGAACATTTATGTGCATGTGTCCTTATAGTAGAACGATTTATAGTCCTTGATATATACCCAGTAATGGGATTGCTGGGTCAAATGGAATTTCTATTTCTAGGTCCTTGAGGAATCGCCACACTGTCTTCCACAATGGTTGAACTAATTTACACTCCCACCAACAGTGTAAGAGTGTTCCTATTTCTCCACATCCTCTCCAGCATCTGTTGTCTCCAGATTTTTAATGATCGCCATTCTAACTGGCGTGAGATGGTATCTCAATGTGGTTTTGATTTGCATCTCTAATGACCAGTGATGATGAGCATTTTTCATGTGTTTGTTGGCCTCATGTATGTCTTCTTTTGTAAAGTGTCTGTTCATATCCTTTGCCCATTTTTGAATGGGCTTGTTTGTTTTTTCCCTGTAAATCTGTTTGAGTTCTTTGTAAATTCTGGATATCAGCCCTTTGTCAGTTGGGTAAACTGCAAAGATTTTTTCCCATTCTGTTGGTTGCCGATTCACTCTAGTGACTGTTTCTTTTGCCGTGCAAAAGCTGTGGAGTTTGATTAGGTTCCATTTGTCTATTTTGGCTTTTGTTGCCAATGCTTTTGGTGTTTTGGTCATGAAGTCCTTGCCTACTCCTATGTCCTGAATGGTTTTGCCTAGATTTTCTTCTAGGGTTTTTATGGTGCCAGGTCTTATGTTTAAGTCTTTAATCCATCTGGAGTTAATTTTAGTGTAAGGTGTCAGGAAGGGGTCCAGTTTCTGCTTTCTGCACATGGCTAACCAGTTTTCCCAACACCATTTATTAAACAGGGAATCCTTTCCCATTGCTTGTTTTTGTCTGGTTTATCAAAGATTATATGGTTGTAGATATGTTGTGTTGCCTCCGATGCCTCTGTTCTGTTCCATTGGTCTATATCTCTGTTTTGGTACCAGTACCATGCTGTTTTGATTACTGTAGCCTTGTAGTATAGTTTGAAGTCTGGTAGTGTGATGCCTCCGCTGTGTTCTTTTGCTTAGAATTGACTTGGCTATGCGGGCTCTCTTTGGTTCCATATGAAGTTCATGGTGGTTTTTTCCAGTTCTGTGAAGAAATTCAATGGTAGCTTGATGGGGATAGCATTGATTCTGTAAATTACTTTGGGCAGTATAGCCATTTTCACGATATTGATTCTTCCTAACCATGAACATGGAATGTTTCTCCATCTGTTTGTGTCCTCTTATTTCATTGAGCAGTGGTTTGTAGTTTTCCTTGAAGAGGTCCCTTACGTTCCTTGTAAGTTGTATTCCTAGGTATTTTATTCTCTTTGTAGCAATTGTGAATGGCAGTTCGTTCTTGATTTGGTTCTCTTTAAGTCTGTTATTGGTGTATAGGAATGCTTGTGATTTTTGCACATTGATTTTATATCCTGAGACTTTGCTGAAGTTGCTTATCAGTTTCAGGAGTTTTGGGCTGAGGTGATGGGGTCTTCTAGGTATACTATCATGTCGCCTGCAAATAGAGACAATTTGGCTTCCACCTTTCCTATTTGAATACCCTTTATTTCTTTTTCTTGCCTGATTGCTCTGGCTAGAACTTCCAGTACTATGTTGAATAGGAGTGGTGAGAGAGGCATCCTTGTCTAGTGCCGGATTTCAAAGGAATGCTTCCAGTTTTGCCCATTAAGTATGATATTGGCTGTTGGTTTGTCATAAATAGCTTTTATTACTTTGAGATATGTTCCATCAATACCGAGTTTATTGAGGTTTTAGCATAAAGGGCTGTTGAATTTTGTCAAATGCCTTCTCTGCATCAATTGAGATAATCATGTGGTTTTGTTTTTGGTTCTGTTTATGTGGTGAATTACATTTATAGACTTGCGTATGTTGAACCAGCCTTGCATCCCCGGATGAATCCTACTTGATCATGATGGATAAGTTTTTAATGTGCTGTTGCAATCGGTTTGCCAGTATTTTATTGAAGATTTTGCATCTATGTTCATCATGGATATTGGCCTGAAGTTTTCTTTTCTTGTTGAGTCTCTGCCGGGTTTTGGTATCAGGATGATGTTGGTCTCATAAAATGATTTGGGAAGGGTTCCTCTTTTGAATTATTTGGAATAGTTTCAGAAGGAATGGTACCAGCTCCTCTTGTGTGTCTGGTAGAATTCAGCTGTGAACCCATCTGGACCTGGGCTTTTTGTGTGGTAGGCTCTTAATTGCTGCCTCAACTTCAGACCTTGTTATTGGTCTATTCATAGTTTCGGCTTCCTCCTGGTTTAGGCTTGGGAGGACACAGGTGTCCAGGAATTTATCCATTTCTTCCTGGTTTACTAGTTTATGTGCATAGAGTGGTTTGTAGTTTTCCTTGAAGAGGTCCCTTACGTTCCTTGTAAGTTGTATTCCTAGGTATTTTATTCTCTTTGTAGCAATTGTGAATGGCAGTTCATTCTTGATTTGGTTCTCTTTAAGTCTGTTATTGGTGTATAGGAATGCTTGTGATTTTTGCACATTGATTTTATATCCTGAGACTTTGCTGAAGTTGCTTATCAGTTTCAGGAGTTTTGGGCTGAGGTGATGGGGTCTTCTAGGTATACTATCATGTCGCCTGCAAATAGAGACAATTTGGCTTCCACCTTTCCTATTTGAATACCCTTTATTTCTTTTTCTTGCCTGATTGCTCTGGCTAGAACTTCCAGTACTATGTTGAATAGGAGTGGTGAGAGAGGCATCCTTGTCTAGTGCCGATTTCAAAGGAATGCTTCCAGTTTTGCCCATTAAGTATGATATTGGCTGTTGGTTTGTCATAAATAGCTTTTATTACTTTGAGATATGTTCCATCAATACCGAGTTTATTGAGGTTTTAGCATAAAGGGCTGTTGAATTTTGTCAAATGCCTTCTCTGCATCAATTGAGATAATCATGTGGTTTTGTTTTTGGTTCTGTTTATGTGGTGAATTACATTTATAGACTTGCGTATGTTGAACCAGCCTTGCATCCCCGGATGAATCCTACTTGATCATGATGGATAAGTTTTTAATGTGCTGTTGCAATCGGTTTGCCAGTATTTTATTGAAGATTTTGCATCTATGTTCATCATGGATATTGGCCTGAAGTTTTCTTTTCTTGTTGAGTCTCTGCCGGGTTTTGGTATCAGGATGATGTTGGTCTCATAAAATGATTTGGGAAGGGTTCCTCTTTTGAATTATTTGGAATAGTTTCAGAAGGAATGGTACCAGCTCCTCTTGTGTGTCTGGTAGAATTCAGCTGTGAACCCATCTGGACCTGGGCTTTTTGTGTGGTAGGCTCTTAATTGCTGCCTCAACTTCAGACCTTGTTATTGGTCTATTCATAGTTTGGCTTCCTCCTGGTTTAGGCTTGGGAGGACACAGGTGTCCAGGAATTTATCCATTTCTTCCTGGTTTACTAGTTTATGTGCATAGAGTTGTTTGTAGTATTCTCTGATGATGGTTTGAATTTCTGTGGAATCTGTGGTGATTTCCTTTATCGCTTTTTTATTGCATCTATTTGGTTGTTCTCTCTTTTCTTTTTATCAGTCTGGCTAGTGGTCTGTCTATTTTGTTGATCTTTTGAAAAACCAGCTCTTGGATTTATTGATTTTTGAAGGGTTTTTCGTGTCTCTATCTCCTTCAGTTCTGCTCTGATCTTAGTTATTTCTTGTCTTCTGCTAGGTTTTGAGTTTTTTGATCTTGCTCCTCTAGCTCTTTCAATTTTGATGATAGGGTGTCAATTTTGGATCTCTCCACTCTTCTCATGTGGGCACTTATTGCTATATATTTTCCTCTACAGACTGCTTTAAATGTGTCCCAGAGATTCTGGTATGTTGTGTCTTCATTCTCGTTGGTTTCAAAGAACTTCTTTATTTCTGCCTTCATTTCATTGTTTATCCAATCAACATTCAAGAGCCAGTTGTTCAGTTTCCATGAAGCTGTGCGGTTCTGAGTTAGTTTCTGAATTCTGAGTTCTAACTTGATTGCACTATGGTCTGAGAGACTGTTTGTTATGATTTCAGTTGTTTTGCATTTGCTGAGGAGTGCTTTACTTCCAATTATGTGGTCAATTTTGGAGTAGGTGTGATGTGGTGCTGAGAAGAATGTATATTCTGTGGATTTGGGGTGGAGAGTTCTGTAAATGTCTATCAGGTTTGCTTGTTCCAGGTCTGAGTTCAAGCCCTGGATATCCTTGTTAATTTTCTGTCTGGTTGATCTGTCTGATATTGACAGTGGAGTGTTAAAGTCTCCCACTATTATTGTGTGGGAGTCTAAGTCTCTTTGTAAGTCATTAAGAACTTGCCTTATATATCTGGGTGCTCCTGTATTGGGTCCATATATATTTAGGATCGTTAGCTCTTCTTGTTGTATCGATCCTTTTACCATTATGTAATGACCTTCTTTGTCTCTTTTGATCTTTGTTGCTTTAAAGTCTATTTTATCAGAGATGAGAATTGCAACTCCTGCTTTTTTTGCTCTCCATTTGCTTGGTAAATCTTCCTCCATCCCTTTATTTTGAGCCTTTGTGAATCCTTGCATGTGAGATGGGTTTCCTGGATACAGCACACCGATGGGTTTTGGTTTTTATCCAATTTGCCAGTCTGTGTCTTTTGATTGGTGCATTTAGCCCATTTACATTTAGGGTTAATATTGTTATGTGTGAATTTGATACTGCCATTTTGATGCTAGCTGGCTGTTTTGCCCATTGGTTGATGCAGATTCTTCATTTTGTTGATGCTCTTAGCATTTGGTATGTTTTTAGAATGGCTGGTACTGGTTGTTCCTTTCTATGTGTAGTGCCTCTTTCAGGAGCTCTTGTAAAGCAGGCCTGGTGGTGACAAAATCTCTGAGTACTTGCTTGTTGGCAAAGATTTTATTCTTCCTTCACTTATGAAGCTCAGTTTGGCTGGATATGAAATTCTGGGTTGAAAGTTCTTTTCTTTAAGGATGTTGAATATTGGCCCCACTCTTCTGGCTTGTAGAGTTTCTGCCAAGAGATCTGCTGTGAGTCTGATGGGCTTCCCTTTGTGGGTGACCCGACCTTCTCTCTGGCTGCCCTTAGTATTTTCTCCTTCATTTCAACCCTGGTGAATCTGACGATTATGTGCCTTGGGGTTGCTCTTCTTGCAGAATATCTTTGTGGTGTTCTCTGTATTTCCTGGAGTTGAGTATTGGCCTGCCTTGCTAGGTTGGGGAAATTTTCCTGGATAATATCCTGAAGAGTGTTTTCCAGCTTGGATTCATTCTCTTCATCACATTCTGGTACACCTATCAAACGTAGGTTAGGTCTCTTCACATAGTCCCACATTTCTTGGAGATTTTGTTCATTCCTTTTGCGCTTTTTTCTTAATCTTGGTTTCTCTTTTATTTCATTGAGTTGATCTTCGACTTCTGATATTCTTTCTTCTGCTTGGTCAATTCGCTGTTGAAACTTGTGCATGCTTCTGAAGTTCTCGTGTTGTGTTTTTCAGCTCCTTCAATTCATTCATATTCCTCTCTAAGTTGTCCATTCTTGTTATCATTTCCTCAAATCTTTTTCAAGGTTCTTAGTTTCTTTGCATTGATTTAGAACATGTTCTTTTAGCTCACTGAAGTTTCTCATTATCCACCTTCTGAAGTCTTATTCCATCATTTCACACTCATTCTCTGTCCAGCTTTGTTCCCTTGCTGGTGAGGAGTTTTGGTCCTTTGTAGGAGGTGAGGTGTTTTGGTTTCGGTGTTTTCTCCTTTTGCGCTGGTTTCTTCCCATCTTTGTGGATTTATCCACCTGTCATCTTAGTAGTTGCTGACTTTTCGATTGGGTCTCTGAGTGGATGCCCAGATTGTTGATGATGAAGTATTTCTGTTACTTAGTTTTCCTTCTAACGGTCTAGCCCTCTGCTGTACGAGTGCTGAGGTCCACTCAAGGCCCTGCTTGTCTGGGGTACACCTGTAGCAGCTGCGGAACAGTGAGGGATGCTACCAGTTTCTTCTGCTGTCTTTGTCCCATAATGATGCCTGCCAATGTCAGTCTGATTAGTCCTTTTTTGAGGTGACTCTTTGGATATACAGGGGTCAGGGAGCTGCTTGAGGAGACGGTCTGTACTTTATAGGAGCTCCTGTGCTGAGCTGTGAGCTCTGTTGTTCATTCAGGGTTGTTGGGCGGATGTGTTTAGGTCTGCTGCAGCAGAACTTATAAACCCCCCTTTTTTTTTCCTCAGATGCTCTGTCTCAGGGAGTTGGGGCTTTCTTTATGAGTATCTATTGCACTGTCCTGCCCAGCTAGGAGGCAGTCTATTCACTATTTGCCTGCCGGGGCTCCGCCCTGCTATCGCGGGTCTGCCCTGCTGCGCGGGGCTCCGTTCTACTGGTGTGCGCTCCACCCTATTGGCAGAGTCTCTCTGTTATGGCTGGTTGCCTCGGCAACGGCAGGCTGCGTCAGCAATGGGCGTGTACCTCAGTAGGGGCGGATTGCATCCCTAGTGGCGGATGCCCCTCCCCCACTGAGCTGCACCGTCCTGGATTCAGCTGAGCCCGCAGCAAAACTCTCAACCCTGAGTGCCTCGAATCGCCGTCCTGCTTGTCCCCATGAGGGTGGGACCTGCCGAGCCCGATCACCTGGCTCCCTGCCTCAGAGTCCCTCCTCTCTCTCTCTTTCTCTCCAAGTTGAATGGTTGACTCTCTCACAGGCGCCCCAGTCGCCTGCTGATTGGGCACTGGGATCCGTGCGATCTCCTGTGTGGCGGCCCACTGCACCGGCTCAAATCGCTCTTCCCAGGAATCTCCTGGTCTGGCTCACTGTCCAAGTCCCGTTCAATCAGATGGACATGTCAATCTGCCCTCCCAAATCTCAGATTGCCGGTTTAACAGGGCACCCAGACCAGTGAGTTTTGTGCCCGGTGCCGCTGTGCTGCGGCGCCGGCCAAAACGGCCTCGCTAGCCAAAAGAGCTGCGCTGCTGTCCTGTGTCTCTCCTACACCTGGGAATTTCCCCGTTCTGTGGGCAGCAAAGGTCCGTCTGAAAATGTGGCTAGGACTCACCCTCTGCACCTTCACTGAGAGCTGCGATCCTGAGTTGTTTCTACGGCGCCATCTTGGAAATTCTCCTCTTTTTTTTTTTTCTTAGGCAAGGTCTGGCTCTGTCCCTCAGGCTAGAGCATGGTCTCAGCTCACTGCAGCCTCTGACTTTGGGGTTCAAGCAGTCCTCTCACTTTAGCCTCCCAAGTAGCTGGGACTACAGACACATGCCACCATGTAGAGACAGGGTCTCCCTATATTGCCCATGCTGGTCTCTAACTCCTGGGCTCAAGTGATCCATCCACCTTTGGCCTCCCAAAGTGCTGGGATTACAGCCATGAGCCACTGTGCTTAGCCAGAATTTTTTTTAATCTAGTGTCTTTTCATTGGTGAGCCTGTTTATGTTTCTTGTGATGACTGTTGTAGTTCTGCTGTCTTCTTTCATATTTTTAGTTCGTTCTTTCCCCAGTCCTTTTTTGCCTTCCTTTAGAAGGGTAAATTTCCTTCTGTATGTGTGAAAATTTACATTTTTATTCTTCTGAGTTATTTTTTTTTCTTTGAGACAGAGTTTCGCTCTGTCACCAGGCTGGAATGCAGTGGCATGATCTCAGCTCACTGCGACCTCCACTCCCAGGTTCAAATGATTTTCCTGCCTCAGCCTCCTAAGTAGCTGAAACTACAGGCATGCGCCACCACGCCCAGCTAATTTTTGTATTTTTAGTAGAGATGGAGTTTCACCATGTTGATCAGGATGGTCTCCATCTCCTGACCTCAGGTGATCCACCTGCCTTGGCCTCCCAAAGTGCTGGGATTACAGGTGTGCATCACCACGCCCAGCCTCTTGGTTTATTTTTTCTGTTACTATCTTATCAGTATCTGTATCTTTCCCTGCAAAGCCACACAGTCCTCTTGTCTCCTCCATCTTTCTCCCTTCCTTTGCACACCATACCCCATGCCCACCATGGTGAAACCATCTAGAATTTTAGTTCTGGGTCATTTAGAATATACATAGGATGGTGAATATATTCCTTATTGCAATAACGGTGATCTTCATCGAGATACATTGTAAGTTTTTCAACCTTACTTTCCATGTACAGGATCTCATAACATCCTGCTAGACTGACTTTTCTTTTTTCCAGAAATGCTTGAGGAATGGGAATCTAGGGGGTCTTGAAGTGGTAAGCTTTCGGCCTTGAATTACTAAGAATATCTGTAATTTTTTTCTCACTTTTAATGATAGCTTGCATGGATTAAAAAATTGAAGGCAAAAAACTTTGACATGAGAAGGCTTTGGAAATGCAACTTCATTTTCCACTTGTGTCTCTTGTTGTCATTAAGAACTCTGACGCCATTTAGATTTGTGTTCCATTATATGGGATATCTGCTTTTAGAATTTTCACATTAATATTTGTGAGTTTTACAGTGATTTCTCTTCAGTGTGTTTTTCCTGTTAGTGTGGTATCAGTGAGATCTTCCAATCTCCTTTAACTTAAAAAAATTCTTAGTCATTTCTTAAATTACTTACTCCTGTTTTCTTTTTATGGAATTTCTCGTATGTAGATCCTGACACATCTCTTTCCTTGTGTATTTCCTGTCTACTTCATGAAACCTCCAGAAAAAAAATCTGCCAGCTCCTGAATGCATTCTTGCTCCTCAGCCTATGTATTCAACTCTTCATTCCCACAATTACACTTTTGTTCACAGTACTTCTGGTTGTTTCTCTTTAAACTTGCTCATTTTAATCTCCCTGTGTGTATTTTTGGGGACATTTTAATACATGTATTCCTACTTTATCTGGAATGCACTAATTCTCCCACAGGTTTAAGGGCAGGTTTTAGGTCACCGTGAGTAGTAGATACTGCTTTCCTCAGCGGTCTTGTTTGATTCCCTGGAAGCTCTTCTTGCTTCAACTACAGGGACCTCCATCTCATGCCTCTGCTTCAGACCTTGTTTCTCCTGAAGGTATCTCCCTGACTTGTCACTATTTTGCCCTTGTGGTGTGAGGGAACAGGCAAGAGTGTCGGGGTGGCCTGTGAACCTCTATCCTGCTGTGCTGGCATTTTCATTCTCACAGGAGGCTGGAATCGGCCACAATCTGCCAACTGTAATATGGAGGAAAGAAAAAAGGCCAAAGAGTTTTTATCCAACCTGTCCTCCACCCACAGTAGAGGCGTTTGCCTGACATTTTCTCCCCATTCCAAGACCCTCAGTTTCCCCAAGAAGTTATTCCAATTTTGGTTTAGTTTCTCAAATTTGTCAGCTGTCCTTCTAAGCACCTCTGTCCCTCAGTTTACATTCTGGGAGTGTGGCAGAGCACAGTGGCTCACGCCTATAATCCCAGCACCTTGGGAGGCCAAGGTGGGAGGATCGCTGGAGCTCAGGAGTGTTTGAGATCAGCTTGGACAACACAGTGGGATCCTGTCTCTGCAAAAAATCAAAGAGGCTGGGTGGCACACGCCTCTGGTCCCAGCTACTTGGGATCCTGAGGTGGGAGGATCAGTTGAGTCAGGGAGGTTAGGCTACAGTGAGCTGTGACTGCACCAGTGTGTCCCAGCCTGGGCAACCGAGCGAGACACTGTCTCTAAATAAATAAATAAACATAAAAAATAGATTCTGGGAGCATGCCAGCAGCTCATGCCCATGTGTGGTCTTGTTGGGAGCCATAATAGACGCCTTATTTTGAAATAATACTATTTTCTTCTATTTCTGATTAGAAAATTTTAATTTGTATTTATTGTAGTAATTCTGGAAAGTACAAAAATCTCAGAGAAGAGATTAAAAATTATACGAATCCTAACATTAAGAGCTGTTTGCAGCCTGCTTTTCTCCTCTTTCTGATGAACTGTAGAGTGAACTTTCCTTAGGTCATCGTGGACTCTACCACATGACGTTTGATATCTGCCTGGTGGTCTGTCATGTGGCTATACCATGAAATGTTTAACTCTCTCTCACTGTTAGACATTTAATGGTTTCGAGCTGTTTTTCCTGAAAAAAATCTTACTTCAAACAGTTGTACAGTCTGCCCAGAAAGAGGGCCCAGGGCACAGATTAAAAGTGATAATACTAATAGAACAAAACAACCAGCACCTGTTGGAAAGATCCCATGCATGTATTGGCAGTAACAGCAAGCACTTCTGATTATTGGAGCCGTGGCCTTTCTGGCCCTGGAAATCAAATTAATGGATTTGCTTGTGGCTTGTGAACCTGTATGTGAATACTACATTTTGTATTATGTTGGTTTGAAAAGGCAACGTAATAGTCCTGTTATTTCAATAGCTTCTTGGCTATTCTGCCTCACTTCAGGGGTACACTTGAATTTTAGATGTGAAATTTCCGAGCATAGTATAACAAAGGCTACATATACCTGGACATTAGGGCTTAGTTTTATTATTTATTTTTCTTTTGAGACAGTCTCATTCTGTTGCCCAGGTTAGATTGCAGTGGCATGTTCGTGGCTCACTGCAACCTCAGACTCTCCAGGCTCAGATGATCCTCCCACCTCAGCCTCTTAAGTAGCTGAGACTGTAGTGCACCAGCACACCTGTGTCGTGTTTTTTTTTTGTTTGTTTTTTTTTTGTAGAAACAGGGTTTTGTCACGGTGCCCAGGCTGGTCGCAAACTCATGGGTTCAAGTGATTCACCGACCTCAGCCTCCCAAAGCGCTGAGTTTACAGGCATGAGCCACCACCCCTGGCCTGGGTAGTTTCTAATAGTGTGTGACACTGATGTTCTTACAAGGCTGAGATTTGAAGTATGGAAAATTGTGGGGCATGGTAGAGTATTTTATTCTTAATCTTGGCTGTGTGTTTTCATTTGTGTTTAGGTGTAGTTTGTTTATTGTTTTGATCTTTTCTCATCCTTCTGACCACAAAAGAGACCTGGAAAAGTATCCATTCTACCCCTTTAGCTCTCACCTGAAGGCCTTGAAGACTCTCCAACACTCTCCAACACTTTGGTCTCTGGCCTGGAATAAATTTGGAAAATGAAACACAGCCAGTCAGTGGGCTGTTTCCTTCCCATATAACTTTTGGCCTTGAAGCTAAGACACGTGGTTCTCTGGTTTCTAAGGCTCCTGGGGCTATGAGGGAGAAGGAGAGGACAGATGATTTGAAAGCAAGGGTTCCACAGGGGGTTATCTGCCTTAGAGCAGTGGTTCTTAACATTTTCTGGGTCATGAACTAAAAGCTTGAAAGTAAGAATTTGATGAAAACTACTCCAAAGAAATAATACAACATATATGTACGTCGACGCGGACTTCGCTTTTTCTTTCTGGATACCCTGAGTTATGGAGTCCTCAGAAGCCCATTGTTTTTTATCAGGTTAAGAATCTCTGGCTTAGAGTTTTGGAAAGAATTTAAGAAATGAAATAAAAGAAAATGAATTTTTCCGATCGATGTGGTAACGTCAAAGAAAAAGAAATTAAAAAAATAAAAATAAAGAAAAGAAATGAATTGGCCTTTTCCACCCCGTCATTCTCTGAGCTTATGATGTTTTATTCTTCACTATGGGAATTTGTTCTTATCTGGGGGGTGGAAGGCGATGGTTGGCTTATGAGAAGGTCTCCTAGAGCTGGCACATTTCCTGCCCCTGTACACTTCATGATCCTTTCCCTTTGAATGTCAGGGGAATGCTCCTATTGGCTCATTTTCTTGGGATCTTAAAGACTCTGGCACTGGTCGAGCCCGGTGGCTCACACTTGTAAACACAGCACTTTTGGCAGTCGAGACAGGAGGATCACTTCAGCCCAGGAGTTCAAGACCAGCCTGGGCAACATGGCAAAACTCCATCTCTACAAAAAATACAGAAATTAGCTGGCCATGGTGGCATGTGCCTGTGGTCCCAGCTCCTTGGGTAGCTGAGTTGGGAGCTACCCAAGTGCAAGGAGGCTGAGGCTGCAGTGAGCTGAGATCACACTACTGCACTCCAGTCTGAGCAACAGAGCAAGATTCCGTCTCAAAAACAAATAAATAAGTAAAGACTGTGGCAGTAATCGATGCAGTTTCTTCTCTTAAATCTAAACAAGATCATCTTAAATTTGGATTTCTTGAATCAATTTTTTTTTGTGTGTGTGTGTGTGTGTGTGTGTGTGTGTGTGTATTCAGGCTGGAGTGCAGGGGTGGGATCTCAGCTCACTGCAGCTTTTGCCTCCTTGGCTTAAGAGATTCTCCCATCTCAGCCTTCTCAGTAGCTAGAAGTGTAGGTGGACACCACCATGCCAGGCCAGTGTTTTTGTGGTTTTTTTGTGGAGTTGAGGTTTTGCCATGTTTCCCAGGCTGGTTTCGAACTCCTGGGCTCAAGTGATCCACCTGCCTGAGCTTCCCAAAGTTCTGGGATTACAGGCATGAGCCACTGTGCCCAGCTGAGTCGAATTTTAGGTTTATTTTGTTTTTTGTATTGTTTTCTTCCCCCTGAATTTCCCCAAATGTTTTGCTGTTTCTGCAGTACTATGCTCTGATCTGGAAGCTCTACAGTAAAAGCTAAGCCTAATATATGTGGCGACAAGGGCAGCAGGGAAGCTGAGCTACTAATAGTCCATGGATCAGTTGGAGGTCGGTCCCATGAAGCAAGGAGCAGGAGACCGGACAATTTGCTGGCCCTCCACCTGTTTCCTTCCACGCCTGCTGTCTTGTTTGTGTTATCTAGCTATACAGCTTATCTCTGCAGAATATTTCCTTCTTCCAGAAATAATGAATACCATTTATGTGCATTTGTTTAGTTGTTCATTCATTACCTCATGTAGTTAGTGCTATTCCTAAACCCCTACTTGTGGGAACAGAGTATGCAAGGCTGTAGAAGAAACATGAAATTTACAGAAGTTATGATGGGGGAGAAGGTGTGTACATACAGAACTTTTCTCCAGGGTGCGGGTGGTCAGTCGAGTGGATCTGCTGCTTCCATCTCCTCACCTGCCATGATGTTATAATTTGTTTCTCTATGTCGGGACTGCTACCCGGGCCTTAAAAATGTTCTGTTTGCTCTCACTGCCCTCCTTTAGTGAAATCTCCTAATTGCTGTTACCAGAATGTCATTTGCTGCTTCAGACTGTTGGCTCCTCACTGCCCGCTCTGTCAGTGGGCATGATGCTGACCTTTTTCGCCCCTTACCAATTGCATTGTCTTTACTTGACCCCTTTCTCTGGCCCAAAGTACACTCTCCATCCTGGCCAAGTAGATTCATTTGGTGTCTGCACTCTTTCTTGCCCTGCCCGTGTCCTCCGCCCCTTCTGCAGTGGGCAGTGCTTCCTCTCACCTTCCTGGCTCCCACTGCACTCTCTCCTGGTATGAAATTCTCATGTTTTCTACCATACCATGTTGTTTTTATCTATTTGTCTGTTCAGCAAACGTTTGTGTAGTAAATGCTGTCTGCCAGGCATTTTGCTAGGCAATGGGGAAACAATGTTCTTTCCTTCACGGAGCTTCAGAGTCCCGTGGGGACACAGACAAGTAAATAGTACTTTAAGTTTGGAGTGATCAGTGCTGAGATGGAAAGTGTTAGATGCCCTGGGGCACATGTTAAAGGGACAGCTTGTTATAAGGGAGGGAGTTATGTCTGGGAGATGTTCATGTTAAACGGACAGCTTGGTATAGGGGAGGGAGCTATGTCTGGGAGATGTTCATGTTAAAGGGACAGCTTGGTATAGGGGAGGGAGTTATATCTGGGAGATGTTCCAAAGGCAGTGAGTGACCCAGGCTGTTGAAACTGAGTGTTAAGTTCCTTAGCCAAGGAAGAAAAGAGAACTGGAGCAAAACATCATCTGCCAAAAAGCCGTCTATTACTGACCTCACCTGGCCTGGTGCAGCTGGCTAGTGTGCATTCCTCTTGGCGTCTGTATACTCAGTGCAAACTCTTAAAATGTGTGTTATACTTTCTCTGGCTTTTTGAAAAATCTGTTTTTAAAAATTATGCATAAATGTTTTCTTCAACTGGATTATATGCTTCTAGGGACCAGGATTATATGCTTCTCGTGCCTTGTGACATGCATTCAATCAAAATGAAGCATCAGAGGCCTGACACCATGGCCACAGCCCTCTTAGGCTTGGGGTTTATGAAAATATTGTTCCTCAGGTTGGTGATAGCAACAGGAGGCAGCCAATGCCTGGGCAGACAGGAGTGGGTACTCACTGCAACCCTACCTCCAAGTGGAAGACAGTTTCAAGCCTGAAAGCCAAGCTACAAGTTAAATCTTTGGACCAGATTGAGAATCTGTCTTCCTGTTTGGTGCACTTTTCCCCTGATTGATCCCTACCCTTCACCTGTTTGACATATCCCTACCCTTTCCTAACTGGTTTTCTATACTGTGATATCCACCTTTTAGTGGTGTCTTTGCTTTAACCTTTTTTTTACATACTCACAAACCAAACCAGTCAGCATGCATGCCCAATCCTCTGCCTGTAAAGACCCCAGATCCAGTCAATAAGAGGAGAGAACCACCTGACTGCAGGGTGGGGGACCACCCCCCACAGCCCCTCTCTGCTGATAGCTGTTCTGTCACTCAATAAAATTCTTCTTTGCCCTCCTCACCCTTCAATGTTCAGTGTATTCTCATTCTTCTTGGGTGCTGTACAAGAGCTTGGGAACCACTGAACACAGGTTCGAGCAATAACAGATAAGCTGCGGCACACTCGTGGCTGAATGAGGCCTGGGTGAGGCGTCACTGGCCCAGGGTCCCCAGCTTGCAAAGTGACCAAGGAGAAAAATCAGTTGTTTGTAACTGTCAGCTTATAAGGTATTTTTAGTTGGTACTTGGACAAGATGGGTTTTTATTTGTGTGTGTGTTTGAACAAAATGTTCCCGTTGGCAGCACTCGGTAAGTGGTCATTGACATGTGTAATCTATACGTTTGCCCTTTGGTGGTGAAATGGAGATGTCTGAGGCATCAGCTTTGTTTGGAGAGTGTCACTAGAAGCCTTTTAAGCCTGCTTCTTCACAGTAGTCCTGGGAATCAATGAGAAATGTCTTTGAGTTAAGGGCTAATTACCAACATCCAGTCTGACCTGATCATGAGGTATCTTACAACGGTTCCAACTCGGTGACATTCGCACTGTAGCACTGCCTCTGTCTGTCTGTTGGTGGTCATTTAATTTTCAAAGGAAGAAGATGCTGATGGCTAAGGTTAAGAGGTAATGTTTTCAGAGTTTGCTCTGTTATTGTTTTTAACTGGATCAATAGTTCTTTTGTGTTGTTTGAGAGAGACTCTTGCACTGCTGCCCAGGCTGAAGTACAATGGTGTGAATGAACATAGCTCACTGCAGCCTCAAATGTTGAGCTCACACGTGCATCAGTACTTCTTAATCTTTTGGGAGTCATGGCCTTGTTTCACCACTGAGTTACATTTATGGAAAAGTATACACAGTGTATACTGTGGCTGGGCAGGGTAGCTCGTTATAGTCATAATTCCAGCACTCTGGGGGGCCAAGGCAGGCAGGTCACTTGAAGTCAGGAGTACAAAACCAGCCTGGCCAACATGGTGAAAACTTGTCTCTACTAAAAATACACAAATTAGCCAGGATTGGTGGTGAGCACCTGTAATCCCAGCTACTCGGCAGGCTGAGGCAGCAGAACCACTTGAACCTTCATTGCAGTGAGCCAAGATGGCACCACTGCACTCTAGTCTGGGCAACAGAGCTGTCTCAAAAAAACAAGAAAAGTATACACAGAATTGTATATACCATTTCAGAAGATTCCTGGGTCCTCTAAAGTCCCTCGTCTCCCTTCAGCTCTCAGGATTATTATTGGCTTATTCAAACAAGGTCCATATAAAATGGTTGCCATCTTAAGCTAACTCTGCTACCCATTGACGCTAGGTTCCTTTGTCACCATTCAAGTTTCTTTCCAGTTGATACTCGCACACAAGAAACAATCCGAGGCCCCTTACACTTCTGCTGCTAAGAATCACTGTGCTGTACTTCCCTTCCTCTCTTCTCTCGGAACAATGGATGCATATGTATTTGTTGGAGAAGTACAAATAGACGAGTTCTGGCCAAGCAGAGAAAACGCTCTTACATCCATTGGAATATACTTGTGCAAATAGAAAATAGAAGCTATTCACTTACAGCTGTCTCCATCACTGGTCTTTTCCTGTGTCCATGTTAAAGAAATGTTTCTCGGGATATAAACTTGCTTATAACATAGGATGAAAATTATGTTATTTAAAAAATAATGAAGCTCATGTATCCATGCTTCTATATAAGAGATGGTGAAAGGAAAATACTCAAAAGGCACAGCTACTCAGAGACCACCATACAGATGATGAGACTTTGCTTTATTTGGATTTTTATTTATTGTGAAATCAGGTGGGACAGAAAAGAGAGGCAGAAGCCTTCTTAGTAAAGTGTGTCGTGTTGCTGGCTTTTTTCTTCTGATGATCCACGGGGTATTTTCAGTGGAGATGAGGAAAGGATGTATTACAGATGGAAGCCTTTCTGAGCTCTCCTGTGAGCTCTCCAGCTTCTCCATCCATGGCCCTCATTTTGGTTTCTTATTTTAATCTTAATTTATTTAGAAAGGGTAATATTTTTTGAAATGCTCTGAAAACTATCAAAATTAAATTCAAGCTGTGGTGAGTAAAAATAAAAACATAGCATCCTAAGAATCACAGAGTAGTGTGTCCTGGGATTTCGTAGTTCACAAGAAGATCGTGGATGTTAACCTTTGATTGAGACTTATAGAAGGCATCTAAGGGAGATGGGTCAAGAAATAGCCCCTTGTTATAGGAAACCCAGCTCAGAGCCTTGACTGAGATCATGAGGCTGGTCATGGAATTGGGAGTAGATTTGACCCTCTAATTCCCAATCCAGGGTTCTTCGTGGCTTCTATGTCACTGGGACTTAGTGTAAATCTCCTTATGTCTTTGAGTCCCAGCTTCCATATTCCTGTAGAGTATGTTTGTTTCCTGTGCTTCAAAGTTCCTGTGAGAATCAAATTCTATAATGTGTGCTTCTCAAAGTGTGATTCCTCTTGGCAATGTGAAAATGCAGATTCTCAGGCCCCACCCCAATCTGAATCTGAAACTCTGGGAGTGGGCCCAGCGATCCATGTTTTAGCACACCCACCAGGGGATTCTGACTCACATGAAGTTTGGAAACCACTGATGACATGTCAGATAGCATTTAGAAAATGAGAAAGCATTACAGAAATGTAAGATACCTTGTTTTAATGTACAAAACTGAATTCTGATATGATATAATCACTGCCCCAGTGAAGATATAGAACTTGTCCATCCCTCCATAGAGCTCCCTTGTGCCTCCTTCCATCAGTCCCCACCCAACTTAGGCAGCCAAAGGTTAAGTGGTTAAGGACCAACTATCCTTTAGAGAACCCGACAAAAGATGATGGGTTAAACGTAGAGCAATGACTGTGTTCTCTTATTCCTTCACTGTTTGTAGGTAATGTGCCTTTTAAAATTGCTAACCATATTTTTCTGTTCTTTTTCAGCCCATGGACCAAGCTTCTCTCAAAAACAGCGATGTTCTTGTTCTGACAGGCCTTACCCAGATCCCCACTGCAAACCCAGATGGCATGGTGGGAGAGTTCTGCAGCAACCTAGGTGTGCAGCCATCTCTCATCTAATGTTGGATGGTCTATCTTGGATTTATTTTACAATAATAAATGTAATACTTTACAATAATGGGGGAAGGAAGGAGTGCTTACAGGGTAGTAGCTGTCAAAGTTTAAGGGAGGCGGTACATCTTTGCAAATAATAGCGCAGAAAAGAGTGTTACACTTTGAATTCACAACAGCAATATAGTGAACAGTTTATATAAAATAGAATATATTTTTATATATAATTATGTTTTATATATATATATATATTTTTTTCCCCCCCCGAGATGAAGTCTTGCTCTGTCACCCAGGCTGGAGTGCAGTGGCATGATCTTGGCTCACTGCAACCTCCATCTCCTGGGTTCAAGCAATTCTCCTGCCTCAGCCTCCCGAGTAGCTAAGACTGCAGGTGTGTGCCACCACACCTGGCTAATTTTTGTATTTTTAGTAGAGATGGGGTTTCACCTTGTTGGCCGGGCTGGTCTGGAACTCCTGACCTCAGGCGATCCGCCCACCTCGGCCTCCCAAAGTGCTGGGATTACAGGCGTGAGCCACTGCGCCTGGCAAAACAGGTATATTTTTTTCCCCACTAATATTTGGTTGGTTTGATTTTTTTTTTTCTTCTTTTGGGGAAAGACTAAATTAAGAGAGCTGTGGGGCATTTTCTACCTGGAAGAAATTTATTTTCCTTTTTCTATAACTGTCACTAAATCTGGAAGTTCTGCCTCTCTTTTAGACAAATAGATTGGTTACTGTCTTAGTTTGAGTGGCTGTAATAAAATACCATGGACATTAACTTCTCACAATTCTGGAGACTGGGAAGTCTGAGATCAGGGTGTCAGCATGGGCGTTTCTTGATGTAGATTACCGCGATCTTGCTGTATATACGTGGATGTCACGGTTCTTTGAAATTTCACTTAGCCATGCTAACAAACCTAGTCTTTTTTTGTTCTTTGATACTAACCTAAAGGTAATTTATTTGTACCTTAGAAAAATAATTGGAATAATCTCAAATAGAGTCTTGGGGTGTGTGTGCGTGTGTGTGTACGTATGTATATGTTTGTTTATAACCTAGAATCATAGACTGAAAGAACTTCACACTTGAAAGGAGCCTTACATCTAATTTGGTCTCCCAAAGTGGGGTCCACATGTCTTAAGATCAGTGGGGTTACTTATTAAAAATACATATTTGGGGGCTGGGCCCTACCTTAGACCTAGTAAGTCAGAAAGTCAGACTCTGGGGAAAGGAGACCCCTGAGAAAAAGCAGCATTTTCAACATGTTCTCTGGCATTTTTCATGCAAACTGAAGCTTAAAAACTACTGATCTCATTCATTCTTTTCACGTAACTGATGCAGAAACTGAGGCCAAGGAAGGTTGTAGCAGCTTTATTGTGGTCCCTTGGGTTGGGACAAAGGATTCGAGCCATGCCCTTGAGCTATGACCAGCGATGTTGATTTTCTCCACTGCGCCATACTCTAGAAATAACAAGCCCACCAGCACTCAGGTTACAGCAGCTATATGAGCTGAATACTTAAAGTATAGGGGATTTTCCTGCAGACAAATGTTAATGAAAGAAAATAAAATACTGCTATCTCATTACTGCACACAAATGTTAAACAGAAGAACCCAGGCTATTTCCTTATAGGTCATTCAGCCATGGTCAGAGACTGAACAGAGACAAATTCAGCACATTTTTGAGCAGACTCTGAAACAGGAAGGAGCTTGGAGGCTCTGTCCCGAAGCTTAGCTGACATTGGGAAAAACCCAAACCTCTAATCACACACTCTTTTCCCAGGGACCTAGATTAGACAATGATGAAAAAATAGGTCTCCGCCTATAGCATCCCCTGCTTTGGTGTGTTCTTCAAAAGAAGCAGATGATTAGACACATGAGTGAATCTTGAAAACAGAAGTAGGAAAACAAATGCAAATCCTACTTGACAAGTTATAGTCTGTCTTTGTAACACTGTCCTTTGGATGTGATGTGTTTTTTCTCCTCTGGCATCCACTTTTCTAGCTCTGACCGTCCGGAATGGAGGAAACGTGTTGGTTCCCTGCTATCCTTCTGGAGTGATCTATGACCTCCTGGAGTGCCTGTATCAGTACATCGACTCAGCCGGGCTCTCCAGCGTCCCCCTCTACTTCATCTCCCCTGTGGCTAACAGTTCACTGGAGTTTTCCCAGATTTTTGCTGAGTGGTATGTCAGTGTTTTTTTCTATAAATTTTATTTGATTCAGGACATTCAAGCAGTAAGAATAAAAATAATCTTTTTTTTTTTCTCACAATACTATGGAAATTTCATTTTGTTGTTTTTCTGTGTCTGTGATGAGAAGATGGCATTATTAAAAGTCAAATCAGTTGCATTGCTAAGTTTAGAGTAATAGTGGTAAAAGAGAGAAGGATGCAAGGCAGAGACTTACCTTAGTCCAGCACTTTCAAAATTGGTAACAAAATGTTGTATACTTCTCACATGTCACCCTCTGCCTGTTACTGGGTGAAATGACATTCTAAAAGTTAAACACGTTTTCAAGCCCAAGCTCATGTTGTCTAAAATGTATAGTACAAAATCTGAGAAGAAGACTTTTTTTTTTTTTTTTGAGACAGAGTCTCACTCTGTTGCCCAGGCTGGAGTGCAGTGACGCGATCTTGGCTCACTGCAGTCTCTGCCTCCCAAGTTCAAGCAGTTCTCCTGCCTCAGCCTGCCACATAGGTGAGATTACAGGCACTCGCCACCACCCTGGCTAATTCTTGTATTTTTAGTAGAGACAGGGTTTCACCATGTTGGTCAGGCTGGTCTCAAACTCCTAACCTTGTGATCCGCCCACCTCAGCTTCCCAAAGTGCTGGAATTACAGGCGTGAGTCATTGCACCTGGCCAGAAAAACTAGATTTAAAAAAATTGTAGTATGATATTTGACAATTTTATTACATCAGAAAATTGATCAAATCCTAGAGATGGTGGAATATTAAACAATATGAAGTTAGTGAACCTTTTTAGGGTTATTTAGATGCATGCTTGAATGTAATTCACCTGACCAAAAATAAAGGAAGGAGAGGGAAATAACCTTTACAGTATCCCCAACGGTGCCTCCCAAACGTTTCAGGGCTGTGACACAGGCAGTCTAGGTAGCCAGACAGACACAGCACCTACTGAGTTTCTAATTAAAAAGGAATGTGTACACCATCCTCTCGTACCATATTCAGTTACGCTGCCCCCAACCCTTACTTTGTTAAAGTACTTTTTCCTTCCCTTCTGTGATCTTTTTTCCCCCGTGTTTAGGCTCATATGGGCTTCTCTATCCCATGTACAAATTATTATTCTTTGTCACATTTTTTTTTTTGAGACAGAGTCTTACTCTGTCACCCAGGCTGGAGAGCAGTGACAAGAGCTCAGCTCAGTGCAACCACCACCTCCCAGATTCAAGCAATTCTCCTTCCTCAGCCTCCTGAATAGCTGAAATTATAGGCATGCACCACCATACCCTGCTAACTTTTGTATTTTTAGTAGAGATGCGGTTTTTACCATGTTGGTCAAGCTGGTCTTGAACTTCCAACCTCAGGCGATCCACCAGCCTCAGCCTCCCAAAGTGCTGGGATTATAGGCATGAGCCCCCGTGCCTGACCCTTTGTCACTTTTTATTCATACCCAGTGAGTTTTATCCTTTGTGAACAGTCTGTTTTTTCCCAGCAGAGGAAGGTTATCTTGTGTAATGAGCAGTCTACCCTCAGTATCACTTGCACATTTCATCAGTGTGCTCTGAATTTCTGCTTCCAGATCCTTAGAATTATCCTAAAGAAGATACCCCCAGGCCAGCCCTGTGGGCCTTGGTGGTTGGAGCCAGCAGGGTGTGTGCTCTTCCCCAGTTTTCACCCACCACATATGTTTCATGGTGTTGGAGTGTTTTATTTGACAGAAGTCAGGAATACAAAAATGATAGGAGGTTGTTTTTGTGTTTCTGGTTTTTAGATATTTGTTAGTCTTTGATATACATATAATATGTATTCACCATAGAAAAAAATTAAAGTTACACGAGACAGTAAAATAAACTGACCCCAGCCAGGTGCAGTGGCCCACACCTGTAATCCCAGCACTTGGGGAGACTGAGGTGGGTGGATCACATGAAGTAAGGAGTTTGATACCTGCCTGGCCAACATGGCGAAACCCTGTCTCGGCCAAAATACAAAAATCAGCCAGGCCTGGTGGCAGGCGCTGTAATCCTAGCTACTCAGGAGGCTGAAGCAGGAGAATCACTTGAACCTGGGAGGCAGAGGTTGCAGTGAGCCAAGATCAGCCACTGCACTCCAGCCTGAGCAACAAAGTGAGACTTTGTCTCAAAAAAGAAAAAACTGACCCCATAATCCTGCTATTCAGAAATAACACACCACTTTTAGCATTCTGATTTATTTCTTCTTCCTATGTCAGGATCATACTGAATATTTAATTTTGAATTCTGCTTTTAAAAATTAAATATTTGATTAAAGCATTATCAAATCTTAAGAACATAAATTTTACATGACTACATTATTACATCTTGTGTACATTATTTGTATATGGTATAATTTAGTTAACTATTACTACTGGATGGAAAGGCTTTTCCCAATTTTTTTGCTTTTCTTTTGAGATGGAGTTTCGCTCTTGTTACAAAGGCTGGAGTGCAGTGGCGCAATCTCTCAGCTCACTGCAATCTCCGCCTCCTGGGTTCAAGTAATTCTGCCACCTCAGCCTCATGAGTAGCTGGGAGTACAGGCACACGCCACCATGCCCAGCTGATAATTTTTTTGATTTTCATAATAAATGTTCAGTTAATATTCTCTGTGTATATCATGACACCTTTTGCTTTAGGTAAATTGCTAAAAGTAGAATTACTGGAACAAAGGGTATAAATATTTTTTTAATGTTTATTATCTGAATCTAAATTGCTTTCCAGAAGGATTTTTCTGTAAATTGTTCTCTTCCTTATTTTCTCATTAGAGGTTTTGTACCTCTTCGAACATTTATTCAAACTCCTTATATATGTATTACGGATATATTTATTAGACCTTTCTTCTCATTTTTTTTCTTTTTTTTTCACTTTTTAAATAATAAACTGACTACTTCAGAATGACTTTAGATTTACAGAAAAGTACACAAATAGTATAGAGGGTTTCCATATACTCTTCCTCGCTGTCCCTAATGTTAATGTCTCACGTGACCATGTTCACTAGTCCATATTTTTAAAATGACATTAGTACATTATTATTAACTCTGATCTTTATTCTGATTGCACCAGTTTTTCCACAAACTTTTTTTTTGTCTTTTTTTTTCCGTTCAGGATCCAAATCAGGGTACCACATCGCATTTAGGTTTTTGATTTTTTTTGTTTTTTTGCAAGAAGTTTCTTTTTAGTTTTTTATACTGACAGTTTTAGTCTTTTCTGCAGTTTGTTCTTTTGATACTATGTTTAGAGAAGTCTTGCCCCCGTAGGCGTCACATGGCCAAACATACCTTCCTTCAGTTTTATTCTAGCTTCTTTCTTTTTTTACATCACCCCTTATCTATTTTATCTGGAATTTGTTTTAGTACAAAGTATGAAGGGAAGCATTAACTTCATTTTTTCCCCAAATAGTTAAGTAGTTACCTGCCCAAGTACTATTTATGGAATAATGGTAATTTTTCAGCTGATTTTGTATTAATATGCCAGACTTCCGTATGTACTTGGTTTTGTTTGTAGACTCTCTTGATTGAGTGATCCATTCATTCTTTGGCCATCATGAGGCTAATAAATCTTAACAACTGCAGCCTCACTTATAATTTTACTCTGTGCTAAAGTACATTTCTCCAGCATTTTTCTTAGAATTCCTGGAGCTATTTTTGCTTACTTATTTTTGTGTAAGAATTATAGAATCACTTTATCAGTTTCAGAGTATCTTTTTGAGTCCACAGACCTATAAATTAGAAATCAACATCTTTGCAGTAGTTTTCCCATGCTGAGACATGAACTGTGTCTCTGTCTTATAAGCTTGTCAAATATTCCTCCCATAGACTCTTAAACTCAGTGATCATATTATTCTTGTTTCCATCTATAGTTTTATTTTTTTCAATCCATAAACTTTTAAGTGCCAAAGCACTGAGGATACAAAGGTCCCTGGCCTTGAGGAATCTGTACTGTGAAGGAAGAGGCAGCTGTGGCAACCCCTCACCACTCAGAAATAATCTGATGGAGATACATACACACACCTACATATAGCTGTATGGTATTCAGAGAAGGGGTGGTGACCCTATTTGGGGGTTTAGGAAAGGCATTCTGTCTGGAAGGAGGTACTCCTGAAGAATGACCGAGAATCAGCCAGACAGAACTCCTATTTAAGGATGAGCCGGGTGGGCTGCTGGGGGTGATAGTGTAGGTTGAGAGGATAACACAGGCTGAAACATAGATGGGAGGTTTGAATGGTTTGGTTTGTTCGGTGAACAATCCACAGTTCTTTATTGTTACGCTGTGAAGTTCAGGGTAGGGAGTGACGGGGTATGAGGCTAGAGGGATCCTGTCCATGGTGGGAATTCACTGGAGGATTCTAAGCAGGAAATGAACATGATTATAGGTGCATTTTATGTAGATCCTTCTGCAATTAAGTGAAGTTTGTTGGGGGGGCGGGTAGGAGGGGGTGAAACTGAAGTACAAGACACTAGTCTTTGCAGAGGCCGAGGACTGGAGACTCCAGTCTCTACCGTCCTGGAGGAAAGCAAGGCAGGAAGCAATTTGAGAGGCAATTAGGAAGTGCGGCAGGCAGGACTTACTGGTTGCTTGATACAGAAGAGGTAGCAATCGAGATTGACACCTCAGTTTCTAGTGTGGTAGACTGTGTTGACCCCAAACAAAATAGGTTCTACAAAGGAAGGGTAGGTTCATACAGCAAGGGTGGTTAACTTAGTCTGGTTTTGTCCCTGAGGACATTCACGGTGCCTGAGGCAGGGGATGTGCAGGTGAAACTTTTCTAATCCAAGATCTGAGACGCCCAGGCTGGAGTCACAGGTTGGGTGTCCTCTGCATTGAGGTAGTTCAGTGGTGGGGATTGCCACAGGAATGAATGGGATTGCCAGGGGAGAGGATTTCAGCTTTGAAGAACAGGCAGCGGGAAAGGATGGAACTCCAGGTAAGAAATGCCTGCATTTTTGGGGTCAGTAGAGAAGAAATATTTAGGAAAAGTGTGAAGATAAATGGTTAAAGAAGTAGAAAGAGGCCTGTCAGAGAGGCTTACACCTGTAATCCCAGCACTTGAGGAGGCCAGGCAGGAGGGTTGCTTGAGTCCAGGAGTTCGAAATCAGCCTGAGCAATACAGCAAGACCTCATTTCCACAAAAGATTAAAATATAAGCAGGGCATGGTGGTGCATGTCCGCAATTCCAGCTACTCGGAGGCTGAGGCAGAAGGATTCCTTGAGCCTGAGAGATTTCTCTGTTTCTCTTTTTCACTTTTCTGTTCTCCTTCATGCAGCCTCGTTGTAAAGCACCCTTTCTCCCTAAATAAGGAACTCAGTTACTAAAATGGACAGCTGCTAGCTCCAGACCTGCATTAACTTAGCAAGTCCCAGCCCCCATGCCAGGACCCCCACGCCTGATCTGAGGGGTTTGGCTTCCTCTCCTCTTTGGTGCTCCAAATGGTTGCCTCACAGCTGGGCTGCTCTGTGCTCAGCCTCAGGCCTGGCCTGCTGTCCTGGGCTTACTCCCTGCCACTCTGGTTCCCTGGCTCTGTGCTTCCTGTTCTCAGAGGTTCTGCCTTGGCTTCTACATGGTCCCTTCCTATCTGGTGTCCGCCCTTGCTCCGAGCTAAGGGGCTTGGTTGTTTGGGTTGGTTTTGTTTTTGCAGGGGATGGAGTTGGGAGAGAATAGGTCTCAAAAGATCTCTCAGCTCTTCTGTGGGGCTTGGGGTATGTGTTTGTTTTTGAGACAGGCTCCCTGTTGCCCAGGCTGGAGTGCAGTAGCACAATCACGGCTCACTGCAGCCTCAACCTCCTGGTCTCAAGGGATCCTCCCACCTCAGTCTACTGAGTAGCTGGGACTACAGATATCACCATCATGCTCAGCTAATTTTTGTATTTTTTTACAGATGGGATTTCAACATGTTGCCCAGGCTGGTCTCTTAACTCCTGGGTGATCCTCCCGCCTTGGCTTCCAAGAGTTGGGTGGGATTACAGTCCTGAGCCACCATGCCTGGCCCTGATCCTTTGTTGAACAAGCAGTACCCTGGGGAGTGTGTGGTACCTGAGGTCTGGCCATCAGGGAACAGCAGGGTCTCTCAGATTCCCAATTTGGGATGACCCTGAAAGCATCGTTTATTCTTCATTCTTCCTGATAATCTGGTATACACAGCTCTCCTTTTTTTTTTTTTTTTTTTGAGACAGAGTTTCGCCCTTGTTACCCAGGCTGGAGTGCAATGGCGCGATCTCAGCTCACCGCAACCTCCGCCTCCTGGGTTCAGGCAATTCTCCTGCCTCAGCCTCCCAAGTAGCTGGGATTACAGGCACGCGCCACCATGCCCAGCTAATTTTTTGTATTTTTAGTAGAGACGGGGTTTCACCTTGTTGACCAGGATGATCTCAATCTCTTGACCTCGTGATCCACCCACCTCGGCCTCCCAAAGTGCAGGCATTATAGGCCTGAGCCACCACGCCCAGCCACAGCTCTCCTTTTAAACCCCAGCAGCTTCCCCCAGAAGATGCAAACTATAATCAGGTCCTTCAACCTCTGTCTTAGAAAGGGGATGGGTCCCTGTCTGTTGGGCCTGCATGAGGATTCTAGGGCAGAGCATGAAGGATCTGTTAGCAGACGTGGCCTAAGCGTTACATAGGTGAGCTTCACGGTCTCTCATCATACTCTTATCTCCTCTGTATCCCTAGTCTCTGCCTTTAATGGATGTAGGATAGTCCTTTGGAACAATCCGAGTAAGTTTAGAACTAAGCTCTTAACATTTGTCTCTCTTCCTGAGCTGGAAGTAAAGACACAGCTATTGTCTATTTAGATATCATAAGGTAACCCTCCAAAGGCATCTTGCTCTTCCATATTTGTATCTTCCAAAAAGGGAATAAAGTGATGTTTATAAAACCAAAGTTAAAGGAAACTAAGGGTAGGAAAAATTAGATATAGCGTATTAAGTTAATACAAAACCCAAGCCCTGAAGTCCTGAGCTCCTCTCCTCAAAGTAGTGACATTTTTTAAAACGTCAAACCTGCACAACAGCCACATATGTTGATTTATCAGCTGTAAACTTTTTGCCTCGTTTGCTTTATCCAGACATCTCAGTATTTCAGAGTCATCTCTGCCTAGGAAAAAGCAAATGGAAATTACCAGAAACATTCACAGTGTCTCTAGCCCGTGCTGCTTGGTTCTTGTCTGGTTAGAGTTAGCAATGCTGCTGTTAAAAAGAATTCATGGGCCAGGTGTGGTGGCTCATGCTTGTAATCCCAGCACTTTGAGAGGCCGAGACGGGTGGATCACCTTAGGTCAGCAGTTTGAGACCAGCCTGACCAACATGATGAAGCCCCGTCTCTACTAAAAATACAAAAAGTAGCCAGGTGTGGTTGTGGACACCTGTAATCCCAGCTGCTCAGAAGGTTGAGGCAAGAGAATCACTTGAACCTGGGAGGCAGAGGTTGCGGTGAGCCGAGGTCACACCATTGCACTCCAGCCTGAGCAACAAGAGTGAAACTCCATCTCAAAAAAAAAAAAAAAATGCATGGACAAAAACAGAAGCCATGTGTCAAGGTAGATCACTTTCTTTATGAAATTGATCACAACTAAATGCAATATGGCATCTTGGATCCTGAACAGAAAAGGGGCATGATTGGAAAAACTAGTGAAATCTGAATGAAGTCTGGAGTTTAGTTGATTGTCCTTTCCTGATGTTATTTTCTTGGTTAACAACTGTGCCACTCATGTCAGATGTTAACTCTGGGGACACAGGGTGAAAGGTACATGGGAACTCTGTACTGTCTTTGCAGTTTTTCTTTAAAATTATTCTAAAATAAGTTTATATTTTAAGAAAAAAATGTATTGAAGAATTCTAAAGTTTAAAAAGTGCTCACAAGGTACGTCTGTGTTCTGTAGTCACTGGCTTTCACTCACAGTCAAGTTCACTGGCAAGAAATTTTTAAATAAACTTCAGTATTTAATATTTGCACTGCTGCCACTAGGTGGCAACAGATGCCAGCGTGTGCTCTTCCTCCCATGCTGATGTGTTTTTCCTCTTCAATAGGCTTTGTCACAACAAACAGAGTAAGGTGTATCTTCCAGAACCACCTTTTCCTCATGCAGAGGTAAGAAAACAGAATCACGGGGACATGGGAAGGACGCAGTGTGGATAACCTGATGCAGATGCAGACAGCAGGTTGTAGATAAAACAGATCCCTAAGTAAACCTGTAGACCCTTTGCCTCCCGTCAGACACAGGGAAGTATTTTAACTCCAGCTTCACTTGTTTTCCTCCTGTTAAGACTTTCTCTTGCACACGGGGACCACAGAATTGTTTCAGACTTGGGATTTGGAGGATTTGGGAATATACTTCCCGGCTGAGCATCCCAAATTTGAAAGTCTGAAATAAGAATGCTCCAGTGAGAATTTCCTATTATGTTGGTGCTCAAAAAGTTCAGATTCTGGAACATTTTGGGTTAGGGATGCTCAGCCTGTACTATGTTCGTGCAGTTCATAGCCTGCTTCTGTTCTACTGACTGCATGAGGAATTATATTTTGATACTTCCTACTCCTTTTTTTAATTGGATGTATTTATTGTCAGAGGGTTCTTTCCAGTTACGTCAGTCATATGTGTACATTTTTAAGATGAAAATAACATTTACAGAACGAGTGGGCGTTTTTGATGTAGCTGAACACCCAGCTTTGTTACCAGGTTCTTTTCACCCAACTGTGTTATTACGAACATCTTCCTGTGTCTTGTGTTATTATTTCTCCCTAATATTCCATAGCAAGGCATGAACACACTACAGTGACACTAACAAACAATAGTTACTCGCTATTTTGGGTTCTGTTTTCACTCAGAGATTGTCTAAGTTGGTATCACCATCTTAGAAAACTGTCAGTGTCTGCTGAAGCTGAACAACGTCCTCAGTGCCTCAGCAGTTTCCTTCCTGAAGTCTACATCGAACAGAAATGCATAGGGATGTTACCAAAAGATACACACACAAATCTAGAATGTGGTCAGGCCTGGTAGCTCACACCTGTAATTCCAACACTTTGGGAGCCTGAGGTGGGAGGATCACTGGAGGCCAGGCATTTGAGACCAACCTTGACATCACGGCAAAACCCTGTCTCTGCAAAGAAAAATACAAAAAATTAGCCGAGCATGGTGGCACACACCTGCAGCCCTGGCTACCCTAGAGGCTGGGGTGGGAGGATCACCTGAGCGGAGGGCACTTGAGGCTGCAGTGAACTGCTGTTGTGCTATTGCACACCAACCTGGCTGACAGTGAGACCCTGTCTCAAAAAAGAAAATAAATAAAATTTTTGGTAATAGTACTGAAATATACCAAATGCCCATCAACAATAGAATGGATTTTGTGGCATAATCACAAATGCCTTACATCACTGTGAGCAAATAAGTTCCAATTATATGCAATGCAGATAAACTTCACACACATAATGTGAGTGAAAGATCCAGATATAGAACAGTAGATACAGTAGCAACAGGACGGGGACAAAGAGGGATTTCTGAGGAGCTGATAATGCTTTATTTAAATGAAGTGAAGTGTGGAATGAATCCTGTGCTGTTGGATAGAATTGATGGTATTAGTGTGAACTATTTGCAATACACGTAGATAGACACAGAAGGAAATACACTTGTGCGTGTGTATGTATGTATGTACCTACACATACGTATCTTCCAGCTCTGGCCACTAACTGAGAAACACATTTAGCTCCCAGGAGTTGGTTTCTAGCTGCCATTCTCCACTAAAAGGAACCAGGCCTCTTTGGAAAATACAAGGTGAGGCTGAAAGATCGTGTTGTGTGCTCAGAAAATGATGGGGACATGTCGGAAGCCGCATCTGAGGTCACTGGAACATCAAAATCAGTAATGCTAGTAATGAATATACTCCATTGAATAACAGAAACTCCTGCATCCATGGTGCGGTAACTGAGTATATAGGAAAGAGGGGAGAGTTCTTTCAACAGTAAACTCACATAATTAGTGTAGGAAAGAACCTTAGAATTAGAATATCACCATTTGGCAGCCACCACAGTAATAATTTATTCCTGCAAGAAACACCAGTGGGTGCTAAAACCAACAGGTGAAAATTTCATGAACAACTAGATAATTTGTAGTCCCAAAAAGTATGTCCCCACCAAATTTATGTTTATTACAAAGAGAGAAATAGTAACTGGAGTTTTGACAAACGTGACATACATGCAGTCAACGTTAACATCGTCAGTAATTGGACTGACATTGTGTGGCTCTTAACACAAGTTATTGAGAAAACATAGCATGATTTCTGTGACCGTGCTCCTAAAAATGCCTCACCTGAGTCTAATCATTGGAGCTGAGCATTCAAACCTAAGTTGAGGAGACTCAACAAAATAACTGACCTGTACCCTTTGAGAATGTCAGAGACCCAGAGGACAGGAAAGACTGAGGAACTGCTGAGAGAATAAAGAGATGTGACAGATAAAAGCACTCCTTGGCCATGGGCTGGATCTGGAAATGGAAGAAGAATAATCTGGTTTGTGTCCCTTTAGGAGCATCGATAATAGGTGGTAAAGCTGGGATTTCGTTGTTTTGTTTTAGAGTTAACTGTTTAACACGTATTTCAACAAATGTCCTGCTAATTACTTTAAATGCAACTACCTTTTTCATACTGTAAAGGATAGGTCTTTTATGAACCACTGGATGCCCAGGAGAAGGTTTTGAAGGAGTTATTTTTTAGTCTTAATAGACTAAATATTATTTCAGCAGCCGGGGTTTTTGCAAGCTGTGTCAATGCTACTGTGAAATGCAGGCTAGAAATATTAAAAAATGTCAGAAAATTAAGTGTGGCAAAACATTTTGTGTGGATTTGGCTCTTGAATGTCTGTTTTCCTTCCCTTGCAGTTAGCCTTGCTGTCAACCTTGTTTTCTAAGAGTGTGATCACATTCTAACCACACACCTGTCACGGATGACCTGGTGCCATCTCGAGTCAGGAGTGTGAGCAGACTGTGGTCGCACCATCAGGGTTCCTGAAGTGCACTTCTCACTGTTAGGGCACGAGGGAGTCGACCCTTGGTATTGTTACCATGGCCCATGAGAAATGATGGTTCTGTCCTTGGTACTGGTGACAAACTACTGTTCAGAATTCCTGCCCCACAGCTTCATTTCCACTGGTCAAATACAGTAAGTTGGCCAGAAAGGTAGATCCAATTGGCAAAAAATGATGAATTTATCTTAGTTTCTGTACATTGATCATTAGAGCTACAGGAACTATAGATAATGCTTAAAAGTGACGTAAGTGTGCAGAGACCTGCTGCTGTTCTTAGAATCGCATTCTTCATCATGACAGCTCCGGATACAATAGACTCCTTTTGACAGCTGCTCACCCATTTAACTGAGACAACGAATGATTTGGGCCATATAGGTTATAGAGAGAATGTCAGTTTGACTTGCAGACTACCGGGAAGCAAAGTGGGAATTCGACCTTTGCTCCATCTTTACTATTCCTGTCCCATCCAAGCACGTGACAGTGGAAGAAGATCTCTGGGTAGCGTTATGTCTTCCTAATACAACCAGGTCTCTAATTAAATATTAGATCTTCCAGGTGAAGAGAGTTTGGCTTCTGTTGGGGGCATGTCCCATTCTGGCTACATCCCCACTGTTAGGGCGATTTCATTTCCACTTCAAGGTGTCGACCCAGGGCCCTCTCATGCTGGATGGGCGGCCACAGGATTGAGCCTGTCACGGGCCATTGCTTTATCCATGAAAGAGTATCTCAGGGCGGTGCTTCTTTGGCCTGGTTGAGATTTAGGGTCTGTGAAGTCTGGGTGTCTGCCCTCTGGATGCTGGAGTGGGACAAGGATGCCTGGGCAGCAGGTACAGTGTCTGAGAAGCATTCCAAGATACCATCTCGTTGTAACTTTGATGTTACCTTGAAGTCAGCCTGACACTGAGAGATTACTGTCAAGTATTGGGCTGCAGGGGAGACTTGTGGTTCAAACCATACATTTAAAGAAAGCTTTGAGGCTGTGTGCCACCTGCTTTTACTTATTTTTACTTTTTTACTTTTTTTTTTTTTGAGATGGAGCGTTGTTCTGTTTCTCTGGCTGGAGCGCAGTGGCGCAATCTCGGCTCACTGCAACCTCTGCCTCCCAGGTTCAAGCGATTCTTCTGCCTCAGCCTCCTGAGGAGCTGGGATTAGAGGCACGCACCACCATGCCCAGCTAATTTTTGTAGTTTTAGTAGAGATGGGGTTTTACCATATTGGCCAGGATGGTCTCGATCTCCTGACCTTGTGATCTACCTGCCTCAGCCTCCCAAAGTGCTGTGATTACAGATGTGAGCCACTGCGCCCAGCCTTAATTTTTGTTTTTTTTATGACAGGGTCTCACTCAGTCACCCAAGCCGGAATACAGTGGCACAATCACAGTTACTACAACCTTGAACTCGTGGGCTCATGCCACAGTATCCAGCTAACTTTTTTTTTATGTTTTGTAGAGACGGGGTCTTGCTTTGTTGCCCAGCCTGGTCTCAAACTTCTGGGCTCAAGCAATGCTCTTTTCTTGGTCTCCCAAGGTGCTGGAATTATGGGCGTGGCCATTGTGCCTGGCCCCTGCTTCTTAATATAGCTGTCTGTGTTACAAGGACATAAAAGCCAATGTGATCTGTCATGCATGTGTGCGTGCATGTGTGTGGATGGGTGCATAGGTGCACATGCTGTACACATTCAGAGAAGCTTCTCTTGTAGCAGACAACACAAATGATCACGAAAGGACAGTGTTTGTCCTGGTCCCTATTCAGTTGCCGTAGTAGCTTAACATAGCTCTGGCTTCAAGGAAGAGGTCCTGTACTGGTCAGCAGTGGTTCTGGTGTGACTGATGTGTTTACTGTCGCCAGGACTTAGTGATTCACGAGTGTTGGGAAAGTCACTTGTACTTCAAACAGGAAACGAAGACTTTAGGCCCGGTGTGGAGTGCCACACAGCTTATAAAGGAAGAGTTGGCTAAATCAGGCCGTAGCAATCTGAGTAAGTTTCCAGGAAGTGTGTCAGTATTACCAGAAAGAATTGACATGCCCATGTGTTCCAAGAATCACATTATAGGTAAAAACTAATTTTAATAAGATTCACTTGTATTTTTTAAATTAATACATGTTATTTTTCAGAACAGTTTTGGGTTCACCGCAGTCATATGCCCCTGCCCCCCCACACGCATTTGCCCACCGTCACCATCCCACACCAGAGAGGTGCGTTTGCTACAGCTGATGAGCCCACATTGTCACGCCACTCTCACCAAAAGCCCGGAGTTGACACTGGGGGTTCCTTTTGGTATTGTGCCTTCTGTGGGCTTGGACACGTGGACAGTGACCTGGATTCACCATTACATTGTAGCTTCCTCGTTCTGCAGATCCTCTGTGCTCAGCCAGTTCATTTCACCCTCCACAAATCCCTGGTGACTGCTGAGCTTTTTACTATCTGTATAGTTTTGCCTTTTCGGTGTGGCGGACATCCTTCACTTAGGAATAGTTTCCTCCATGTCTTTTCATAGCTTGGTAGCTCATTTTTTAGTGCTGACTAATATTCCATTGTCTGATGTATCACAGTTTTATTCACCTGCTGAAGGACATCTTGGTTGTTTCCAAGTTTTAGCGATTAAGACATTCATGTGTAGGTTTCCTGTGGACATAATTTTTCAACATATCTTTCTAAGTGGCCGTGTCGCTTTGCATTCCCACCAGCAGTGAATGGGAGTCCTTGTTCTTCCATATCGTTGTCAGCATTTGGTGCTCTCAGTGTTCTGGATTTTGGCCATTCTATAATAATAGGTATGTAGTGGTGTCTCGTCATTTTAATTTCCAGTTTGCTAATGACACGTGGTGTGGAGCCTTTCCTCACATGCTTGTTTGCCGTCTGTCTTCTCTGATGAGGTGTTCTGTTCAGGTTTTTTTGCCCACTTTTTAACAGGGTTGTTCATTTCTTTTGCTGAAGTTTCAGAGTTCGTACATTTTGGGTCACAGTCCCCTCTCAGATGTGTCTTCTGCAGATATTTTCTCCCAGTCTGTGGCTTGTCATCTTTGTTAGTATTTTAAATCCAGTCCTGCTCACCCTCCAGCACTTTGGTTCCCCTCAGCCTGGGCAGACTCACATCTCTTTGTACTTTTTTTGTTTTCCAGCTCATTCAGACCAATAAACTGAAGCATTACCCCAGCATCCATGGAGACTTCAGCAACGACTTCAGACAGCCCTGTGTGGTGTTCACCGGGCACCCTTCCCTCCGCTTCGGGGACGTGGTCCACTTCATGGAGCTCTGGGGAAAATCTAGTCTCAACACTGTTATATTCACAGGTAAGTGAAAAAAATAAAACAGTTCACTCCACTGAAGCCATTAGTGAATACACCTACAAGATAGAGACCCAGGGAAGGCTTTTGCAGTGAGGCATAAATATGAACATTGTTCTACTGTCGGTACCAAAGAATGAAGAAACGCAGGAGAAAGAGTGAAGCAGTGTATGCCATTGGACAGCTGGGCGTCCCGCGAGGCTTTCATGCCTGTGTTTGCAGATTTCTCTGAAAGAGAGTCCTGCTGAGTGCTTTGCTAGGATATCGTAAGCCGTTTCAAGAACTGCAGTGATTCCGTAACGGTCTTGTTTTACCTGTTAGGAATTGTTTACAGATGTAGATCTTTCTCTTCTGATTGTAGTTTACTCTGGCTGTGGAGTTTCTTCTGGAGACAGATGTCTCAGGAGAAAAAATTCCTTTGATAAGGTCAAGTAGAGGGTTTACTTAGATAATCTCTGCATCATTTTACCAGTGCAGCCTGCCCAGCCCTTTGAATGCAGGGACTTTTTTGCTTCTCTGTGGTGGGGGATATCATGCAAATTATGCGCTGACCTTTTTTATTTAGCTCATCAGCAGCCACTAGTGTTAGTGTAGGTTGTTTGTGGCACATGACAGTTCTTCCGTTGTGGCCCAAGGAAGCCAAAAGCTTGGTCACCCATTAGGGTCTTCAGTGAGGCTTGTGTTAACACAGGAAGAATGGAGCCAGCGTAGCGTGGGGTGCACTCAACTGTCATTCCCATCACGACAGTTCTGTGTTGTGTGTTCAGGATGATTGTGGAGGGGTCTCGTTTTTGGTTGGGTCCATCATGGTCAGACAAGACGTTGGTGTTCCAGGAAGTTGTGTTCGCACAGCAAGAGGACACGTGGCCTTGTGGGTGCCAAGCCGGCTCTTGCTGATACCAGGCCGGGCAGAAAGTGCTCAGAGAGGCCCTGGTCACCAGGACAGCTTTCCTCTTCTCAGGCCCGCTTTGGGCTAAAGGCGGAGAAGTTGGGCCACAAGATACTGATTCACAACACTCAGAACTTTACTGTTGCCCAGATGTCATTCATCAGGAGGTTGTCCAGACAGTATCGTACATAGTGGGGCTGAGGTTGGTCTCTCCTGATGAGTGGTGACTCTTGACATTTGCCGTGACAGTAGTCACCACATCTACACAGACAGTAGGTAACCTTGCTTTAGTACAGATTTTTCTTCAGCTAAGAGGAAGTCAGGATGGTGTGGTTTCCCGTGACAACCCTGGGTAATGGGTTTGCATTTCAACTGGTTTGTGGGGCTCCCAGGGCAGAAACTGTGTCGGGGAGAGGTTGGGGCCGCCTTTTTTATTGTGTTGTGACTCCTGGATACATGAAAAAGGGGGTCAGTATTCTCAGAGAAGCACAATCCACTGGGATGGGCATTTATGTGCCTGGCACTGCCAGTTTGTGCTGACACTGAAGATGTCTGTGTGGCAGGTGAGCCTAAGCCACACTACCTTGTCTCTGGGCACAGCTGCCCTGGGGGTTGAAGCATCACATCAGTCAGGACCAAGCGAGGTCTTTTGGCTCAAGGCAGGCAGCCCCCTCAAGTGGGGGGAATGTCCCTTGCCAAGCAGGCTGCAGCGGCCCTCAGGAGACAGACTGAGCAGAGGGCGAGGACCCTTCCCGGTTGGTCGGTTGGAGGCGCTGAGCCTGCTGGGGAGCACTGCGGCACCCCCACTCGTCTCCTAGCTGCCTCTCACACCTGCGCGTTAACTCAGAGCTGATTCTAGGTTCCCTAGGTTTGTGCCAGGCCTCTCTGCTGGGAAGTCACGCTTTTCTCATCGTATTAAATCAGTATCTTGTGGGGGACACTTAGAAACTATGTACATATCCTGTTCTCCCTCAAAATGGTATTAATACTGTCAGCATTTATTGATGATTCTCATCTGAGTAAGTGGTGAACTGTAATGGTTGCCACGGGGTGGTTTTGGTTTTTATTTCATCGCTGATGTGTTTTGGCATTTCGTTGTAAAGAAGAGCTTTCCCTTCTCCCCCACATAGGTATTTCTCCCTTATTTACCTCATCTGCCTCTGTTGAAGCTTGGAGCCCACCCCTAGGGTCCATTCCAGCCTGCCTGTCCTTCCACAGGGTCCCTCTGACCTCCGTCCCCCGCATGTGCTTCCTGGCTCCCTCCTGACCCCGGGACTGTCTCCTGGGCCCTCGACGCCCCAGCGCCGCCTGGCTCAACAGCTCCTGTGTGGCCTGCATTGTGATATTTCTTTCCTGTACTTTTTCTAGAACCGGACTTCTCATACCTGGAAGCCCTGGCTCCTTACCAGCCACTGGCCATGAAGTGCATCTACTGCCCCATTGACACCCGGCTGAACTTCATCCAGGTATCAAAGCTGCTTAAAGAAGTGCAGGTAAGGAAGGGCACTGCTCGTGCCTTCACATGGTCATGGCATCTGGGCATGGCCCGTCATGCGTGGGGTGAGGGAGGGAGATCTAGCTGCATTTGATTCTTATCTTCAGTTCTCACGTGTCTACATAATGCTGGGACGCATGCCAGCTCCCTCCACTGAAAAGGAGTGGTCCTTACACCCTGACAGAAGTTTCCGTTCTCAAGAAATCAGAAATGGAAGGGAAAGAAAACCATCTCACCCCTACCAAAAAAAAGTCATTCTAGAAACATATTCACTAAGCCGAGACAGTTTAGTTGAAACGTACTGAGGCCACGCTGCACATGTAGGCTGTACCACGAGCAGTGCTGTTGGGTTTGGGTTTTGTGGTGGTTTTTGGTATTTGTTTCACTTCACACGTTCTGCCCTGGAGAAAGGGAGGAAGTAGCTGGGGTGAAGTGTAACCAGGAGAATCCATGCCCAGGAGCGCATGGCAGGAAAGCGGGCTACGGAACCACTGTACTGGGTGAGCCCCTGCTCGCCCAATGGGTTTCTGGCTGTTGAGAGTCAGGAGAGGAACTGAAATTGACAAGGATGACAGCTGAGCACGGGCAAGGAAGCACTCTCCCTTCCCACTCCCTGGCGTTCCAGGAGTGATATGAGGGCCCAAGGGGCCCGGCCCCATCACCCTCAGGATGAGAGGCCCTTTGACAAAACTCTAAGTCAGGGGAACCCCAGGAGAGCCCAGAGAGTGGATTCTGGTGATTATTAACATGCTTGCCCAGTGAAGACAGAACACTGCACTCTCTAGGCATGATGAGAGCGGAGAGCCACCGTCTGCAGTGATTCACCACCCACTGCAGGCTCATCCACATGCTAGAAGCAGCTGCAAAGAGCCTGTCGCTTTCCATGCCTAACTTCAAATCCCAGTCCCTAAACCCGCTCTTGACCCTCGTCTGTCAGGTGCTCATCCTGGAAACTGGAGGCCACCTGGTCTCTACTTTAGTTGAGGAAAACCTGGGAGAAGCCTTCAGGCTACAGTTGTGACGGGAGATGCTGTGAAACGGATCGGGAAGAGGAGCACAGGGCAGTTTGGAGAAAAGTATTAGCCCTGAGGAACAGGTGCTCCTGGAAGCTCAGCCTGGTCAGCCTGGTGGAAAGCCACGTTCATCAGGAAATTCGGGGCCTGGCCCAAGCTCTTAAGTAGAAGCAGGGGCGATATAGCGCCCCGTGGGCTGCCGGCATTCCTTTTCAATTGGGTGATACTTGTGCAAAGTAAAAATTGGTTTATAATCTTTTCCTTCTCAAGATAACAAAAGAGACATTTTGTTTAAAAAGAAAAAGCTCTATCTCTACGTCTTGGTTATACACAGCGAGCTCATGACCTAAGCTCCCGCCACCCAGTACCAGCTGACCTGCAGATCCAGCAGAAACTCCAAACCCACAACACCAGCCCAACACAGAAAGCAGCGGCTGTTGCTAAGCAGCCAAGAGCTTATACTAGCAGACCTGTGGGAATGTTCTAGAAAGACTGTTCCCCCAGAAAGCCCAGAGATCACTGGGAGCAGACACATGGAAGTCACCATGAAAATTATGTAAACAGTGAAAAAAATGAAAACAAATGCAGGCTGAGGCAGTTGAGGGGTTTCCAAGATGTTTTTCTGCCCTGAGCCTTCACATTCCCTCTCTGCAGTTTGTTGGGCTTGAGAGGATGAAAGTTCTCCTTGGCCTGGAGGTGGTGAACCTGTGATGAGGGGAGTAGATCCGGGTCAAGAACGGGCCTTCCACAAGGGCCACTGTATTTCACACCTCCTTTCTTGTCTGTCCCACTCGTTCCTCAGCCGCTGCATGTCGTGTGTCCCGAGCAGTACACCCAGCCGCCTCCAGCCCAGTCCCACAGGATGGACCTCATGATCGACTGCCAGCCCCCTGCCATGTCCTATCGGCGGGCCGAGGTCCTCGCCCTGCCCTTCAAACGTCGGTACGAGAAGATCGAGATCATGCCAGAGGTAAGCTATTCTCCTTCCTGGGGTTAAATGAGAGCTTTCCACGGAGGCTCTTGAAGAGGGTGCAGGGTGGCCTTCTTTTGGATTTGTGTCAAATGTGAATGAACCAGGCTGGGCACAGTGGCTGATGCCTTTAATTCCAGCACTTTGGGAGGCCGAAGCAGGCAGTTCACTTGTGGTTAGGAGTTTAAGACAAGCCTGGCCAACATAGTGAAACCCCATCTCCTAAAAATACAAAAAAAAAAAAAAAAAAGCCAGGCATGGTGGCCGGGTGCCTATAATCCCAGCTACCTGGAAGGCTGAAGCATGAGAATCACTTGGACCAGGAAGTGGAGGTTGCAGTGAACCGAGGTCACACTGCTGCACTCCAGCCTGGCTGACAGAGTGAGTCTCCATCAAGTATGAATGAACCAAAGAACATGGACCCTTAAGCAAGTAACTGGAAAGCAGGGGGATTTTGAGGTTCTTCTCGTTTTTCAAATAAAAAAATAGCAGCTGTTAAAGTCAGGACTGCTCCTTACCTGACATTCAGCAGTGTGACCCTTGGGCCACATCACAGGCCAGATCCCTGAGGAATGGAGATGCTGACACCTACTCTGTCCCTAAATACCGTAGGACGGTGGCTTTTCTCTTCCCCCTGGACCTCAATTATGAGCAAGGGTCAGAGTTCACTGAATTCAAAGGTATATGGGGGAGATAATAGGAACCCAGAATAAGGATGTTAAACTTGGTTCTTATTTACATCCTTGTTAGCATACTTGCAGGATTTGGCCTATCAGAGTCTAAGTATGTTGTAGTTCTGTGAACTCTGAGCTTCAGTTTTGGCAGGGAACATGCAGAAGCATGCTGTCGGTGTGGAACAGCTGTGGCGTGCTGTGCTCAGGCCACTCCTCTGAGAGGGAGAGGAGGAGGAACGTGGCCCCTCCTGAAAGCCAGCGTCCAGGGCGGTCGGAGGCTACCTCTGCCTTCCCTTGACCTCTTGAGGCAACTTGAACATGTTTTCAACAGACAGGACAAAGAAATACAAAAACTTAATGTTAAAACCAGTGTGCCCAAAATTATTTTGGAGTTTGAGGTTCAGAAATGGCCTCGAGACCTTGGGTTGGAGGTCTAAGCTCCTGAATGTGACTCATTTCCACGGGCCTGGAGAGGCTGCTAGAGACCACCAGGTGCCGTCTGTAGGTTAACGTGTTTGTGTTAGTTTGTTATGACTTTTTCAGTTTCTCTGATTTCGTTTGCATTTTCTCTGGATGTCTCTGGATTGTTTTTTCTGGTATTTTACAGAGCTGGGATTGGCAGCCTCGGTTTAGATTTCAGCTCTCTAAGACAGCATTCCTTAAACCTTGGTCTCGGCATCCTTACAAATAGAACTCCAAAGAGGTTTTGTTTATGTGGGTAATGTTCATTAATATTTGCTATAGGAGAAATTAAAACTAAGACATTTTAAAAATACTTATTTAAGAATAATAATACAAAACTATTATATGTTAACATAACTAAGGGATAAAGACAAAAGCAAAAATCAGTCCCAAAACCAGGGATAACTGTTACCATTTTGATGTATTTGCCGTGTCTGTTCACTGTATGCACACACTGGAATCACACCTTATACAGCCGGGCACGGTGGCTCACACCTGTAATCCCAGCACTTTGGGAGGCCGAGGTGGGTAGATAATGAGGTCAGGAGTTCAAGACGAGCCTGGCCAAGATGGCAAAACTCCGTCTCTACTAAAAATATGAAAATTAGCTGGGCATGGTGGCAGGGGCCTGTAATCCCAGCTACTTGGGGGGTGAGGTTGCAGTGAGCCAAAATCGCATCACTGCACTCCAGCCTGGGCAGCAGAGCAAGACTCTGTATCAAAAACAAAAAGATAATTCAAAAGCTTCAGCTTTAATGGTTGCATAATGGTCTGTCAGAATTTATTTAACAGCTCCTTTATTCATAGATTTTCATTTCTGGTTTCTCTGTGTTATAAATAACACTTTCAGGAACATCATTTTATGTAAATCTTTGTCCACATGTGTTTATTTCCACAGGAAAATTTTGTGAAATTAGAATTTCTGGGTCAAAGACTCTCAGCACCCCTTTAGGGCCCTCAGCTGCACACCGCCAGCCTGTCCTCTGAAGGAGTGCAGCGGTTTAAGCTCCCGCAAGAGAGCCAGGACCAGCTCCTGTTTCTGCCTCCTTGCTAACATTGGATGTTGTCCTTTTTTTGTTCTTTTCCAGTTTTAGTCAGGTCTTTTCTAGTTATGTAAGCATACACTGATATCTCATTTTAAATTGTATGTCTTTTTTTTTTTTTTTAGACAGAGTCTTGCCGTGTTGCCCAGGCTGGAGGGTAGTGCTCACTGCAACCTCTGCCTCCCAGGTTCATGCAGTTCTCCTGCCTTGGCCTCTAAGTAGCTGGGACTACAGGCATGTGCCACCATAGCTGGCCAATTTTTTTTGTACTTTACTAGAGATGGAGTTTCACCATGTTGGCCAGGCTGGTCTCGAACTCTGAGGAACCCACTCCACCTCCCAAAGTGCTGGGATTACAGGTGTGAGCCACTGAATCCAGCCAACTTGTAATGTCTTTCATCATTTACGGAGATAATGTTCTCAATCTGACTTGCTGCAGTGATTTCTTTGCCTTTAAAAGACATTATGGCTGGGCACAGTGGCTCAGGCCTGTAATCCCAGCCCTTCAGAGGCCAAGGCTCCCAGCATTGGCATGACCTGATGCCAGGAGTTCAAGACCAGCCTGGACAACACAGCAAGACTCCCATATCTACAAAAAAGAAAAAGCAAGCCAGGTGTGGTGGTCCGTACCTCTAGTCCCAGCTACTGGGGAGGCTGAGGAGGGAAGACCCTCCCAGGAGGTGGAGGTTGAGGTTACAGTGAGCTATGATCACACCACTGCACTCCAGCCTGGGCAACAGAGTGAGGCCCCATCTCAAAAAAATAGACTCCTTCAGAGTCTTCTTGGAAATAGTGCATGGCTGCCAGGGGAGTGTGTTGGCCTCTTGCATGTTTTGCTTTTATATAAAGGTGGCTTGGCTAGGTAGAGGGCTGCGTGTCTGTTAAAAACCACGCAGCTAAACTCAGCAACAAGCACCTAATAAGGTCAGGACAGCAGGGCACCCATCAAGTACAGGTGGTCAGAAAGACACCACTCCCCAGGTAAAGCCATGGCTTCCACTATTGGGCAAAGTCAGACTTTCAGGAAGGGGAGCATTCTCTCAACCCCCATGCAGCTATCCCTGTCCTTCCTACCATTGGTCACCTGGAGAGGGGGTGAGGGTGACTGAAAGGCCAGAATGAATGAAAGGCAGCTCTGGTAGGTTCCTGTGACACTGTAAAAGGGTCTTCAGAGTTGTGTGGAAGCCACTGGAGAGGTGGGTGAGGCCGTGCAGTTGAGATGGGTGCCTGGGCCAGGTGCTATCATTCTGTTGTTGGTGGGGTAACCAACCAGAGGGAGACGCAGAGGGGTCAGCAGGCTGGGGTCCAGCAGGCAGTGATGTGGCTGCCCCATGACCTCTGCTGCAGAGCGCAGATGCTGCTACGTCATCTGGACAGTTGGGCTCAGTTGGGTTCATGCCCCTTTCTCTTCCTTCCTGTCTGGATTCTGATTGATAGAGGTGGATGTGTGTGAGATAGATTATTTTTTACTTAAATGCTTTTTAAAAGTTGTTTACCTTTAAAGTTATTTTCTCTTTAGACTGCAGTGATGTAAAGAAGGAAAAGTCAGTAACGGTCATCATTAAAGGTCCCCAGCCTGAACTGTGCCCTTTGCTTTCAGCTTGCGGATTCACTGGTGCCCATGGAGATCAAGCCTGGCATCTCCCTGGCAACCGTGTCGGCCGTGCTGCACACCAAAGATAACAAGCACCTGCTTCAGGTAGAGGGTGCTGGGCAGGCATGCAGGGGACCCTCTCCCCAGCCAGAGACCCTGCCCCCTAACAGTATATTTGAAACAGAGCTTCGTAAGAAGTGTTTCTGTGGCCACGTGCCTCAGAGAGACTGCTCTCTCCCAGGGGCTGCCCCAGGCACATTCTGTAGGGGAGTGCTGCCGTGCAAGGCTGGCTATAGGGAGATGTGCAGCTGGCAGGTGCAGCACTGCCCTTGGGGGCTGTGGCAGCCCGACTACCTGGCCCTGCCACTGATCCATACACAGGTGGTGGCACTTTAGCTCCAGGGCAGGTGCTCTGTCTTAAGAATTCCTTTCAGGAATGGTGTCATCCTTTGCGCCGTAGGTAGAATTGCTCCTAGCTACCACTTAGTCTGTTAGACCCCGTGCTGGGTCCTTGTCTTACTGATCCCTCAAATAATGTGCTACTGTCACCATTTTGTAGGCAGCTTCTCTGACTTCAGCCGGATGGTGGCAAAGCTGGGGTTTCCGCCCTTTGGTCTGACCCCACAGCCAGTATGCCCGGCCACGGCGTCATGGCAGTATCTGCAACACGACAGTATAATGTGGAGAATGTATTCAGTAGATACTGCAGTGAATCACCTGAAGGTTTAAAAATGGATCTTGATAGAAGGCGGAGAGCTCAGTGAATAAAGGTGTTGGTTGGGTGGACAGTTGAGCACATGGATCTGGGGCCCCCAACAGCCAGGGAACCTGAACCGAGTGCCAGCTGAGGAAGCCGGGCTGGGGCCTGTGAGGATGGGATAGCCTGAGGCTCCCTGTGTGGCTTGTGGTGGCACCTGCTGCTCAGAGGAAGCTCAGGAGAGCCACTCTCCCTTCTGCTCCAGCCCCCTCCTCGGCCTGCCCAGCCCACAAGCGGGAAGAAGAGAAAGCGGGTGGGCGATGACGTCCCAGACTGCAAGGTCCTGAAGCCTTTGCTGAGCGGCTCCATCCCCGTGGAGCAGTTTGTGCAGACGCTGGAGAAGGTGAGCGGTTTCCCGGGCGCCATGGACACGCCACACACAGCAGCCTTTGGCTGGCTCACTACGGTCCCTGGCGGCAGCGAGGGGATGTTCCTGCTTGGACCTGCTTGGTCCAAGATCCTGCTGGGAGACCCAGGAGAAGGTTAGAGAGCGAATGAAGAGTGCCCCCTCTTTCCTCCCAGGCGTGAGGTTAGCAGAAGGCCTCTCTAGACTGAGGAAAAAGCTGCTTCCACACACACGTGACCAGAGGGGGAGGGTAGGACAAAGAAGGGCCCATCCCTGCCGGAGCCTCGAGCTTCCACAGCTGACTCCTTGTTGTCAGAGGGGAGCCAAGGCTTCACTTGAGTGTCAGGATTTTGGGGAAGCAGCAGCCATGGTCCCAGATGCCCAGGAATTCAAATAGGCCCAGCCATTCAGACTGGCCGGGACAGGCACCTGAGGGGCACTGGCCCTTCCCCCTTACCCTCTCTCTCAGCAGCCTTGATGGCTGCTTCTCCCAGAGATGAGGTTTCTTGACTCTGATTAAAAGAAAATAACCTTAGTTAAAGATGTAATTTTGGCTTTAGTCACAGGACCTCACAGATCACTGTTTTTTTATCAGGATTATAGAATCCTTGATGGAAGGAGAAGGAATTGACTAAAGGTAATGCTGTTCATGCTGCTCCTTGCAAGAACTGCAACAAATTATAATCATCACAAGAAAGGAGATTTCTATGAACGTTTTATCCAATGTAAATATCACAGTTGCTGACCTTCAGATCTTAGAGGCTTCCCTTTCCTAGGATTGGTTTTCTCCACCTATCTTTGATTTTCCTGCAGGAAAGTCTCTCCTCCCCTCTCCTCCGTGACCTTGCAGGGCTCCTGGGCCTCAAGCTGGACTTTTTAAAAACTGGAGATGAGGACCTTCGGCCTAGCCCAGCCTAGGTCCTGACACATGTTCCACCCTGGCTCCTCTCTGCAGAAGGAGCAAGTCCCTGTCCAAGTCCCTAGGGGAGCCTGAGCCACAAACTGCAGGTGGCCTCCCCACACGGATGCCCTTCCCTGCTTTGTGTCCATTTCGGGCACATGCCTCCTTTCCACATCACACCTGATCTGTAAGGAAATTCTGTCCTTGGTGGGAGCAATAGCTGAGAAACGTTCTCTGTGCTGCCTTCTCCTCTCTTGAGAGAGCTCTGCCAAGTCGCACAGTCCAGGGTATCTTGCTGTCACGCATTTCCCTGGGAGCTCAGACAGCTGAGGCTTAGGAAGCTTTGTCACCAGGGAAGGGCATGGCGCGAGCAGCTAGGGTCCCAGACTCCTGAACACAGTGCTTGGACATGCCCTCAAAAAGCTTAGGCAGATTGTAGAAATTCTGTTCTATTTGGCATGAGATTTTGCATGTTTAGGGTCTCAAGTAGGTGAAACTATTGCTAGCATAGGACCTATGACTAGTCTGAAGAATTGTGTTGAGGCACGTCAGTTTCTGGAATGTTCGGTCGAGTCTGGGAGGTGTCGTTGGTAGGTCTCACAGCTGTAGTCCACTCAACCCCGTCTTTCTTTTCTTCTGGAGCAGCACGGCTTCAGTGATATTAAGGTGGAGGACACAGCCAAGGGCCATATCGTCCTGCTCCAGGAAGCTGAGACGCTCATCCAGATTGAAGAAGACTCAACCCATATAATCTGCGACAATGACGAGATGCTCAGAGTGAGACTGCGGGACCTCGTCCTCAAATTCTTACAGAAGTTCTGAGTGGGCCATGCGCCACCTCCCTGAAATCCTGCAGGCCCTCACTAGCCGCCTGAGGAGCAGCATGAGAGGCCATTCACCGTGTCTCTGGTGTCCTCTGGCTTGAGGAGTGAAGCGGCGGCTCTGGAGGGAAAGGGTCTGGACTGTGACCGGGATTCCCAGCACTGTTTCAGGCAAGAACTTTCCACTTCAGGCTCATTTTCTTCTTGACTCTGGCTCTCCTGCAGAGCTGAGGGGTGGCAGAAGAGGACAGAAGCAGTTTTCCAAGAGGCTCATGGTGGCCAGGGAGGTGGAGAAGACCAGCTGGCTGTCTCCCATGGGTCCCAGGGCTCGGGCAGGAGTCGACCTTGGTTTACTTGCCTACAGTGCTGCGCCTAAATAGATGATCCCAAACATACCATAAAGTGAACCCATCGACCCGCCTTTTCTACTGTGAGTCCATTTGTTAATAAAAACTTATTTTTGTAAAATCAGCTGTCCTCTGTTGAACCTATAATCTATATATTAATAGCTAAAAAATATGAAAATATACAGAACAGCATGAACTCAGAAACCACCATAGCAAATTCAAGTGTGATGTGTATATTACATAAGTTGTACTGTTTACAAAAGCATAGATCTCTCTTAAATCGCATGAGGTGCTCACCTTTAAGCTGGGTCTGCACAGAAGGGTATCTAGGTCAGCACCCAGCCTCAGGCTCCACCCGCGCCGCCTGTCCCTCACATCCTCAGTCTTTGCAGTCCACCGAGCATTGCTCACGACTACCCACAGAGCCACTGGCTGTATGAAGGTTTCAGACAAAAGTAACCTCACAAAAGATGGCTGCTTGTGAAATGTATAAAACCAACAGTTACCATAGCAGACAGCATGAGCTGTGGCACCCATGACAACTTTGCCAGTATTATGAACAAGACCTAGCCCTGGCAGGCCATGCTAGGCAGTATGCCTGGGGCAGGCTCTGTTCTTACCACCTCATTGGAGTGAGTGAAATTCAGTCAGAAGTCAGTCCTCCAACTCGGGTAACAGCTACACAGCACACAGGGATTCATAAGCCAATAAATACATAACATGAACGGCTGCAGAACCGACTGCCCCGGCTCTACAGAGCATGACCACGTCTCTCAGAATGATCACATCCATGGGAGTGAGGGCTTCACGTTTGCCGTCTCCAACCTACCCAAACTCAGGCTCCGGAATGCTTAAGCAGGTTTCCGTTTTCGAAGGTTTCGGTCCATTCCAGTCAACAGACAGGCTACGGAATGAATGAGAGGCTACCAGCCGTGGGACAGGACTGACGTTACGAGATGAATGCCATGACTGGGAGCATTTCGTTTTGAGAACTGTAAATAGGCATCTCAAGTAGGCATACTTCCAACAGAACCTTTGAGACAATCAACTGAAATTAAATTGTAAAAACACCTGAAATGCAAAAATAGCATCAGCTAGAGCTCAGGAGAAACCAAAAAGGGTTATTTCATTTAAATGTCCTAGCAGTGCTATCTAGGAATGATGGGATAGGTCAAGCCCGGCTGCCGTGATGGGGCTCGATCAGAGAGCCCGGTGCTGGGGGCTGCGAAAGAGGTGAGCAGTAAGAACAAGTGAGCTGGTGGACACCAGAGGAGCAGGGTGAAACTTTGGAGGTTTTCATCATGTCATCACCACCCACTTAGTGGCAGAAGTCAGAGGCAGGAAGCAGCAAACACTCACACTTTAGAGCAGAGAGAGAATCCAGAGCCAGTCTTTCCAGGTATGAGGAGAGCAGTTATGAATAACTCTGCCCAAAGTTCAGGTATGTAGATACCATGCCAGTTTGGTTAGTAGAAGACTCAAAAGTTAAGTGGCATAAGTGGCCTGGCTCTGAGATGCAGCCCACTGACATTGACCGATACTGACTAACCTAATAACTGACCTGGAGAAGACTGACATCCAGCAAAGTTTCTACTCAAAACCAGTGGAATCCTAGCGATAACTGAAAAAAACTTAAAAACTAGTTCAAACACCTATTATTTCAGTCTTAGTACAGACTGATATATTAGGTATCTATTGTTGCACAAGTTACCCCAAAACATAGTGGCTTAAAACAGCAGATGTTTCTCATCTCATGGTTTCTATGTTTAGGAATCTGGCGTGCCGTGGTGTGGCGTGGCGTGCCGTGCCGTGGTGTGCCATCGTGTGGTGTGGTGTGGTGTGTGATATCGTGTGGCATGGTATGCCATGGTGTGGTGTGGTGTGTGATGTCGTGTGGCGTGGTGTGCTGTGCCGCGGTGTGGCATGGTATGCTGTGGTGTGCCTTAGCTGGACAACCCGGCTCAGGGTCTCCTCCCCACACGGCTGCAGTCAAGGTGTTGGGTAAGGGAAACAGAGGTTACTTAACTTTCCCCAAAACAGCCAGTCAGTGGCTTCTGCCTTACCCCAACACCATGGGTGAGTATCAGGTCAGCAGCTGGCCAGGAAAAGGAAACCTGCCTTTTCAAGTCACATCTGATCCCTGGAGCGCTTGAAGCTTTTAGCCCTCACAGTTGTCTAAGGCATTTCCAAACTGTACAGAAGTATCAACAGAAACGAGTGAAGACACCTTTAAACCTGCAGGATGACGCATTAACGAGAGCCAAGCCACCAGTGGGAAGGAAAGGAGGACACGTTTCCTCTGACCCTGAGTCCAAGGGGAGAAGGGAATGCTCTCTTGCCACTTTATGCCATCTATAAGAAGGTGGACAGCACTTATCTTTCTTCAAATGCACTGCAGTGGGACTACACAATAGCAGTAGTCTTGAACCTAAAATAGAGTGGAAATAACCAATGACAATTCTGGAGGGAGTCACAGGTAAATCCTGGAGACCAGCAGTGCCGAGGGGAGCTGGAGGGCCAGTCTCCATCAGGAGCTGATCTGAAGTCAAATGCCAGAGTCTACTGCTCCGTGCCAGTCTATTATGGGTTCTAATCACACCATAAAACATTATATACATTAAATGTAAACGAGTCATAGGACCACAGATCTTGGAAAGGGGTATAAACTCCCATCTCATTAGGCATAATACTCCTTGCTTCTCTTACGTTGGTGTTGGAGGCCACTGAAAAACATGTGCGTAGTCCCTGTGTAATGATGCTTGTGTTAGCAGGATTTACCCTTTACCTTTCTCTACAATAAAAATTCCTAACTCATGTATAAGCCTCCCTGATGTAGTTATCAATCAGTAAAAAGTCGACTTAATTCTCATAATATGCAATAAATTCTGAGTTAGCAAACACATTATCGACTAAAATAAGTTTGCTAACATTTTGTTAAATTATCCAATATAAGTTTTAGTAACTACTTACAATTGTTCCACATGCTTTGGAAATAACGGACTTCATTTCACAAAGCGTTTCCCAGTCATCAGTGAGCATCGGTTGGCACCTGCTGGTATATTCAGTGTGTGGTGCTGTCTCTCACGGCTTGAGCCCACCATCACAGACGAGTTTCTCCCAGATTTACAGCTAGAGAGAAGCACATTTCCAGGACCATGAGCACCCTGGGGGCAAGGTCTGTTTCTTCCACCTTGTCCCACAGCATGAAGCTTGGGAGAAGAAGGGAAAGGAAGAACATTTCAGAAATACTTAGGAATTACAGGCCAAAACAACATTTCCTGCGGGTCAGTTTTAACTGCAGTGTTCTAAACATGGAACCCTGCATATAAGTGTAAAAACCCCTATCATTCAGCCCATGCTTTAAAACAGCTACTTGATTCAGTGGGCAGCTTCCTGATGAGATGGATCGGAGGTTGGTAACTGTGACCGACAAGCAGAGTTGGTGGGAAAAAAGGTGCAACAGAAATCACACATGGCCTACAGAGCCTAAAACATTAACTAAGCCTTTACAGAAAAAGTATGCCAGTCCCTGCTCAAGTGTTTTGTATTGAAACATTGTTGTAGTACTTATTCAAATCAAGGTTAAATAATGGAATGGCTCTGTAACAGCTCCCGTCGGAACTGACTCTCCTAAAGGTAAAACTATAAACTCCAGACGTAAGTAGGTAGGTAGAAAGAACAACCACCTACCACAAAAAATGATTCCATTAGCATAGAGAGTTTATCACCCTTCTCGTAATAATTAAAATGATTTGACAAAAAATAGTAAATTCATAGATGACCTGAACAAAATTATCAAAAACTGCAATGTGATACTTTAAAGAGTGCTTACTCTCCCTCGGCAGAATGTTTACTATGAAAACCATATGTTGGGTGTTAAATCTCATTACATCTAAAAGGACTGAATGCATACAGAAGACCTTCTCTTACCACAATGAAATTAAATCCACTCAACAAAATATTTTAGAAAACCACAAATATTTAGAAATTAAACACTTCTAAAATAGCTCCTGGATCAAAGATAACATCACAAAATGAATTGGAAAAATATTTTGAACTGCATAAAATTAAACCTCAAAATTTATAGAATACTGCCAAGGTAGTGCTTAAAAGTCATCTTATACCTTTAAATGCTTACAGAAAAGATGAAAAGCCTAAAATTGACCTAAATTTTTCTTAGATGACTATAAAAAGAGCTAAGTAGACCCCAAAGAAAGTGGAGGAAAGAGGCTGGGCGCACTGGCTCACGCCTGTAATCCCAACACTTTGGGAGGCCAATGCAGGCGGATCATGAGGTCAGCAGTTCAACACCAGCCTGGACAAACTGGTGAAACCCCCGACTCTACTAAAAATACAAAAATTAGCCGGGCATGGTGGCACACACCTTTATTCCCAGCTACTCAGGAGGCTGAGGCAGGAGAACTGCTTGAACCCAGGAGGCAGAGGTTGCAGTGAGCTGAGACTGCCCCACTGCACTCCAACATCGCCAACAGAGTGAGACTCTGTCTCAAAAAAAAAAAAAAAGTAGAGGAAAGAAATCATAAAAATAATAAATGAACAAAACAGAATAGAGAAAATTAACAAACCCAAAAGCTGGCTTTTGAAAAGATCAGCAGAACTGATACACAATTCATTAGATTAATCAAGGAAAGACGGGACATATTTCCCATATGGGCAGGGAAAAAACTTTGGTGTCACTACAGATCCTATGGACATGAAGACAACCAATCAGAAATGAAAAGGGGGTTATTACTAAAGAGCCTACAATTATTAAAGGGATAAAAAGAATATCAACAAACCTATGCCAACAAATTTAACACCACAGATAAAATGGAAAATTTCCTTTGAAGACAAATAGTACAATGCTCATTCAATAAGAAAAAGATCTTGATACTCACTTAAGAATTTATTATCTTCTCACAAGGGAAACTCTAGGCCTAGATGGTTTCCCTGGGAAACTGTATCAAACATTTAAGGCGGAAATAACACCAATCTTGTCTGACCTCTATCAAAAAGAAGAGGAGGGAATACTTCCAATCCCTTTTAAGGGGCAGGCATAACTCTAATGCCAAAACCTTATGAAGTCATTGCTGAAAAGGAAAATCAGAGGCAGCTTCGCACAGTGCCAGTATCATAGCCAATGAGGTTTATCCGAGGCACGATTGTTGCTAATTGAAAACTTTTCCCAATAACCCGCCATGACGACTTGAAATACAGTCAACGTTGGCAATTTTTGGCAGTGTCTATGGAGACTGAATAAAAAAAAAATTTTTTTAAAGAATTTAAAAAAATTTTTAATTTTAAAAAATTAAAAAAAGGTAAATCTGGCCGGGCGCGGTGGCTCACGCCTATAATTCCAGCACTTTGGGAGGCCGAGGCGGGTGGATCATGAGGTCAAGAGATCAAGACCATCCTGGTCAACAAGGTGAAACCCGTCTCTACTAAAAATACAAAAATTAGCTGGGCATGGTGGCACGTGCCTATAATCCCAGCTACTCAGGAGGCTGAGACAGGAGAATTGCTTGAACCCAGAAGGCGGAGGTTGTGGTGAGCTGAGATCGCGCCATTGCACTCCAGTCTGGGTAACAACAGTGAAATTCCGTCTCAAAAAAAAAAAAAAAAAAAGGTAAATCTGTCTCATGAACATCAATGCAAAAAAAATATATCAGCAACCTGAATCCAGCAATACACAAATAGGATAATATGACATAAACAAATAGGGTTTATTACTGGAATGCAGGATAAATATTTGAAAACCAATCTATAATTTACAATAATAACAGAACAGAGGAGAAACCCCTTATGATCATTGCAATAGATACAGGAAAAAAGCATTTGATGAAATTCTCATAATAGCACTCAGCAGACAGGAATAACAGGGAACATCCTCAAAAGGTCATGGATGAAAAACTTACAGCTCAGTGAAATATCAGAACTTTTCCACAAATACTGAGAGCAACACAAGGATGCTGATCCATACTATTCTATATTGTTCTTGAAGTCCCAATTATGGCAATAAGGCAAAAATGAAGAGGAGAAGAAATGAAGGCATACAGAGAAAGCATAAGGGTAGGAAAGAAGTGCAACTGTTTTCAGATGACTTTTTACATAGAAAATAAGGAATCCAGAAAACTACTGCAATAAGTTCACAAGACTGCAGAAAACAAGGTTAGTATATAGAAGTCAACTGTCTTTTATATATTAACATGTTTTTGAGAGAACCTTGCTCTGTCACCCTGGCTAGTGTGCAGTGGCACAGTCATGGCTCACTGCAGCCTTAAACACCCAGGCTCAAGTGATCCTCCCAGCTCAGTTTCCCAAGCAGCTGGGACCACAGGCACATGCCACCACATTCAGCTAATTTTTTTTCTTTTTACTTTTGTAGAGATCCACCTTGGCCTCCCAAAGTGCTTGAGACACCACACCTGGCCAGAAAACAAAATGTTTTCAAAACAGCAACTTCATAATAGTGTGAGATAACTTTTGAAAAGATATGCAGATCTCTACCCTACAATCTCAAAACCTTGCTGATAGAAATTAACGATTTGAATAAATGGAGAAATATACCATATTCATGGATTAGAGGACTCAATACTAACATTTTAATTCTGCCTATTGATTTACAGATTTGATTGAACAACATCCAAGCAGACTGCCACACCACAACCTAACCCACTGTTTTAAGTAGGTAAGGACTGGAATAAACATTTTTCCAAAGGAGATATACAGATGGCCAATAAGCACATAAAGAGATACTCAACACAAGTCATTAGGGAAATGAAAACCAAACCCATGATGAGGAACCACTTCACACCTACTAGGATGACTGTAACATTTTTAAAATTCTCTATCAGAAAATAAGTGTTGGGAAAAGTGGAAAAATTGGAACCTTCATACACTACTAGTGGAATGTAAAACCAGACAGCCTGGCAGTTCCTCAAAATGAAATGGTTTGGCTGTTCCTCAAAAAGTTAAATACAGAATTACCATATTGTCCAGCAACTCCACTCCTACATTGACACCCAAAAGAACTGAGAGCAAAGACTCCAGTGTTTGGCCACCTATGTTCTTAGCAACATTATTCAGCACCTTAGTAACCAAAAGGCAGATGCAATGCAAATATCCACCAACAGATGAACAAACACAATGTGGAATACACATACAATGAAATATTAGCCTCCCACAAAAAAGGATGAGATTCTGATAAATTCTACAACATGGATGAATCTTGAAAACATACTAAGTGAAATAAGCCACACACAAAAGACCACATATTTTATGACTTCATTTATATTCAAATGTCCAGAATAGACAAATCCATAGAGGCAGAATAGAGGTTATCAGAGGCTGGAAGTAGTGGGGGAATGGGAAGTTACTGTTTAATGGGTTCAGAATTTGTTTGAGATGATGGAAAAGTTTCAGAACTAGTTAGTGGTGATGGTTACACAACACTGTGAATGTACTTACTGGCACTATAATCCCAGCACTTTGGGAGGCTGAGGCAGGCAGATCATGAGGTTAGGAGTTCAAAACCACCTTGACCAACATGGTGAAACCCTGTCTTTACTAAAGATACAAAAAATAGCCAGGCGTGGTGACATGTGCCTGTAATCCCAGCTGCTCAAGAGGCTAAGGCAGGAGAATCGCTTGAACCTGGGAGGCGGAGGTTGCAATGAGCCAAGACTGTGCCACTGCACTCCAGCTTGGGCAACAGAGCAAGACTCTGTCTAGGGGAAAGAAAAATGGCTAACATGGAAAATTTTATGTTTAAATTTTTTTAATCTGATAATCCCAGGTTTCTTAGAAGAGACCAACAATATTGAGATGGATTTTATGTAAGTATAAGAGCTAATACCATACAGCTAATTCTAAATTTTACAGAGAAATACAAAGTAATATAGACCTAATACCATAAAGCTAATTCTAAATTTTACAGAGAAATACAATATTGAAAGCAATCTTGGAGATGAACAAAGTTGGAAAGCTCCATTTATCAAGACAGTAAGGAACCGGCACCAGGACGAACAAAGCAGCATAACAAAGATGGTTCAAAAATAGAGCCCCACTTCTACAATGACCGTATTGTCAACAGAGGCCCTAGAGCAATCCAATGGGGAAGGAAAAGTCTTTTTAACAAATGGTGCTGGAATACCCATATAGAACAAGCATCAGAAACCTGACCCATTCACCCATGCCACACCCCATACATAAATACTGAGATGCATCTTTAAGTATAAGAGCTAAAACAATAAAGCATTTGGTGAAAAACACTGAAAATATCTTCATGATGCTGGGTAGGAAAAAGGTTTCTTGGGTCAAAGAAAGTAGTAACAAAAGAATTGAAACTCCTCAAAATTCTGCGAATGAGATGACACCATAAAGAAAATGATTAGGCAAGCCACAAATTACAAAAATAATTTACAAAACATATCTGACAATGGACTAGTGTCCAGGGCAAAGAATTCCTGTAACTCAGCAATAAAAAAGACAATACATCCATACATATTATTCAGTGAGGAAAGAAAGTAGTTATCAAACCGTGAAAAGATACAAAAGAACCTTACATGCATATTATATTATATGAAAGCAGCCAAGTGAACAGGGCACCTGCTGTATAATTTTATGTGACATTCTGGCAAAGGCCATAGTATGATGACAGTAAAAAAGATCAGTGGTTGCCAGAGATGAGAGAGGAAGGGAGGGACCAATAGGTGGAGCACAAGAAGTGTATAGGGGAGTAAAACTATTCTGTATGATACTGTAATGGTGGCTATGTGTCATTACGTATTTGTCAAATGTTAGAGAATTTCATCAAATGCTTTTTTCCGGTATCTATTGAAATGATCATCTGGGGTTTCACCTCTATTCTATTACTGTAAATTATAGATTGGTTTTCAAATATTTAACTATCCTTGCATTCCAGTAATAAACCCTACTTGTTCATGTCATGTTATCCTATTTGTGTATTGCTGGATTCAGGTTGCTGATAATTTTTTTTGCAATGATGTTCATGAGAGAGATTTACCTCTGATTTTCTTTTTTGGTAATGACTTTACAAGATTTTGGTGTTAGAGTTTTGCTTGCCTCTTAAAACGTATTGGAAGTATTCCCTCTTCCTCTATTTGATAGAGGTCATACAACACAATCAATGAAGTCTAATGTAAATCATGAGCTTTAGTGAATAATGTGTCAAAATCAGCTCATCAGTTGTATCAAATCTGTCCCACTAATGGCAAATGTTAATAGAGAACAAGTGAGGGATTAGGTGGAAGAAGAGGCAACTTTTTCCTTCCCATGCAGTGTTGCTGTAAGTCTAAAACTGCTCCCCCAAAATCTATTAAAAATGCAGGAAGAAAAGAAAGCAATTCAAAAAAGGGATAATCCAGTTTTTCTTAATGGGCAAAAGATGTGTACAGATAATTCGCAAAGGAAATATATGGCTTAAATCATTAGTCATCAGGGAAACGCAGAAAGAACTAAGACACCATTACTCACCAGAATGTCTAAAATTTAAAAAGACTGACAAAACCACGGACTGGTAAGGATGTGGAACTGGGAGTCTCATTACTGGTGGGACTACAAAATGGAATGACTGCATAAGAAAAGGTCTAGAAGTTTCTTATAAAACTAAACATGTATACATTTGCCATATCACCCAACAATTCCACTCCTAGGTATTTACCCAAGAGAAATAAAAATCCACATTTCTTTCGACTTGCACATGAATGCAAAACTCCTATTGTGTGCTGTGTTCTGGAGAGGCTGCAGTCTGGTGTGGGGAGCAGAGCAGTGGCCAGCACAACACAGTGAGGCAACAGAGCATGGGGGTTCTAATAGGAGGTGGACAGGCCACACAGCGAGGCACTGGTGTTCAAACCAGGTGGAAGGCAGAAAGAGCCATGAAGAAGTGGCCACTATTTTTCCCCAGTAATAGTTTATTTTTGTTGGGTCAAAACAGTGGACTCTTTACATTTATCATGTTATTTAACTTTTAACATATGCTTAAGAGATGGGCAAACTTCGGCCACTGTATGTGGGATTCGAGCCTGAAATATGAATAGGTCACTTGCTCTCCACCAGTGGTGGCCACCCAGGATCTGTACCCAGTCCGCTCCAAAGCCCAGACCTTTCCCCAAACATTTTCCTCCTTTCTTCTTTGCAGTATCTTCATAACATTCTAATTTTTTTGTAGGGATGGGGGTCTTGCTGTGTTGCCCAGGCTGGTAATGAACTCCCAGCCTGTGATCCTCCTGCTTGTGCCTCCCCAAATGCCAAGATTAAGACGTTAGGCACCACACCCCGCATCAACATTCTTCCTCACATGATTTTTGTAAACCTTGTGGAGCCTTCACTTCAGTGACAATCCCATTAACAGCTGACATTTACCACCTTGGCTGACCGTAAGTCCAAGCCACAACTCGACAGGAATAGACTCAAAGTAGACATCATATCTCTATAGCAAGATGCATTTTCCACAGCCTCATGCCATCTTCTCAAGTCTCTCTGGTCCCAGGACAATCATTAACATGGCGATGGATGGCTGGAAGAACAGGAGCTGACAGCCAAAACTCCAGACCAAAAGAGAAACACCCCTCAATGACCTCTTCCCCATCAGCTGCTGCAAACCTGCCTGATCAGTTATGAAGCCCACTTGAGGAGGGACAATGACCATTAGGTCTCACCCATTCTTAGGGCTGTCAGTGTGACGTGACCGAAGCTGCTACCTGCAGAGCCCAGGAGAGGAGCCTTCGCCTTCATCTCCTTTCCCTTCTTCATCTGTCTCCCTGAAGCCCCTGGTCAGTGCCCTCTCTTGAGGAAGCCTCTGATCCCATAGCCAAGCACAAGGTCCAGGCCCATGGGCACCAACAGGATGGGGCTCTGTAGGCGGGAAGCATCAGCTTGGTACAGGTGCAAGTGCAGGTGGTTTAGTGACCTGTAGGCCAGGGATGACCTGTGGACCAAATTGAGCCATTCAGGCAAGGCCCTGCCTCCTTCCTGGGATCACAGGCACACACAGCTCCTCATAGCCACTACACACACACCCTTACCAATTCCCGTGAAAAATTTACTTGCATATATGAGCCACATGCCTGCCACATCCTGCTTACAGCAGGTCAACAGCACCTGAGTTCCTGTTTACTCAAAATGTCTTGCCCTGGAACTGGGCACAGGCCAGGCTGCCCATGTGAGTGCAGGTCCACTCACCCACCGCTGGTCCACACACAGCCCACACCAGGGCCTGGTCTTCCTCTACAAGCAGGCCCAGCTGGCAGACAGGTGGCGACCTGGAGTCAAGCAGGTGCCTTCTCTCAGGCCAATCTTCCATACCTTCCGAGAAGAACCACAAAAGACCTCCAAGCTGCTTGAGTTAAAGTCTCCATTTATTTTTATTTTTTTTACAAAAATCCAATGTAAGACCATTGTGCTCATGACAAAAAGGGGTGGGGTGAATGGACATGACATGGATTCCAAAGAGCTTCCCCTCCAAACTAGGAGCTGCCCGCTCTTTCTGGCACAGCTCCCAGGAAGATCCCCTTCTCCCAGACAGGACCCCAGCAGGTGAGCCCTGGCCTGAGTTGCAGTCCACACAGAGGAGCCTTGCCTGGAAGCCAGTGCTCACAGTGGCCTGCAGAGCCCTGGGGTGGCGTCACTGGACAGCCCAAACCAGAGAGCAAGCCGGCCACCTGGAGGGCGAGGCAGTCCCGTACCCTGCGAGCCAGGACACGATGGCTGGGGTACCCCATGGACAGCCAAGAAGACCCGGGGTCCATGGCACTGCTTTTCCACCTCACACAAGTCACAGGTCAGTGGCATTCCTGTGGTAAGAAGCACCTGACCAGTGATGCCACAGCTGCCTTGCTGTCTTTCACCAAGGAGGGTGTGCCCCTCAGCACCTATCTGCAGTCCAAGCCTATGTTCCTTTCAGGGCCAAAGAGGGCTGTCCCTCTGGGAGGTTCTGGCACCACAGCCCTCCCCATGGCACGTTTTGGTAGCATGTCACTTCAGCCTACTCTGCCCTTCCTGGATCCACCAGTGACACTCGGGGACCCAACAACTGGCTCCACTAAAGGGACAGGCCCCTGGCCCCAACACATAGACGGCCCCGGCTCACTGAGTCCCACTGATGTCAGTATATGAATTCCTCACATTAAAAGAAACCAGATAAAATAGCAGCCGCAATAAAGCCCCACACACCACTCTCTTTGGCTCCCAGAGGGAAGGCTACTGCAGAAGGAATCGAGTCAGGAGTCCGGGAAAGGGCAACTAGAAAGTTCTGAGGAGGGCGCCTACCCCCCACTGCTGGGCCTGAGCTGCTGGGAACAAAACCACACTTCCTAGGTGGCTGCCTCAGCAGAGGAGCTACAGACTGAGGCTGGGGGAACCTCAGGAAACACAGTCCTGGGAGCAGCCGGGTCCTGCTTGCCGATGGGGAGAGTTCCCTTAAGCCGAGCTAGAGCCCTACAGGTGGGTGGGAGCTACACAAAAGAACCCAGCTTCAAAGCAGTACTTGAAGAGGCCTCATGTAGTACAGGCAGGTCAGAGGAGAATGGATCCCGAGAAACAGAAGCACAGGATGCCAAGGTCTAGGGAAGACGGGACTGGCTTAAGGCATGTGCATGACCAGGACAGACCTGAGCTTTTGTTCAGTTGCTAGAAACCTTCAGAGTCAACTCCACTTCCAGAAAGCAGGGCTCAAGAAAGAGAAGTCATGGGCTAATCCCTGACAAACGCCACTAACACCCTCCTAAGTTCCCCTACTGCAACCATCACCCCCAAAATTAGCTTATTTCCGTTTCAGCCCAGGGAACGGAATTCCAAACAGGGAGTGGAAAGTGGTAACACGGGCCGGAGTGCCTGTTCGACTCGAAGGCTGCATGTGAGCTTCCACAGCAAACCACGACCTCCCACTGTTCCAGCACATACCAAACCTTAGCAGGTCCTACAGCCACACTGGCATTAGGGGTCCAAAAACCACTGGTAACACAGGATGGGACTCCAGACAGAGGCGGGGGGGAAGGTGAATTTCACCAAGGAATTATCCCAAGGCAGGCGCCTTGCTGTAAGACTTCCCGGCCAGCCGGGTGGGGTCCTCGAAGGACACTGGCTTGCTCTACACCAGGGAGAGGAGGCTGACCTGCAAACCACTCAGACCACAGCGACGTGCACCCTGCTCGTTTCCTGTCCTAACTGAGAGACAGCATTTCAGTAAAGCCTGAGGCCCACAGCACATCTTTCAACAGAAGAGCAGGACAAAAATAGCCATCTGGGAGAGCTGTCCTCAGACTCTATTCCTTTCTCACTCTTCGCTTCCTCATTCTTCTCTCAAACAAAGGAGAAATGGGAGATCAGGGATAAGTACTGGGGCTAGCCTGGCCTAAAGATAAATCTTCAAAACCACTGGCCCCAGCAGCAGGAGGCTGAGAACCCCACCAGGGTCAGGTGCTCCCTGGGATTCACTGGGAGGGGAATGTTGCGTTACAGGGTTGCTGACTGGCAGCGGAAAGGCAAGAGAACAGACCCACAGATCTTATCTCGCCCAGGCCCGTAAGAGGGCCAAGTTCATCCCTTTCTTGTTTCTGCACACAGAGGGCCCTGGGGAGAATGGAAGATGATGGCTGAGGATAAGCCAGGGACACAAGGCCAGGACCCATCTCTACCAGAATACAGAACAAAGGAGCCTGCGGGGTCCCTCCCTTAGAAAAGCAAAACACACCTCCCCAGCCAAAAATATATATATGTATGTGAGTGTGTGTGCATATATATACACACACACATATATATATATATAAATAAGCCTCGAATGGCAAATCTGAAACTTTCTCTTTTTAAATAATCATAATAGTTGTTACTGAATTTAAAAACCACAAACCAGCTGTCCTGGGCATATGAACTGTGTGAGTGACTCTGCAGAGTCCCCACAGTCCTCAGTGTAAGCTATCAGTCAGTGCCCTGTGTGGGGAACCCCGGGGCCTCCGCCCAGGGCTCCAGGCCCAGTGTGGCTGACTTCAAGATAAAGGCAGCGGTTTCCTTCCACTCTTCCTGCTGCCCCTCCCAGCGGAGGGTCTGGGTCACCCACCCAGAAGATGTCCCCAAGGTCCTGCAAAGCCTAGGAACCTCAGGTGCCATCTCCCTCCCTCTGCCCATCCTCTTCCCCAGACTTTGCGCTGCCCCTAGATGAACTTGAAGCACTTAGTCTTGTCATGGGGCAGGCGCGTCTTGAAGAGCACAGAGTCCACCCTGAACTGCGTGTACAGGAGGGGCATGTAGCCGTACACCTTTACAAAGAAGTTGATGCACTTGTGCCGCTCATGGAAGTGGGAGTCATCATGTGACAGGGCCTGAGGGCATCCTGGGCATCGGAACGTCCATCGTGAGGTCACCTGGAAACCGGAGATAGAGAAAGAGTGGGAATTCTGGCTAATGCCAACAGAAACCTTGCAGCAGAGCTGATCCCACACCCCCATGGCCATGGTGAAGATGCCGATCCCCCAGAGGCAACATCCCTGCAGAGCGTGGCAGGAGCTAGAGGCCTGGCGCAGACCTCCTGCCTACCAGGTGTTTCCAGAACATCGTCAGGTTTTCTGCCCAGACAGCCTACATGTCACAGATGCCAAAAGCCTTAACGTGTATAGTGTCAGCTGTCTCGGTAATTCTACTCCTAGTGTCTCCTTGGTTGCACAGCCACAGGTAGGTTCCAAGTTGTTCCTGTCATCAACGTTTTGAATCAAAATACTGAAGACTACCTGAAGAGGGGCTAGTCAAATGATTCTTGAATACTGTCCAAAAAAAGATGCTTAACTCCATTTAAAGCCATGAGAAAGTGGTCATACTATAGTCAAATTTTCATTCATTAGAAAATTTCTAACTAGAAAAGTATGAAGCGGGACAGCTTCATTACAATGTGGCAGGCCAAACAGCATAAAAACTCCTCAGTACGGAACACCTGAACATGCAGGACAAAATACAGAAACCATCTCTTTAAATACAGGGCTGAGCCTGTAATAAGAACTGAAATCACCTGGTGATTAACCCCAGCACTTCTGAAGGACACAGCAGGAAGATCAAAACCAGCCTGCTAACATTTTAATCTTTTGTGGAGATGAGGTTTTGCAATGATGCAAAACCTCATTTCCAAAAAAGATAAAAAAGTTAGCAGGGCGTGGTTGTGTGCCGGCTATTTAGTGCAGTCCCAGTTACTTGGGAAGCTGAGACAAGAGGCTGCTTGAGCCCAGGAGTTTGGGGCTACAGGGAGCTATGATGGTACCACTGCACTCCAGCCTGGGTGATGGTGAGACCCTGTCAATCACTCACTCACATACATGCATGCATGAATAAACAATGAATAATGAATGAATGAATGAAATCCTCAGAGGCCAAACAATGAAAAAGCAAATCCTTCGAGGTAGCCACGAACTTGGATTTAGATGGGCTGGGGAAGTGACACCTCCAATGCAGGCTTGGGGCCTCTGGAAACACTGGCTTCCATGGAAGGGAGCATGGAAGGGAGGAAGCCCCACCGGGAAAGAAATTTCTTTAAATTTATCTCCTACTTCCTTAATTTTCTTTTCACCTAAGTCTGATCTTTTGATCTCATTTCACAGAGATTTTAATAACCATGATTTTCATTTTCAGTAGTTCCCTTCAGGGCATTCCAATCTATTTGCTCTTTCCGGAGTGATCTGTTGCTTTTTTATGTTTTCATGTTAGTCATTTTAAGCATACCTGTTTTATAGTCCATCTAATGGCTTCATTATTGGAAACCCTGGAGAACTATAACCTGTTCGTTATATGTGTTCACTGTTGCTCATCATCAGCTGTTTCCTTGGTGGCTGACTGGTAACTATATTTCAAGCTCATCTCCAATGAGGCTTTACCTATGAATGTCCTGTATGGCCTGAAGTGAAGAAATTTCTTTTTCTTCAGTGGGAACTTCCTCGGCTGAGAAAAATTTCTCCTTATAACAGAGTACTGGTTTTATTCTGTCAGACAGTCCAAGGGTATCAATGACTGAGTGTAGTTTTCTTTTTTTTCCCCTCTGGGGACTCCCTAGTTTGCTTAGGCTGGTCTCAAACTCCTGGCCTCAAGAAATTCTCCTGCCTCAGCCTCCCAACGTGCTGGGATTACACACTTGAGCTACCTCATGTGGCTCTAGGTCTAGTTTTCATATAGAACGAGTCTCTAAACCCATGGAGGCTCAAAAGATTATTAAACATTCTCAGCCTACACTTTCCCCCCAAAACCTGTCAGAGTCTAGGTTAAAATAAACATTCTAATTCTCCGCCTTTAACAGGCCCAAAGGTTCTTCGCTGCTTCCAATGAGTGATAAAACCCAAGCCTGTAGACAACTAAGGTGAGAGCAGCCCCCCATGGCAGCCTCCGTGATGCTGCCACACTTGCCACCTTGAGTTCTATTCCTCCTATCTGCTTCCTTTCTTGCAATTCTCTTACTTTTTTATTAGCTCAACTATACACTGAAAAAAGAAGTTTGTTACTTACAGTGATCAGGTTTTTAAATTACCTATCCACTATATTACAAAAATCAGAAAATTTACTATCAAGTTTTTAAAAAGCAGACTGCAAAACAATTATATAAATTTAAAATATAAAAATAAGGCCAGTTGTGGTGGCTCCCACCTGTAATCCCAGCACTTTGGGAGGCCAAGGTGGGTGGATCATTTGAGCTCAGAAGTTCGAGACCAGCCTGGCCAACATAGCAAGACCCCATTTATACTAAAAATACAGAAACAATTAGCTGGGCATAGTGGCACATGCCTGTAATCCCAGCTACTCTGGAGGCTAAGGCAGGAGAATCACTTGAACCCAGGAGGCAGAGTTGTAGTGAGCTGAGATCATGCCACTGCATTGCAGCCTAGGTGACAAATCAAGTCTACATCTCAAAAAAAAAGAAAAAGAAAAAACCATACACACACACACACACACACACACACGTGTGTGCATATATGTGTGTGTGTATATATATAAATAAATAAATCACAATAGACAGGATACCAAAGAACCAAACGATAAATAAGCCAAAGATTTTAGTACTTTTGATTTCTTTCTCCATGTCTGTCTTTTCCCAAATAATTTTTAAATTGTTATTTCTATTATAAATTGGAGGGAAAATTTTTAATTGAAAGACACATCCCATGACTTATAACAGAAGAATAATCACTGTGTACAGCCAGTATTCACCGTCAGAGCCCAGGTCCCGGAGTTTAAACCGGGAGGAGACAAAGGCCAGCACTGGAAGGGTGGCTCACCTCAGAACCGAGCCTCTGGGCAGTCATGACCTCCACAGGTCCCCTCTGGGGACCCACCTGTCTCCTCGCTTTTCCCTTCATTCACTGGCTGCTCTCTTACAACCTTTCAGGATCACCTCAACACTGAGTTACTACTCTTCCCACAGTTCCCACTGGAACAGGATGTGGAGGTCAGGAATCTTGGGAAGGACGTTCTCAAACAGCATCTATGTCCAGTATTCCATGGGGCTCTTGCTGGACCTAAAAACCTTTCTCCTCATCCCAGACACCAGAATCTAACCCCAGGAGAAACACCCTCTAACCTGCTGCACATGATTCCATGCAACACAAAAAGTGACTTGATAACTGTTGTTTCCACGGAAGCAGAGGCTTCCAAGTGTTTTTAATTATGTAATCCATCAGTAAAAAAAGCACTGAAGACTGCATCCCCAATATATATATTCTCAAAACTTTCCGGGTGACTTTTTAATCTCTTATTCTGAATGAAGCCTATTTACATTCTGTGTTCTCCTCCTTGCAAAGGTAGCACATTATTCAAAGCAATAATATGACATTAACTCCCCACTTTTTAGTCAGCATGGTTAAGAGATTAACATTACAGAAAGATTACCAATCATGCAAAGCAGTCCAACATCCCAAATTCAAACAAGGAATAGTCTGACAGTAAAAACTTGAGGTATTGAAAGCAAAACAAAAAAATTACTTTTGAACACAAAAGAGGACATATACCTGATACAATTAGGTAAATAAAATATTTAATTCAAACTGGTTCTATATCATGAAGTAAATAATTAGATTCGTAAGTTGAAAGAATTAACTAAGAGTTTGAAAACACTCTTAATTTCAGCCTTTGAATTGTCATCCCGATCTTGAATTCTTCATGTATTCCCGAAAGATCAAGAAAATTCAGAGAGAATACACAGTTTTGAAGTTCTCACTTGCTAAGAATCTTGTGCGCTATATCCAGATTACTTCCATCTGCACTGAAGAGATAGCTTAGCTAATGAAACACTGGCCCAACAACGCAGTAGACAAACACACTTCAACAAAGATAAAAATTCCCCATGTCTGTGCCTCCTCAGGTAACTGATGCTATTATTAGGTACCTACTCACTCAGATATTCAATTTTCACTTCTGGTCTACTAGGGAGGCATAAACTGATGCATACATCTTGAATCAAGTCCAGTCCCTGGCTATATAAGAAAGGATATATAAGGAATAGAAAATGGCACACATCATTAATTGCTTTCTAAAACCTTTGCCTCTCTACCTCAAAGTCTACAAAGTCTTTTCACTGTTTAATATGAGACCTACCACTGTACCTGGAAAACATACTACTTTTATATAAATACTTGTGACTATTATTTTTCACAGTTAAAAAAATCAATACATTATTTTGCTAATTTTTCTTCTCTCGTGAGGCTTTAACAGAAGTCTCGGCAATAGAAGGAAACCCTGGGACAATCAGGAGTAATGTTCTACCCGGGGGCCACAGTTGGCCTCCAAATGCATTTCTATCTTCGTTAGGCTTTGCTGCACGGAAGCAGCATCCTCTGGTGACCACTCTGCTTAGCACTAAAGATACAACTTCTTTTTCACTACGCTGCCCAAGATGGAGTGCAGTGGCTGTTCACAGACACATCCATAGCACATTCAGCCTTGAACTCCTGGATTCAAGCAATCCTCCTGCCTCAACCTCCTGAGTAGCTGAGACTACAGGTGTGTGCCACTACACCCCGCTTCTAAAGATATGATCTATTAGTACATGGTGGTGGGTACTTAGTCTAGAACACAATTATCATCATCATTACTATTTTTTTTTTTTTTGAGACAGAGTCTTACTCAGTCACCCAGGCTGGAATGCAGTGGTGTGATCTCGGCTCACTGCAATCTCCGCCTCCTGAGTTCAAGCAATTCTCTCGCCTCAGTCTCCAGAGTAGCTAGTACTACAGGCACATGCCACCACGCCTGGCTAATTTTTTGTATTTTTAGTAGAGACAGGTGTCACCATGTGAGCCAGGATGGTCTAGATCTCCTGACTTCATGATCCACCTGTCTCAGCCTCCCAAAATGCTGGGATGATAGGCATTAGCCATGGCACCTGGACAAATTTGCATATTTTTTTAGTAGAGTCAGGGTTTCACCGTGTTAGCCAGTATCATCTCAAACTCCTAACCTCAAGTGATCTGTCCTCCTCAGCCTCCAAAATGCTGGGATTACAGCACTGAGCCACTGTCCTGGCCGAACACAACATTTATTCATGGCAATGACATCCATGAAAGTCAACTTATTTCATAAAATTAAGTAATCTGCCTTTATGATAATGAAAATAAGACCTCATTAGTTTGCTGACCCTTCTAAGGACATCTGGTATAAATTTATGAAATAAACACAGACGAAGCACAGTCACAAATATGCATTTGAAGTGACAGATTCTGTAGCATTACTGGTTCTCATAACGTCTCCTTCTGTAAGGACTGAGCTATGCTGACCCTTACCAGCATGCTCTAACTTGCTGACAGAGCCCGCAATGATGACAGGAAGGGGGTGAAACCAGCCTTTCTGTGCACTGAGTGTACTTGTTAATTCCTCCAAGGAAAAAAAGAGAAGAATAATGTCTAGACTTCTGAGGGTATTGTTGGCTCTGAGTAAATAATTTATGTAGTACTTATGCGCTGGGCACTATTCTTTGAGCTTTATATATATTAACTCAGAAATTCTTAAGGTTTTTGATTGATAGACATCCCCTGTGCCTCTGGCTTGGCAATCTGGTCAAGGCTGTGGACTCCTCAAAATAATAGTTTTAGATATATAAACCGCAGTACATAGGATGACAAAGGAAATGAGTTACGCAGGAGACAAACACACTTCAACAAAGATAAAACATGGTGATATACGTGCTCTTTTACTAATGCATTAAATAACAAGATCTAAGGGAAGCGCAATAATGGCCGTGAATTCAAAGCAGTAACAAACAGAAACAATACTTTTTGCAGATACTGCAACATGTGATAAGAAGATACCTATGATTTCTACCGGTGACAAATCAGTTATTACAAATACTCTTATGAATTGTATAGCCTGTTTCAAAATTGAAGAAAATGCTAAACTCCGCTAAGAGATTAGTAAATATTATGATGCAACATCTTTCTAAACCTTCTAATTTCTCTCCATCTGCCTTTGGAATGAAGGGCCCCTGTCCTAACATCTCACGAAGCCCATAGACAATCCATTCATGAGGTGGCTAGTATAATCCCTATTAGACAAATGAGGACTCGGAGGTCCAGTGCAATTATGTCCCACACGACTGCAAAGCAAGTGAATTAAACATGCGTGCATCTGCAGCCCGCCAGCATCAGGACCTCACCTTGATGGGGGGCTTCCGAGTGATGTGGGAGACAAGAAAGTTCATGGCGATGTCCTCACAGTTGATGTATTCATCCACCATGTCCCGGATGGCCTGGGGCATCACATAAGAATACAGGTAGGCGTAATACTGTCAGGAAGAAAAAGAACCACATGCTCTGTTAGAGGACATAGGCTGTTGGCTTTCAGAATACGCATGACTAGAGGGGCTGTGTGGGTGTGGTAGTAACTGGGAGGTATTACTGGCACTTAGGGACTCGGGCAGGGGATGCCAGACATCCTGCGTGCAGATCTTCTGCAGTGAGGAATTATCCCATTCAAATGCATCATCACCCCCTTCAGTAGCAGAACATCATGTCATCTCCTTGGTACCGCAGCGATTTTGAAATCAATATAAAGATTTATCAAACTAGGTCAGACGCTGGTTCAGTTGAACACTATTTTATCTCTAACAATGGCAAAAGGAAAAAAAAGGGTAAGTGAGGGGAAAAAGCCTGGTTATTTTCTCAGACCTCAATAAATCACAGAACCATGAAGCACACCATCCCTCGCTGCCTTCCACAGAGATTCTTGAGTCTGGTCACTTCTCACTATTGGCCCTGGCTATTCACTGCTCCTAACCCCCCCGCCTTCATCTCGTGCCTGGATTGCCTGCATTGGCTCCTAAATATTCTCCCTGCTGCCGGATTATCTTCCCCATGTGCTAGTCCCAGCACAGCAGGTGACTGTGTTAACACTCAAGCCAACTGAACATGTCACCCCTTCACTCTAAAGCCTCCAAGCCTTCCCCTCAGTCAGAATAAAAGGCAAAGTTCTTTTGCAAGCACTTTTTCACCAAAAAAAAAAAAGAAAAGAAAACTTTTAAAAAGGCAAAGTTCTCAGACTGTTCTACAGGTCCACAGAGGGAAGAGTTGGAGCCACTCACACCTGCTCATGAATGTCGATTGCTACCTTTTTAGAATGTTGTAAGCTTGTTGTTAAACATAGCCATTATTAAAGATGTAGTTATATAAACTTCAAATTAAACAAATTAAAATTATATTACAAATCCATGCAATGAATACCTTAAACTCATTACTTCCTAATTTATTATATCTTGAGGTTACTTATATCTACTGTTGACGCTGAAAATACTACATAATGGTGTACAACTGCACATCTCTTCCAAAATCCATGTTCAGTGGCTCATGTTAACTTCAAATCAGCCAAGTTAAGAATATTTATACCATAGAAATCAGCAAATACTACAAGACAGAGCACATGTTAACTGCTACATGTTGCACTTTGCTGTAATGAACAGATAAACAGGTGAGGCTCCCAGTTAAACCGGTGCACTATTAGCACACTTCATTACTTACAGTACAATCTGTTTACAGAAATAATGATCATAAAATGTTTTTGTGACACGGAATAAACGTGCTTTATTAATTAAGAGTTGGTAAACTTAAAAAATGAATTGTACTTTTTATTAACAAAAAGGTGATCCAGGCTGGGCATGGTGGTTTACGCCTGTAATCCCAACTACTAAAAAACTAAGAAAAGTACTACCAAAAAAAATTAGCCAGGCATGGTGGTAGGTACCTGTAGTCCCAGCTACTTGGGAGGCTAAGGCAGGAGAATCACTTGAACCCAGGAGGCAGAGGTTGTAGTGAAACAATACTGTGCCACTGCATTCCTGCCTGGGTGACAGAGCGAGACTCCATCTCAAAAAAAAAAAAAAAGTTTAATTTGGAAACAAATAATAAGAACTGCAAGAAAAATGATCATATACTTGGATTTCATTAAGTGAATGATTTCATGAAAGGAGAGGTATCTGACCATTTGTGTTTTTAAAGAACAGTCTGAATCTGAGAAGGCAGACTTTTCAGAATTTAAGTACATCCTCAAGGTACTTAAAAAATGAATTGTACTTTTTATTATGAGTATGAGTATAGACGCTGCTAAGATCAGTGGCTCCTTCTGAGCTGAGCAAGTGTGCAAATCTCCGCCAGTTGCTAACACCCTACTCCTCTCATCCTACTTGCAATCCCCAGCCCAACCAAGGCCCACCCAAGGAAAGAAGTTCTGAGGTGAGGTGCAAGAATGGGATAATCAACTTCACACATTAAGTTTTTAAAATAAAAAGAACAGCTGAAAGTTTAATGACTGCTTAGGCAGGCTCAAAATGTCCCTGTAGGTTAGGCATGGTGCCTCACGTCTGTAATCCCAACACTATGAGAGGCTAGTGCGGGGCAGATCGCTTGAGCTCAGGAATTCGAGACTAGCCTGAGCAACATGGCAAAACCACAACACTACAAAAAATACCAAAAAAAAAACCATATATGGTCAGGTGTGGTGATGCATTCCTTTAGTCCCAACTACCCAGGAGGCTGAGGCAGGAGGATCGCCTGGGCAAGGCTGAGGCTGCAATGAGCCAGGACCCCACCATTACATTCCAGCCTGGGCAACAGAGACCCTGTCTTAAAATATAAAATAAGTCCCTATAAAAATGAATGTTACTGTTTTATTTGAGGTGACTGGCAAGATGCCACCATCTGAGATGTGAGACAGGTACCAGAGAAAAGACTTCAAGGAGCTGGGGAGAGATGGTGACCTTTTGTGGGAAAAGTTAGTATGAAGTACTGAGGGACAAATGAGAGAGATCCCGTAAACAATGAAAATACACTAATGCAGACCTCAGCAAGAAAGGCCACGGCTGGAAGAAGATGAGGAAGTCAGCAGTCTGCAGATGCTAAGAAAAGCCTCGAAACCTTGAGTATGTGAGAGAACCCCAAGGGAAAAGAAAAAGAGCAACAGAGGCTAGATCCCAGGACATGACACCTTCCAGGCAGAGAGGGTGTGGTGGGAGGGTCTTCTGTGAGGACAGTGAAGGCACCAGAACCACAGGGCGTGGACGCAGACAAAGAGGAGGCAGCAGGTGCCACCGCCTGTGGTGACTATCAGGGCACAATGAAAAGGCTAGTTGATAGCAGCAGGACAGATGACAGGAGTTGCAAGTGAGACTTTATGTGACAGTTGGGAGGGAGGTGTCATTGGTAAGCAATGAAAATGTTCCCTACGCCTGCCCCGTGCTGAAGCACAGATGTGGGGATATGAGTGCCTCAAAGTATAGAGGAAAAGGCTTAAGGGAGCACTGTCCTCAGAGAAGACCCAGCGGACAGAAGAGGTGCTCTGTGAGGTGGGCAGTGGGGGTAATGCCAGGGTAGTCTTAGAACAGGGGCTCCTCAGGACCTGGGTAGGACTTTAGGAGGGAGGTAGAGAGCGGCACCCACAGACACAGAGCCACATACAGCGTTGTAAACTTTCTAAAAGCCACAACAACCACATCATCAAACAGTAAAAAGAGACAGGAAAATTGAGTAATTTTAACCCAGGATATCCAAACTAACTGCATTTCCACATGCAATCAATATAAACAGTTACTGAGCTGTCCGACACCCTCTGTTACAAGTTTCTGAAGCTGTTGTGCACTTTACACTGAACAGCACATCTCCATTCTGACCAGTCACAAACCAGGTGCTCAGCAGCCACACATGGACAGGGGCCACCTTACAGAATGGAAGAGGTAGAGGGGGAAGATGGGCCAGGAGCAAAAAACACAGAACAGTAGAGGAAGAAAGACTGCAGGGTCGTAAGCTTCAGATATTCAGTGAAAATCAGATTATGAGGCACAGTGAAAGTAATAAGCACGGAAGCATCACAAAGAACCAGCAGAGCCACACAGAGGCTCGTTGTAGGGCCTGAGTCAGGCATCGTACATCTAACTCAGAAAAGTGTCCAGGTCATTTTCTGAGAGCTGGGCCACATCTGGGGTGGCAGTGTTGAAAATGTAAGATATTTGAGGGGTCTTTTAGCCCAGGGCCCTCAGTTTTACAGAGGGAGAGCCAACATCCAAAAAAATAAAGTAGTTTCCAAATGGCCAACGTGCTGCTGTACAGGCAGCCCTCTCATCCTGACTTTTTATCTCAGAGTTGCTCCAAGCATCTTGATCATTGTCTCTAAAATGGAAACAATTGACATCTAGCACAGAAGAGACAAAGAAAAAGCGTTAGCAGAGCTAAGCTGAGGGCAGCATTCCACTATCACACAAAGGCGAAACTCTTACTAAGTTGATGCCATTCTGACCAGCTTTTTCTTACCTTGTGAAAGAAGGCAGCACCTGTCAGCACCATGGACAGCTCACATGAGTAGTTGGAGTTGTAGAGCCAGGACTGATGGGGGATGTCCCAAGCATGGTAACGGCCAGGAAAGCCCACAATGCGGTCCCGAGCTTCTCTCCACACCCTTGAAAAACACAAGTGCGTACGCAGACTTGAGTACAGAGCTTCTAGGGTTATCAGAAGTGTTCACAATTATTGCCTTTACCTTACAAGCTCTGTCTCCTAGGCTTTTACTTCTTTTATCCTTTCAAAATAAAACAAAATCAATGACAAGCCAAACAGGATAAAATCAAATAAGGTAACATATTCAGCTTCCTTAACAAGCACCTGCACACTGTCCCTCTAGCAGTCAGCATCTTCCAGCCCTTCCAGAAAGAATAAGCCATAACTTGGGAAGGGCCTGTATGCACAATAATCTATTAAGGGGGTCCCCAGAATGGGGTATGCCCAATAATCTACTAAGAGGCAGAAAGATGATATCAATTTCAATTCATTTTTTAGTTTATTTAATTTCCAAGAAAGGGCTGGGCGAGGTGGTTCATGCCTGTAACCTCATCACTTTGGGAGGCTGACACAGGAGGACTGCTGAAAGCAAGGAGTTGGAGACCAGCCAGAGCAACATAGCAAGATCCTGTCTCTACAAAAAAAAAAAAAAAAATTTTTTTTTTGTAATTAGCTGGGCATGGTGGAGCACACCGGTACTACTAGCTACTTGAGGGGCTGACGTGGAAGGACTGCCTAAGTCTAGGAGTTCAAGGCTGCAGTGAGCTATGACTGCACCACTGCACTCAGCCTGAGTAACAGAGCAAGACCTGGCTCTAAAAATGAATGAATGAATAAACAAACATTTTCTAAGAAAGGCTTTGTTTTCTTTTTTCTTTTTCTTTTTTTTTTTGAGATGCAGTCTCACTCTGTCACCAGGCTAGAGTGCAGTGGTGTGATCTCAGCTCACTGCAACCTCCGCCTCCTGGGTTAAAGTGATTCTCCTGTCTCAGCCTCCTGAGTAGCTGGGACCACAGGTACGCACCACCACATCCAACTAATTTTTCTATTTTTAGTAGAAACAGCGTTCAGCATGTTGGCCAGGATGGTCTTGATCTCCTGACCTTTGATCCACTTGCCTCAGCCTCCTAAAGTGCTGTTTAGGAGGCGTGATGACAGGCGTGAGCCACGTGCCTGACCAAAAGGCTTTGTTTTCAATGAGCATGACATATTAGTTCAGTAGGACATGTATGTAATTTACATATATTGCACACTTATTACTGAGAGGGTACATAATAAAAAGGTTTAGCGACCACTGGTTTAACCACAGAAGACTACTGAACTGCACTACTCCTAATTCAAAACGAGCAGGGCTGAGGGAGAAATGTGTATCACGAGAAGTGATTTACAGAACCATACAACTGAAAGGTTTCATTAAATGGAAGAAATAAATGGAGAATTCAATATGTTTCAGTAGAAACTTTTATATCATCTCCAAATTTATAGGTAAAATAGAACAAATAAAATTGGTCCCCAGTTTCCCAGGATAAACTGGAGAATGGAAAGCGCTTAAGCTCCACAGAAACCGACAGGCCTGCAGAAGGGCTTCCAGGGATTTAAACTGCCTGCAAACGCCCTCATCACTTACATGCAACTTCATTTCCTAAGACACAGAAGATTTCATTTCAAAAGAGTTCCTCTCCTAGTAAGTCTGAAAGCATCAAATCTAATCCAACAGATGAGAAATCCAAATTCTATCTCAACGTAATAGACTTCTAGGTGGGCTTTTTTTTTTAGACAACTGATTTTAATTGTGGCAAAATAAACATAAAATGTACCATCTTTATCATTTTCAAATGTACAGTTCAGTGGCATTATGCACATTCACAGTGCTGTGCAACCATCACCCCCATCCATCTTCAGAACTCTTTCATCTTCCCAAATGGAAACTCTGTCCCCATTCAACACTGATCCCTACTCCCACCATCCCCAGCCCACCAGCCCCTATTTCACTCTCCGTGTCTATGAATGACTACCTAGGGACCTCACATAATAGAACCACAGTATTTCACCCTCTGTGTTGTTTGCGCTTCTGTTGTAAATAATGCTGCTCTGGCCATTCGTGTATTCCCTTCTGTATGCATACATGCTCTCAAGTCTATTGGTATACCTTTTCTATCTGTCCCTTACGATTCTATCTGCCTCTTTCTTGGCTATGTAAGTTGAAGTGAGTCAACATCTATCTTTGCCAGAAGAAAGAATTCTCAGACTTACCCTTTCCTTTGAACTTAGGTCTGTTTCATTCCCATTAAGGTGAAATAAGCAAATTGGGGAGATGAATAAGAAAAAGGTTTCAGATCAAAGGATGCCCAAACACATGAGAAAAGAGTCAGCGTGGGAAATGGTTAGAATGTACAGACAGCAATGATAATTCACCAGCTCCATTACCAGAGGCTAAATCTCAAACGCGAATGATGGTTAAGAGACACATTAAAAGGCTTCCAGTTATTCTCTCACCACCTGCAAATCTGTTAGAAAATAGCACAGGCAAGGTCAGAAGCCCCTAAATCAGGGGCTTAGAAGATAGCTAATGCCAGCTATGCTAACAAGCTTCAAATTCCTCAAAGCTGGGCTCCTTATCAAAATCACTCTTGGATCTAAGGGTTGGCAGTTCTCCTGTCAACACCCCACGACTCTGCTCACCGCATCAGTCCTTTAGCATGCTCCAAACCACATCATGCTGCAACAGAAACACCCCCTCCCACCTACCCCCCACCACTACCACCTGCAGCAGCAAAGACCTCACCTGGAGCTACCACATGACTTTCTTCCTTTCATTAAAACAAGTGGAGAGAGCCAGCTACTTACTATCATCAACAAAGAAATACACCTCTGTTTACCAGAATTTTTTTTTTAATCACGGCTATGAACAGACTTGCTGCAATACTATACTGGGCAAGAGGTCAAAGGAAATGTGAGAGGCTGGGGAGAGTAAGAAGAGATGTTCTAATTTGTCAGAAATGTGTTAAATCATTCTTAATAGATGGATTTAAGATAGATGGGCAATAAAGCCGCTGTTCCTTTTATTGGAGCTTCTGCTCTTACAAGCCTAAGCCAAAGGCAGGGCCAGAACCACGAAGGTCAGGTTAGGCCTTCAGTGAACAGAATGGAAGCACAGAGAAAGAACTCTCTATCCTGGACTCACACTTAATTTGAAACAAGACCTCCAAAGAAGTCTACTCCAGTGGTTTTGTTTTTGTTTTGTTTTGAACTCTGTCACCCAGGCTAGACTGCAGTGGCATGATCCTGGCTCACTGCAATCTCCACCTCCCGGGTTCAAGCAATTCTCCTGTCTTAGCCTCCTGAGTAGCTGGGATTACAGGAGCACACCAACACGCCCAGCTACGTTTTACATTTTTAGTAGAGACAGAGTTTCGCCATGTTGGCTAGGCTGGTCTCGAACTCCTGATCTCAGGTGATCCACTCGCTTCAGCTTCCCAAGGTGCTAGGATTACAGGCATGAACCACCACACCCGGCCTCCAGTGGTTTTCAAACGATATAAGAACTAATTTTTCCCCAAAATTGTTATAGATTAATACTTTGGTAAAATACAACAAAAATGAACTGCATGGTTTCTTAAATGTGATACCCAAAGCACAAGCAACCAAAGAAAACAGTTACAGTGAACTTCAAAACGTGATCTCTGTGCTTCAAAGGACACCATCAAGAAAGTGAGAAGCTAACCCACAGAATGGGAGAAAAGATATGCAACTCCTATCTCTGATAAGGAACTTGCATCTAGAATACATAAAGAACTCTTACACCCGCCATAATAAAGACAATCCAAACAAACATGGGCAAAGAATGTGAAAAGCCATTTCTCCAAAGAAGATATACAAAGACGAAGTGGTCAAAAGGACATAAAAAGATGCTCAACATCATTAGAGAAATGCAAATCACAACTGTATGGCTGGGTGCTCTGGCTCAGTCCTGTAATCCCACCACTTGGGGGCTTGCTCGAGGCCAGGAGTTTGAGACAAGCTCAAACAACAAAGTGAGACTCCATCTCTATAAAAAAATTTAAAGATTAGCCAGGTGTGGTGATGTGACCCTGTAGTCCCAGATACTCAGGAGGATCACTTGAGCCCAGGAGTTCAAGGTTACAGCATGCTAAGATTGTACCACTGCACTCCAGCCTCAGCAACAGTGTGAGATCCTGTCACTATCAAAAAATATACATATATATATACACACACACACACACACACATATATACATATACACACACACGTAAACATATATATATATAATGAGTTGTCACTTTACAATGACTCAGATGGTTATAGATTTTAAAAACGGAAAATTACAAGCATTGAAAAGTATGTGGAAAAACTAGAAGCTTCATACACTGCTGGTGAGAATGCAATATGGGGCTGCCACCATGCAAAACAGTCTGACAGGCTCAAAATGTTAAGGCAGCTATCATGATCCAGCCACGTTACTCTTAGGTATACACTCAAGACGAATGACCTGTTCGTACAAAAACTTGCACATGAAGGTTCATAGCATTATTCATAGCAGCCAAGAAATAGAAACGACCCAAATATCCATCAACAGTCAATGAATGAAGGACTGGTACCTGGGTCAGGCTCCATGGCTCATGCCTGTAATCCCAGCACTTTGGGAGGCCAAGGCAGACAGACTGCCTGAGCACAGGAGCTCAAGACCAGCCTGGGCAACATGGTGAAACCCCATCTCTACTAAAATACAAAAAAAATATATTAGCTGGGCGTGGTGGTTCATGCCTGTAACCTCAGCTACTTGGAGGCTAAGGTGAGAGAATTGCTTGAACCCAGGAAGCAGAGGTTGCAGTGAGCTAAGATCATACCACTGCACTCCAGCTCAGGCAACAGAGCAAGACTCTGTCTCAAAAAAAAAAAAAAAAAAACTGGTACCTGCTATAAGATGAATTTTGAAAACATCGTGTTCACTGAAAGAGTCACGAAAGGACATGCATGGTTGTAGGGTTCTATTGATAGAAAGAGTCCAGAATAAGCAAATCTAGAGAGACACAAAGACGGAGTGGCTACCTAGGACTCAGAGGGGTTGGAGAAAAATCAGGAGTAGCTGTTAATAGGTACAGGGTTTCTTTCAGTAGTGATAAAGATTTCTAAAATTAACCATGGTGATGTTCACACAACTCTGTGAATATTCTAAAACCACTGAACTGTACATTAAATGAGTGAATTTTACGGTATATGGATTATATTGAACAAATGTTGTAAAAAAAAGAACTGCAAGAAAAATGATCATATACTTGGATTTCCTTTTGTCAAATTGCTTTAAAAAGTTTCTGAATGCTTACCCTCAATTTTTGTACTTACCTCACCATAAACAAGTAACAAAACTAACATCACACTCCCTGATACACTTGGAGTGGCCTTCATCTACTCCACCCTCTTCCCTGCAATGACCCTGAAGTGGGATCCTTCAGCAGTTACTAAGACTTAAGTAGGCAGAAGGGTTGAAGGCCAGGTGAAGTTCTGGAGTGCGACAAACATGCCTTTCAATCTACAGCTCTGCCTGCCACTTTCTAGCTTCTACATGGTTCTGTTCTCCTGGATCTCAATTTACTCCTATAGGAAATGGAGACAGCTACGATTTATGTCATCAAATTTTAGGAGGATTAATGAGGTAAGACAAAGTCCTCGGCTAGTCCCTAGCACAAAGTATAGGTTCAACATATGTTTAGCAGCAGCAGCAGCAGCATCATTACCACCACCTCCTTTTCTTCCTCCCCTTCTTTTTCCTTTTAAATCATTGCTTCCGACGCCTTCCTTCCGCCAAATCTTTTTGGGTCCAGGATCCTGGCACTGTTCCATTGCTCCAACACACAGCAGCAAGTTGCTTCTGCCTGCCTGGGAGTTATTTCCCATTCCTCTAACAACAAAACCCTATTTCCTTTAGAGAACTAGCCATTGCCTCTACTCTGTCCATGTGGTTTGGGTTTAAGGATGATACATCTGCAGCACCAGGAGCAGGCAGGTAACCACGGTCTAGCCAATCAAAGAATTCCACCTCCCTGGCCACAGAGGAAAGGCCTGTGGGAGCGCAGATAAGAACCTAGAGATGAAGAGAGATGGATTCCTCCAGCGCCATCTATGAGCCTGCATCCAGCCATGTCTTACATCAGCCCTGACTACTTGTAAGGGTTTCTCAGTTACCATCAGCCAAGAAATTCATTTTGCTGCCTAATCTAGGTTTTCTGTCACTTGCAACCTAAAGTGTTTGATTGGAAATTAGTCTCTCACCGAAAGCCAAACATGATTTCGTCATGGCGAAGGTGAGCATCATCATCGATGGACAGGATAGCCTCAGTCTCAATTTCATTCCAGGGTAAGAATCGGTTGTTCAAACTGTTCTTCTCAGTGCGGACCACCTGTGACAAGGAAGGAAAAACACTAAAAATCAAGGATGTGTTATGGAAGGCAAAACAAAACCTCTATTTAGGTCAAAGGAGACCATGGCTGGATTTACTGAATAATTGTGCATGATCTCCTCACTTGTAAAATCCAGCATAAACGTTTCAGGAATAAAAGCTGCCTTATACTTCAACAAATGTATACGGATTTATCTTTTAAGTTTCATTCATTTGTTAGCTAATTTTCTTGTGAATCAAGTGAAAGCTGAAGATTATTTTATGTATGTAATAAACACGATGTAGGGAAATTAAAAATAACTCTCCCAAGAGAACACAAGGTGGCAGAGTGGATCTGAGATTCCGATTCCTGGTTGTGGAATTCCCAGCATGCAGGTTAATTTTAAAACTGAACCCAGAAACCTCATGGGTCTGCCACTTCTGACTCCCAGTTCTAATGCCTTTTTTGGAATATAAACCCAAATAAAGAGCATAGCCCATTTGGTCGAGATTAATTACTTCACCTATGCGATTCCTACCTACAATGCTGACTACTCGTACACAAACTTTTTCTTTTCAAGGTGTCATGAACTCAGTACAACAGCTTCTACATCTTCAGCAAATCCCAATTCAAAAAACATCTATCCTAAGTGACTCAACATATACGCAAAGCAATATTTTCTTCAAAAATCAAAACTTGATGCATCAAACAGTACATACATGACACAAAAATTGTTATTTAACCCTCTTAGTTTACCCACAATGTGGGTGGGTAGCTATGTTATTCACCTTGCCACCTAATACTCACATAAATGATGATCACAGTCAGTACTTGGAGGGCTCATTTTATTCTTAAAGTATTTTTATCTAATTAGTCCAACCAATGGGGAACCATTATTTTGTTCTCAAAACCCAAAAACAGAGAGCATCTCACGAAGAATAATCTTTTTGGAATGCCACGAAAGATCACCTTACTTCCAACAGACCATTTTACATGTATTGAGGACAACCTCTACCTGGCATGACAAATTAATTGCATCTGAGGGCTTAAATTCATGAATGGTTTCCAAGGGCCTCTGTGACCTACTAGTATCTCTCTTCGGCTTCAAATACCTTCTCTTCCATCATCCCTCTGGAGGCCAGCTCAGACACCTCTTGCCACGCCCTCCTTACCAGGAGAACCATTTATTCTATGTTCTTAATGCAGACTCCTCATAACTTCAATTAATTCATTCTAGCAAACTTAGAATCCAATTAATTCAGAACTAGGAGGGCTTTGGAGATTATAGCATCTAACCCTCACTTTATACATGCAGAAACTGAGGCTCGAATGACATAATACAACTGGCTAGTTGCAAGAGCCAAAACTACCTTTTCTAGGTACCTTTTTTAAAAACAAAAACAAAACTGAGGTCCCGAAGTCTCATCACTATGTTCTCTAGGCTGGTCTTGAACTCCTGAGCTAAAGTGAACTCCATGATCCTCCCATCTTGGCCTCCCAAAGTGCTAGAATTACAGGCGTGTGCCACCACACCTGATCCTAACTCATACCTTCTGATTTCAAATCCAGTCCTTTTCCTGCTAAAGTTTTGCTAACTTTATAAACTTCTTCAAGCCAAAGGCACCATAGGAAATGCTTTTTTCTTGAAGATTAGAGTCTCACTCTGTGGCCCAGGCTGGAGTGCAATGGTGCGATCTTGGCTCACTGCAACTTCCACCTCCAGGCTTAAGCGATCCTCCCACTTCAGCTTCCCAAGTAGCTGGAGCTACAAGCTACAACACATCCAGCTAATTTTTGCATTTTTGTAGAGACAGGATTTCACCATATTGCCTAGGCTGGTCTTGAACTCCTGACTTCATGGCATCTGCCTGTCCCAGACTCTCAAAGTGCTGGGAATACAGGCGTTGAGTCACCACACCTGGCCTGAAAATGCATTATTATTAATCTGTGTACCATCAAGGAAAAACAATGTTGCCAATTAAGAAGACATGTGGGCCAGGTACAATGGCTCACGCCTGTAATCCCAGCACTTTTGGAGGCCAAGGCAGGTGGATCACCTGAGGTAGGGAGTTCAAGCCCAGCCTGACAAACATGAAGAAACCCCGTCTCTACTAAAAATACAAAATTAGCCAGATGTAGTGGCACATGCCTGCAATCCCAGCTACTTGGGAGGCTGAGGAAGGAGAATCACCTGGACCTGGGAGATAGAGGTTGTGTTGAGACGAGATCACACCATTGCACTGCAGCCTGGGAAACAAGAGCGAAACTCCCTGTCAAAAAACAAACAAACAAAAAGAGGGCATGTGAAAATGTTGATCCTTTGTTTACTTTATTACAGAACTTTTATTTTATTTATTTATTAAGAGATGGAGTCTTGAGTTATCACCTAGGCTGGTGCGCAGTGGTGCTAGTATAGCTCCCTGCAGCCTAAAACTCCTGGGCTCAAGTAATTGATCCTCTTGCCTCAGCGTCCCAAGTAGATGGGACTACAGGCATGCACCACCACACTGGCCAATTAAAAAAAAAAATCTGTAGAGACACGGCCTTGCTAAGTGGCCTAGACTGGCCTCAAACTTCTGGTCTCAAGCAATCTTCCTGCCTCAGCCTTCCAAAGAAAGTGATGAGATTACAGGCGAGAGCCACTGCTCTTGGCCGAGCCTTTTTTTAAGACTTCACCTCAGCCCCAGAGAAGTTCCTGTCCAACTCAAGACAAAGAAGGATTTGTAACATTCACCACTATGGTTAACAGATGTCCGAGACAAGCCACAGACCAAGAAATCCACCTTGCCCTGCAGCATGTATGACCAACATAAAAACCCGAGTGTACAGCAAAGGGTATCCTAAGTTCAGACTCCACAGTGACGGAACGAAGGACTGAGTGAGGCTTCGGTCACACAAAAGAGCGACGAGGAGCGGAGACGCCAAGTGCTCACCTTGATAGCCGATGGCTCCACTCGCCACAGGGCAGGAGAGTGGCCAGAAGGGGCCGGACTTGATGGCAAGCTCGGTGATGGTAAGAGGCCATTCAATGTAAGACACATCTCAATTTCAGAGATGACAATATGTAAAATAAGGTCCACCTTGGAAATGACAGCATTTGGTAGATGTTCACAAACTCCCTCAACAAACTACCCCCATCATTCATTTTACCTTCCAAACACACCTAGCATTCACTCAGTACAGAACTGTGATTCTGCCAGTTCAGCAGAACAAAGCTCCCCCTCACCCGCAGCAGTGAATACACACAGCTTAAAATGAAGAAAAACTACTTGAAAATGTCAATTCTTGAATATTCGCTTGTAGATGATCAGTTTTGTGGGTTAACCTTCAGAAGGATTATTGACAGCACAACTAGTAAACCAGGAATCTAGTGAGAAGCCTCAATGTTCAAAGTATGAAGACCAGCAGCACACATGAGGGCTGGAGGGGTGCAGGGGTACAGACCCACCCCAAGCCCATTTTAACATGCCCCCAGGGGATTCCTGTGCACGTTAAATCGGGAGAAGCACTGGTACAGTGGGAGACAGCATAGCTTTGGAGCCAATCGGAAAAGCCTGGGTTCAAATTCCAACTCCTCCACTTACTAGATTTGTGAATGTAAGCACCCTCTCTGCTAAATCAACATACCACCACGTTGTTTGCAAAATCTGAGGTTACTTATCAGCCAAACTTGACCATCCTATAAACAACCTAACTCTGAACCTAAAAATGAAACCCAAGAAAAACTAAACTGATCATGATTTGATACCTAGATCATATCCAAATTTATCTAATTTACAAACAACCAAATCAGGAGAACCTATTGGGCTTTGGAAGACTTAGGTAGGCTCATGGAGCTGGAGGGCAAATATCCAAGTGTTTTGGCCTAGATTTCACACCAGTTTTTTTAGTAAGTTTATTAAAGTCCATTACTTGGATATCAAGAAGCAACAAGGGAACAACTACTAAGGACTCCTGGAACACAGGATACCTGCCACCTCTGCCCACCCTCTGAGCACAACTGTTCTCGGCTGGATGACAACAGCTGTTCAGGCATAGCAAACTGAATTTTAGCAATCAGAATAAATGGGCCAGGCATGGTAGTTCATAACTATAATCCCAGCACTTTGGGAGGCCGAGGCAAGCTGATCACCTGAAGTCAAGAGTTCAAGACCAGGCTGACCAACATGGCAAAACCCCGTGTCTACTAAAAATAATCTTTAAAAATCTAGCCAGGAGTGGTGGAGGGCACCTGTAGTCCCAACTACTCGGGAGGCTGAGGCAGGAGAATCACTTGAACCTGGGAGGTAGAGGTTACAGTGAGCCGAGATGGTGCCACTGCACTCCAGCCTGGGCAACAGGGAGACTCCATCTCAAAAAAAAGAAAAGCTGTTAAAGATTCACAGAAACACAACACCAAACACTACAGTTTATTTGTGGTTAGCTGACAAGCAACTGCAGTTACTTTAAGAATTTAGAGTAGTGGTTCTCAAGAGTGATTTTGCCCCAGGGTACATGTGGCAATGTCTGAAGGGATGTTTGGTTGTCACAACTGGGGAGAAAGGGGTGCGCTACTTGCATCTAGCATCTAGTGGACAGGAGCCAAGGGTGCTGCTAGATCCTACAGTGCACCAGACACCCCCACAACAAAGAATTACCTGACCCAAAATGTCACTGCGCCACTGCTGAACACCCTGATTTAGAGTCAACCTCCAGGAGACAGTAAACGAAACTGAACTTGGAAGAATAACTACAGTTCAGCACCTAAGACAATCCCCTTTCCCCCATAACCATAAAAAGACTTTTGCCCTCACAAACTTTGCAAACACCAACTAAAACTAAGTAGATGGAAGAGTAAAGGTTTTCTTCTAACAGTTTGCTTCAAAGCTGTTGAGCCTTTTCTGTGTGCTAGGCACTGTGGATGGTCTTTAATTGCATTCTCTCATTTGCTGTTGACCTGCTCACCTACGGTGTTTTACCTGCACTTGCACTGGAATCGTTAGCAATTTTTTCTCTTATAAGTTAATGGCTACAGTAACGCTGAGCAAACCAGCTATTATCTATTCTGGCACCAAAATCAGAAGAACAGAAAGGCTCAAACATTTCTAAATGCAGACTCACAGATCAGCAAAGCCTCTTAAGAATGTGAGAAAAGGCAGATCGAACATAAAAGAAACAAGTCAACCAGAGGGAGTGTGTCATGTTTAAGAAAGGTTCTCATTTTTGTTGATGCTGTTTTGTTTCAAATTAAAACAACACTCTTCCCTCGACCCCACAACACTGGCTATTTCATGTTACTATAGCATATTGCTATTAGACGCCTTATGATTACACCTTGGTAACTTGTGAACAGGAAGACTGACTTTCAAATTACTGCTTTAATTACTGGTATGACATTAACCAAAAGGAACAGACCATAGTGCCTGGCAATAAAGCAGATGTTCAACAAATGTTTTATAAAATGAATGAATGAGCAGAAAATAGAAAATAATTTAGCCCTGCCATTCTGTTTACAGAACATGAAATAAAGACTTGAGAACTTTCTACATCAAAATTATAGGTAAACAGTATCTTTAATAATCTTAAAGAATGATAACTAGAGAAGAATTAGGAAACCTCTTAGTATTTAATGTAGTTCTCTACAGCAAAAAAACCCATCCACCTACAACAATCTAGCCAGGAGCAGATGCCCACTCCTCACCTGGCTTGTCTCACACAAGCTCCCAATGGTGCCTTGCTAGCTCTTTTGCACAACATCATTCACAGGACCCCTGACCACCTCCCATCACAAAGGAAGGGGAACAACAATCGTGGCCTAGAACCCTGCCACCTACGAAACTTGGCCATTTAAATATACTTTAAATGCCCTTTTTCCCTTCAAAATTACATCTGGCTCAAGTCGGACAATCTTCATCCTCCAACAAAACATATCCACGCATAATATATCCCTAGAGTAAATCCGTATCTGAGAATGAAACTTAACATCAAGCCATCATACAGGCATGAAAGGAAACAGCAACTAACCTTAGTTCTCCATCATCCCCTTCCTCCAACTTAAAAGAGGAACCCATCAGAGAACTCAGGAATCAGGAAAATGAGGTCCACGAAGAAGCACACAGTCATGCCCACCTAACTCAAGAGGACCAGGTAACGGAGCTTGGAACAAGTGGGGAGGAAGGTGAGCAACAGAGAGAAGATGATAGAACGAGGACAACATTATTTAAGGAGCTCACACATTCAGTAAATGTCAAGTGATGAAGCAGAAGGCAAGGAAATGCAAAGGAAGGAAAAGGAAGTAAGAAGGTAACAGTGCATTGGTTTTCCATTTATAACTTTACATAGAGACGTCATTCAGTACAAACAAAATTGTACATGTTTTAATTTATAAGAGAAAAAAATTGCCAATGATCCCAATGCAAGTGCAGGTAAAACAGCCCATGTGAGCAGGTAAGCAACAATGAGAGAATGCAGGTAAAGACCATCCACAGTGCCGAGCACATAGAAAATGCTCAAAAACTGTTAGCAATTATTATAACAGGAAATTAGCACAGCCTCTTTTTCAAGTGTCATATATTTTACATGTATATTCTATATTCTGTACATATTTTAATTTTGATACATTTTCTTATATTTTATATACATATTATTTAAAAGACAAGCTTTTGCTTTTCCAAGAAATTTAGACATGAACAAAAATAAAGAGAAGAAAAAATACATCCTGACCTATTGTCAGAAGTCCTGAGACCTGGGGCCGGCGGTGGCTCACACCTATAATCCCAGCACTTTGGGAGGCAGAGGTGGGCAGATCACCTGAGGTCAGTATTTCGAGACCAACCTGGCCAACCTGACAAAACCCCAACTCTACTAAAAATACAAAACTGTGGGTAATACCCTCCATGGGCACCGAGGAAGGAGAACTGTCCAGACCCCAGGCACAATTAGTGCCTGAAGAATATCTTAAGTTTATAGTGTTATTACTCAGCTATTTCCTTTATATAATCCTTTATATATAATCATATATTAGTTTACAGAATTAGTGCCTGAAGTATAACTTACTGCTTACATATATCTGGCTTATATAATCATACTTAATACTTATATCTAGCATACTTAGTTCTATACAATCTTTCTATATAATCATATAGGTATTGTAGTCAGAGCTGCAATGACACATTTAGTGCTGATTTACAGAATCCTTCCATATAACCACATAGTAGTTTGTAGCAGGAGGAATGCCTAGAGCAGTGACAAAACAGAAGCAATACATGGGGAAACAGCCAGACCAAGACAAGAACCAAAGACCCAGGCGGTGGCATCCCTGCCTGAAAGGGCATACACTATATGGCAGGCTTGGAGCAAGAGCCTCTCCTCCTGATAAAGGAGTTGCAGCACCTTGCATCCAGTTTCTGTGGAAAGCAGGCCTCAGGCCTGAGATTCTGGAAATAACCAAGGGAAAACAATACCTCTGGTGTGTGACCAGTCACGGTGGCCATACCATCAGTCTTTTCTTGCTTCTGCGCTAGCTTAAATCATTCTCCCATAAATATCTTAAGAGAAGAGCACAAGTCTGTCAGCTCCCACTGCATTAGCTTACAGTATCCTTCTATCAGAAATCCTTTGAAGTCTCCAGCCCCCAGATAAGTAGTGTTACACAAGACACCTGTTGCACACAGCCCACCTCCTTGCCTCGGTAACCTAATGGGAGCGGACCCCTTTTCTGTACACGACCCTCTACTACTGTGCACGGCATGGCCCCCGACTGCACAGCCCACCTCTCTGCCCAAGTGACATAATGGGGTGGCCCCCTCACTTGTGACCCGCTTGATTATGTATGCCCTGTTACTAAGCCTACAGATGATAACCTCACTCACAACCTTGCGCCCTGCTTATATCTAATAAATACAGATGCTCCCGGACATTTGGGGCTCTCGCTGATCTCCGCTCACGGGGGGCATGGCCCCCCAAGTCCAGATGCTCTTCACCAGTTCTTCAGTGTCCTGTCTCTTTACTTCTTGGATCCTGCGTCTCAGCACAGCATAAAGGACACCTCACAACCCTGTGGGACCCAAGAGCTATACACAAAAATTAGGGTGTGGTGGTGTGTGTCTGTAGTCCCGGCTACAAGGGAGGCTGAGGTACAAGAATCACTTAAACCCAGGAGGCGGAGGCTGCAGTGACCCCAGTTCACACCACCGTACTCCAGCTTGGATGACAAAGTGAGACTTTCTCCCCAAAAAAAAAAAAAAGTCCTGGGCCAGGCGCGGTGGCTCACGCCTGTAATCCCAGCACTTTGGGAGGCCAAGGCAGGTGGATCACGAGGTCAAGAGATCGAGACCATCCTGGTCAACATGGTGAAACCCCGTTTCTACTAAAAATACAAAAAATTAGCTGGGCATGGTGGCGCGTGCCTGTAATCCCGGCTACTCAGGAGGCTGAGGCAGGAGAATTGCTTGAACCCAGGAGGTGGAGGATGCGCTGAGCCGAGATCCCGCCATTGCACTCCAGCCTGGCTAACAAGAGCAAAACTGTCTCAAAAAAAAAAGTCCTGAGCCCTCGTTCTAATACATGTATCAATTAGTCAAATGACCTGAAGCAACAGAATTCTCACAGCCTCACATTCCTTACTTTCAATTAGCAAAAAAGAGTATATACAAACTAAGAGGGGAAGACATTACCTAAAGAATCAATTTGCTGCAAGTTAGTCATTTATGCAACATGACTTTCTGCTAATTCCTCTACACTTCTCTATTTCTCGCTATTCGTTTTGGTTGTAGGTAGCCCTGTTTTGTATAATTTTCCTTTGCAGCCATACAGCTCATTCGCAACATAAGCCATAGCTATAGCCACCATGTTATAAGTAAAATGTTGTCAAGAGAAAAACAAACCACCCACATGTGCCAATCCCTAGGGAGGTACACCAGTCCTTGCACAGTCTTGGACCTGGAGAAGCTGGACAAGGCTTTACCTGCTGGCTTCATCTAGATATCACAATTTTGGGAAATTATGGCCTCATTCATTCAAGGGATATTTTTAAAAGTAGAGTGGGCAGAGGTAAAAAATACAGCTTATCAATACTCTAAGGACTAAGCACTGAGAACAATCTCCCATCTTGTCTGAGGTCTAGTCAGAAGCCAAGCCTCTTAGCTTGAGGCAGAGTCCCCAGCTAGAAAGTTCATGACGCCAATAGCGCACTATGGATGCAGCTTCTCTTCTGGTCTTCCTTTTCCCTAAGAGACTACTGGGGAGAGAGAACAAAAACAACTCCCCTGGAATGATATTTACATTCCCCCAAAGAATTCTCCCTGTTCAATTTGAGTATCAAGGGCTGGGAGAGAGGGAAAAGGGCATTGAAAAATCACGTATCTTTTTTTTTTTTTTTTTTTTAAGAGACAGGATCTCACTCTATCACCCAGGCTGGAGTGCAGTGGCACAATCACAGCTCATAAGCCTGGCAGCCTTGACTTACCAAGCTCAAACAATCCCCCTACCGCAGCCTCCCAAGGACCTGGGATTACAGGCATGCATCACGATGCCTGGCTAATTTTTTTCTTTGTTTGTAGAGATGGGGTTTCTCTATGTTGCCCAGACTGGTTTCAAACTCCTAGGCTCAAGCAATCTGCCTGACTCAGCCTCCCAAAGTGCTGGGATTACAGGCATGAATGAGCCACTGAGCCTGGCACTATCATTTTCGCTTGGGAAAAAAAAAAGGTGCATTCTGACCTTATCACTTCCACAGAGACCCTGCAGTCGGCAAAGATGTGTGCTATGTTGATCTCTGAACTGGCTCTCTCCATCACTGTTCCTCACCTAGGCTGCTGCAAGTCTTTTGACTGCTTCTGCTCTTTTCCCCCCAAGTCACCCCCAAATCACGTGCCTCCTCTGCTTAACAGCCTCCAGGGGCATCCTAAGGCACAAAGGATAAAACTCAGACTTCCTGACCACACGTATGCCATCCTGAACCTGCTGGCCATGCCACCTTCTCCAACCTCCTTCAAACGCACCACCCGTATGCAGTAGACATTGCTTCTGGCACTTGCCACTCCCCCATACATCCCTCCAGAATTTACGTGGCCTGCTCTCTCACTCCATTCAGGCTTCTGCTCAAATGTCACCTCTTCTGAGGGCCCTTCCCAGGCACCCTGAGTAAATTAGCCATACCCTTTATAAAGAAGAGAATGGGGGCCCAAAGTGGCTCCGGCCGGATGTCTTGGCGCTTGCGAAGGCGAGGCCAAGAGTTCAAGGCCAACCAAGCTCAGCAACCTTACAAGCTCTCAATGATTGGCAAAAAAAAAAAAAGAAGAGAATGAAAAACTAAGACTCAGGGACGGGCTGCCAAGAGATTGTCTCAGCAGTCAGTAAGAACACAGCGTGAAGAGAAGCAATGCCTTGAGCGAGCTAGACTACATTGTTAGTCACTGAAAGAAGTCCCTTTCCTAACAACCCACATGTTACAACTCCAAAAGGACAGATTCTGAAACAGTCACCCTACTTACTATTTTCCAGAGTATTAAGCAGAGTAAGGAAGATGTGTAAACTGGTCAGTATATAGTAACTAAAATTTTTAATGGGACTATCTGTCAAGAAGGGATGACTTGGTGTTTCTGCCTCCAGATGGGTTGAGTAAGCTCCTACCAGACCCAGTCCTCCCTCAGATGACTATAACCACTGGACAAAAACGCCAAAAAAGGAATTTCCAGAAGGCACTAGAGAGTGAAGAAAAGATAACCAACTATGGAGGGGTGCTAAAATTCAGAGGGAGGGAATTACTGACACAGGGAGAATCACTGCTGCTTTTACCCTGAGAGTAGGCCAGATTTGGTACCAAGAAAGATAGCCAAAACTCCCATACAAAACCTCTGGTCTTTCTGGCCTGTAAAGAAAATGTATACGGTAACCATAGCTCCTAGTAAGAAAGGAGAAAATTCCAGAAAGGAGAAAGCCAGGAAAGGGGTGCTCCAAGCTCTTCAAAGAAACTGCCCTGTCTCTGGCCAACTCCTAAGTCACTCATGCTTGGTGCAGGTTGCAAGCAGAGCAGCTAAATAGAAAAGAACAGAGCATGTGAGTGGCCACTCAGAAGACAGGCTTTCAGTCTAAGTCAACATAACTAACCACCTGCTAAAACACAAATATCAACACTTTCCAGAATAAAAATCAAAGAAAACCAGGCTGAGGCATACCACAGCCGAACTTCTGGGAAAAAAAAAAAAAAAAGATTAGCAGCAGTAAGAAAATACAAAGAACAAAATCTCAAAAGCAGCCAGAGAAAACCAAACCTTACATACAAGGAAACAAAAACTGGAAAACCACTGACATATCATCACAAACCACGGAGGCCTGGAAACAGTGGAACATCTTTCAGGTGCCATGAAAATGGTGGTCCCCAGCATAGTGGAGAGTTTTTCAAAAGCCTAGACCTGAAATCCCTTGGCATAATAATACTCTCTAGCTGGCTTTCATTAAGATATCTTTGTTGTTACACTCCAGGAGCTAAGGGACCTGATTCACGTGCTTACAAAATATGCAAGAGCCAGGGAGAGAGCAGACACCCACCATCGCCCGTTTGGTAGTCCCACACCATTCAATGGGAAATCCACTTCAACTGGTGGCACTTCTTCCATCTCTCTGCAAGTCCTGTCTCCCTGCCCAGATACCATCCCTTTTGTGAAGCTGTGTCAGAGAGCATTTGAAACAGGAGTGATCAAGCCTGCTGGCAATAAAGACCACCTTCATTCTAAGCTAGATCTTTTTTGTAAATATTTAAAAGAATGAGGAATTTTTAACATGTAAGTCCTGTGAGGCACCCCTAAGACAATCCTTCTCCACTTAAAATAGCTGGAGTTCATTACACTTCACAGTCCATACACATTTGCACTTACGCCTCTTGCTTAGTGGGAGCCGAGCATAAGAGAAGCCCGTATTGCCCAGCACTTTCTGAAATAGCAGGAACATTACTGGGTAGATTCACTGATACCTGGGAACCACTCTGGTGCTAAATTTATAAAGATTTACTAAGCTTAACATACTGAACTGACTATATCTACATCTAGATGGAGAAACCACTCTGAGGTAGATTACAGTAGTGTCATTTCTCTATAGCAGAGAAAGCTACCAGTCTCTTTCCAGCTCTGATACCTGGGTACATCCAAGATGTCAACAACTTCAACTACTGCCCAGAACACATGCCTCTCCTAGACAGAAAGCACAACCAGCATATTTACAAGAGGGAGTGAAATTCTCCAGCTTGAAGCTATTTCCTCATTTTTAAAAGGACCAGAAAATAACTTGTTTTGCTAATATGAGAAAGCTGTTTAGAATGGCCAATTTGGAAAGTTTCTGGCATTTTCCAATTAGGTATAATTGCAATGGACTGCCCAATTACCAGGACTAGTTATTTCTCACCAGAGTTTTAAAAAAGGATTCATTCTGGTAAGTTCTCTGATGAATTTCAGTCAACTTAACTGTGGTGACACCAACTTCTCCACAACCCTATCGAAATCAAAGAAAACTCAGGAAAACTGGAAAACAATGGCTACTCTATTATTCTACTATTTGAGGAGCATATACCTTTCAGAGAGTAAATGCTTTTTTAATTTCAATAACATTCATAAAGTTGTAACAAAGTGAACTTTGAGACATCTATAAAAAAAATTCCGTTTACTTAATATACAAAATAAACTGGGATAAAAAGGATTTATAACCCTACAGTCTTTGAATAGCCTGATTCTAAATTCAATTAAATTTAAAAAAAAAAAAAGACAAGATTAACTGCAGTAAGAAAAAATTTAAAGCAAAGACGTACTTTGCATAGGAGGAAGTAGGCAGTAAGGACTGAAAACAGAAATGATGTAGAGAGGATACAAGAAGCCTTTATGAGTGAGGTCAGTTAAAGCTACCCACAACATAGGCAGGACAGACATACTGCTTCCATCTCCTTTAACATCAAGGGGTAAGAGGGAATCAAATAAGTGAGCACCTTTCTAGAGTCCTTAGTTGTCTTATCTTAGATTCCTCTTTAACGCTGAGATCAAAAAAGCTAATTATCAAAGATCATAAAATGACTACTTAATCCTGGGTATATATCACTCCAAATCTCATTCTCATTACACCATGCTGCTGCCTAAAAAAATAATTCAAATCTATCAGCTTCCCAATGAAACAAATGTTTTTTAAAAAAACTAGACTTCTAGCAATGTGTGGCCCATCAGACCTCTTGCTACCTTTTGCCATAAAGTAACTACATGGGTTGCAGGGTAAATAGTTGGCAGTCTGCTTGAGACTTGCTCTAAGGCTACACATTTAAGATGGTTACCATCTCTCTTCTAGAATCTAAGTTTAATTCTGCAGGTGGATTATATCCTGCATATTTAGCTGTTATTTTTTCTGTAAACTACAGCACTAACCATGAGATGGAGTAAAGAATAACAACCTAAAAGACACCCTAGAAGGTTCAATTGGAGTTGGTTCTCCAACTCCAAAATATCAAACCCCAACTCCAGTCTTATAAAAGACTTCTATGGCCGGGCACGGTGGCTCATGCCTGTAATCCCAGCACTTTGGGAGGCCGAGGCGGGTGGATCACGAGGTCAAGAGATCGAGACCACCCTGGTCAACATGGTGAAACCCTGTCTCTACTAAAAATACAAAAAATTAGCTGGGCATGGTGGCACACGCCTATAGTCCCAGCTACTTGGGAAGCTGAGGCAGGAGAATCGCTTGAACCCAGGACGCGGAGGTTGTGGTGAGCCGAGATCGCGCCATTGCACTCCAGCCTGGGTGACAGCAGTGAAACTCCGTCTCAAAAAAAAAAAAAAAAAACAAAGACCTCTATGAATACCTGGAAAAAGGACACAGGCCTCACTAAACCCTTTGGGAGGTGACTAAAGCTGCAGTTTCTGGAATTAGATACACTCAATTCAGCTTTTCCATTACTCATCTTGTGCAAATTTATTAATCTAAGTCTCAGCTCCATACAAATAAGCTGAAGAAAGAGTGATGATATGTCACAAAACGCTTATTTTAGTGCCAAGATGCTAAGTGCTTCCTAAATGGTAGCTTATCATTATCGTCATCAACACGTCATCTTCCTTGTCATGACACGGAAAAAGTCTATGGGATAACAGACGGGATAACCCACGAGGTCTATATATTGACTATAGAATCAGTTTCAGTTTTGGGGATCTGAGATTTAGGAAGTAACAGCAACAGAACTACCAGGACTTGAAAAAGCAGCAAGCAAACACTTCAGGAAGAAAGGAATCTATACAGGCTTTTTAAAAGTATGTGTGTATTCGTCTCTGCTAGAACTTACAACTGCTAAAGTGAAGGAAAATGGAAAAGGCATTAAGAGTGAAATGCTATTTCATGCAGCAAAACGAACTGCTCGTTTTCCTATTACCATGATGGGGACGCCAATGTCAGGCCACAAAAGGTCCTCTGATGGTAGCTTGGGAGAATTCCACACCACCACCACCTTGTTCAGGTAAGGGAGGCCGTTCAGCCTCTCTAAAGAGTTCATAAGCACTTCCTCCCGCTCGTAAGTCAACATCACCACCGTGAACTGCTCTCGGGGAACATTGCCTCCAAGGGCAGCCTGAAACTCCTTGCCAGAACCCCCAGCTCCGCCGCCAATAGGCCGAAATCCAGTCCCTGAGCCCAAGAATTTGGCCTCTGAGGGCAACACAGGGTCAAAGGGAGTGTGGGGGAAAAGATGGAAAGGCCCTGGAGCGGAATTCCAGCTGCGGTAAAAGTCAGTGACAGTCAGCGTGAAGTTGCGGAGGTATCTGGGAGAGGCATAGGGCGGCTCCGTCTCCACCGGCCCCAGGTCCAGGTCCCCATTGTCCGCCATGTTGGGGTCGGTTCCAGCCGCCTTGCCTGAACGGTGGGGGATCTCAGCTGCTGCCTCTTCCCGGATGGGAGCAGCTGGGATCTGGATGCGAGTCCTAATCATAGCCAGCACAGTATTAAAAATACTGTCAGTGGTGGAGAAGTAAGTCTCCCAGAGAAAGCGGCCTTGCCTCCTCATAGCCAGGAGGTCACTGTCGGAGAGGCTTCTGAGCAGGAAATGAACCTCGGTAACACGAGGCTTGGGCACCACCAGGGCCGCTTCATTCCACTGCAGCATGTCCTGGTATGGAAGCTGGACCTGCTCCCCCAGCACCACCGGGACGGCACCAACTTCCAGGGCTTCAAAGAGCCTCGTGGCACACCCAGAGGAAATAATCAAGCGAGGGTCCCCAGGGGTGATGATGAGGGCGAAGGTGGAGAGCTTCAGCAATTCCAAGCGGTCCTCCCGCTCCCCACACAGCGCCCACTCAGTCGGCAGGCTGGGTTTGGGCAGGTTTTTACAGGTGAATTCCACCAGGACCTGATCTAGCTTGCTGTCCTGCACTGCCTTCAGGGTGGCAATGATGCGGTCATCGTAGTCGGCAGGAGGGTCACCCTCCATTTCCTCTTCGAAGGAGCGGGCCTCCTGAAGGCTAGACCTCAGAGACTCAATCTTCTCCCCCTGGAAGGTGAAGAGGTATTTCCGCTTCACCGGCACCTGCGGTGGGATTTCCATGAAGTTGGGCTCAGACATGGCATGGACCAGTGGCGACACGACCAAGTCAAAGCCAGGTCTGTACTGGACAGTGTAGAAGGTGGACTGGGCCACCATGGCACGGCCGGTACTGACATTATACAGGAGGTTCTGTGTATCTGACTTACGCGACAGATTGATGATGACATGGTTGTGTCCATCCGTCCGCCAGTGCGGCAGGGAATACAAGTGCTTCTCCAGCTCGGCAGGCCGCAGCACCACTGGCTCCTGCATCTCTCCCACCAGGACCACGTAAAGGCAGGCAATGTCTGCGTTTTCTGTAACATACACGTTAGCTCGTGCTGTCGCCTGAAAAGCCTGCTTGACTAAGGGATCCAGGTAGCTGCCAAAGACAAACTGGTCACTGTCATAGACGTAGACTGGGAAGCCAGAGGTAAGAGGGCAACGGGAATAATCGAAGCAGTTGTGTAGCCGGCAGCCCCGGGTGGCCTTCGGGGGAGGGAGGCCAACGTCGTCTTTCTCCGGGAGCAGTCGGATGGGCAGGGACAGCTTGGGCTGGTTCTGGGCCATGAGCTCCTTGTAGGAATGCTCGGTCTGGCTGATGACATTCTTCAGCTGCAGCAGGTCCTGCTTGGCGTTCTCGATGCTCTTCTTACAGGCTTCGATCTTCAGATTCAGCTTGGCGATCTCACTGTTCAGCTCTTGGCGCTTGGCCTCCAGCTGCAGGAGCTCTTCGCTCACCGACTCGCGGATGCGGCACAGATCCAGCACATGCTTCACCTCACACAGCTCGTTTCCTACCCGGGGGCCAAAAATCCGCTTGCCAGCCTCGTCGGCCTCATCCAGAGTGGTGAGGTAATAGTGGGCGATGAGCGGGAAGAACACCAGGATGACGAAAAGCGTGAAGCTGAGCCACGTGAGACGGATGCGGTTGGACCAGCGCAGCATGCAGGTCTGACCTCCGTTCCCCACACCCCCATTCCGCAGCATGGTATAGCCTGTCATGAGTCCTCTGCGGCCTGCCCGCCAGATCACGTCGGGTCACTCGCCATAACCATGGGTTGCTATTCCACAAAACGATCTCTGTTTCACTGACACGTTTCAGGAAGAGTGCCTGTGCTCCCTGGACGAGGCACCAAATAAAATGGAAATTTCATTTTCCTCAGCTGCAGCTGAAACAGTCTCTGAGCCTATTATAGCAGATTTTAAGTTCTGGCTGTTGACCAAAGAACATGTCCTTAATCTTTATCAAAAGGTAAAAGGTGCCACATTCTTGCTGAGATGAAAGGGAGGAGATACCTAATGATGAAACCCAGGAAGAACACCCTGGAATCGGACAGACTGTTTCAACTGCCATAGCTCTTATTTCTTGGTTTTGCTGACCAACAAATATGCATAGTGTCTATTTGGTTATATAGCAATGGGTTAGAACAGAAATAAATGCCAGCTTCTTACTGCTGTCTTTGCCAACAATCAGGCCTGCAAAAGAAAGAGAACCACGTCAGTCTTGATGAGATTACATTCAACACCCCCCGCCACTGAACATTTCTAGAAAATGCTTAAATCTTAGATGGAACAATGACACAAAGAACATTACACCAATGTAGAGATGTTGTTTGCTGTTTGGAATGAGCATTTTACTCGGGGAAATAAAAGGCTAAGTGCCTCCAAAAGCTGCAGTTTACACCCCCTCCCCACTTCTTATGTAACTGCATACAGAGCAGCATTACAGCCCTATAACATGATGACCAACTAAATTCATGGGGCAAAGACTTCCACAGTCTCAATTTCTTATCCTATTCCACACCTGGACATCATCTTCATATGAAGAGAAATACCTTCCTATCCAACCTGAGTAGCTTATGTTTACTCCTAACCTGTAAGTCTTCTTTGGAAATACTTAACAAAAAAAAACTCTGAAAAGCTCAATTTGTTCAATGTAGAGTTGAAAGGGGTTGAAGAGAGCTCTTTTGATCTTTATCCAGTAGTAGATGCAATAATCCTGAGACAAAATGTATTTCCCAGTTTGCGTCTCATTTATCTTCCATTAGCAGACATCATGTGCTCTTTCTTAAAATATAAATAGTAACTTGCTCTTTTAGAAAGAACACTATACTTAGAAATGAGAGGCATTCGTTCTCATTCTCTGCTGACAGATTTGCTATCAGACCTTGGTTTCCTAATCTTCTCAGACGGAGATAGGTACACAGAGACGGCAATGCACCACATTGCTGTGATACAAAGTGCGGTGGATGGGAGGGGACTGAGGCGACTCAGTCCCCCAACAACACTCCCGGCCCAAACTCTCACCAGGCCTCACTGCCACTGGCTACAGAGGATTGCTACTTGCTTTCCTTCAAATTAAACACAGCTAGAAGCAAATCATAATATCCTATCCCAGGGAATATTGCTGGTTTCTTTATTCATTCTTCCAAACGATATTCACCATACTCTTAACAGGGCTAAGACATGCTATGTGTAACTGTGGGAGAATCCAGGATGTATAATCCTCGACCTCATGGAACTTCCTTTAGCCTAAGAGATAAGATACAAACAAACAAGGGTACAGGCAGCATAAAATGAGTGGGACCTCACAGAGGCACAATCACTCTCTAGCTTCTACCTCTGTCAAAAATGTTTAACTATTAAAGGTGTGATCACCTTCTCTCCTTCTTACCATGTTTATAATCATAATTTTTATTATTTTTCAGAAAAATTTCTTGAAACAATCTAACATTTTTTTCAAGTTGATTAAATTTCATTGTAACATCTGATACTATATTTTAATCTATCAATATATAACAACAATTTTAAGAAAACGGGATATTACAATCAGCTAACAGCAAAGAATGAGAGGAGGGAAATGATGGCATGAGTCACTGCGTCCAATAGAAAGAACATCTGACAAGACATGAGACCTAAAGTTGATGACAAGGTTACTAAAAGGTTTAAGTACTTAAATAATCGAATCTTGGCAAATTAACAGCTGCCCAAATATCCAAATTTACGTTATCCTTGTGATTCAAATGTTTAAATCTCTTGTTGCTTTCAAAAGAATATTCTTTGCATTCATGACCAAATCATAACAAAGAAACAACAGAATGGGAGAAAAAGAAAAGGTGTAATCATGGCAATCCAGCTGACTCATTCCTTCCTCACCATGTGTTTTGGGATTCTTCCTTCCTCTGAATTGTGTAGCATTATACTTCAGCACATGATTTCTTGAAAGAGTGAACCTCCAGGGCTTGATCTCCTGATTAAAAAAATATATATAGAATAGTGACACACTATTAGAATTTACTGTCCAAACAGAGACTCTTTGAAGTGGAAAGGGGGACTATTAATAAATACACCAGGACAAGAGGTATACACAGGGACTCTCGCGGGCAAACCATCCAGACAGACGTTACCTATTTATGTGCTCTAAGGGGGAATAAAATCAAACACTAAAGTATGGCAAAGTTCTTACTTGTTGGAAGTATATACTGAGATGTTGACAGATGAAATAATGTACTTGGAATTTGCTTCAAAATAAACAGGATGAGGGTGCGGGGAGCGTTTGGAGGTAGAAAGGAACTCAAGATCGGCTGTGAGCTGACTGCCACTGACACTAAATGATGGGCACCCATGGGGGCTTATGACATTAGGCTCTCTGCTTTTGCCTAGGTTAAAATTTTTCATACCAAAAATTCGAAGACATTACATATAGAGTCTAAACAGAGGGTTTTAAAAAGTCATTTGGAGACTGACTATACTTAGTCTAATCTTTCTAGTGCTATATCAACTTACCTATAAGCAGAGCTGAGAGTAGAAACAAATTTTCTCACAGACACCAATAATTCAACAATGATTCCAAAGAATGCATACCCACTAAGTTCCCATCTCTTTTATGGGAGCCAGGCAAAAGCATCATCCATGTCCAATCACATGAGCATGCCTTCCTAAACAGCTAAATTATTTCAAACACAAAAGAAAAAGAAAACTCTCAGAATCTCTTCTGTGATTCTCTGCAAAATGAAAATAAATATATCAGCCTCTAGAAATAAATGTTAAACAATGCTAAGGAGCAACCTTCAGGAATTTTTTAATTCCAAATACAATGTACATGTCTAACTCATTCTCAGTCACCTGCCAGGGCATTTCGCGCTTAACTTGCCTGCTGGCCTCCGTTCCTGCCCCACAACGCACTTCACAGGCAGCAACCAGGACCGCCTAGAAACGTGAGTCAGACCACTCCTCCCCTCTCCACTGACTGCCGGGCCCTCCAGCCTCCTCTCAGTTCCATCGCTCTTCCCCTTGCTCTCTCAGCTTCAGCCAAACAGGCCTCCTCTCACCTCCTCGACTGTGCCAAGCTTCTCACTCTCAAAACTTCATACCTGTTTCGTCTGAAATGTTCTTCCCCAGGCTTCTGCCTGGCAGACTCTTTCTCATCCTTTAGGTCTCAACTTTTCCTGGTATTCCCAGGTAAAGTTGCCTTTCTTACGCCCTGATGCTCTCTAGCACCGACCCATTGATTTCCTCCCTAATATCTTTTCATTCCCTCCCTTCCCCACCAAAGCTTAATCCTCCAGGGGAGGAACCCTGTGTGCCTGGATCACAGCTGCATGGCCAGCACCCAGCCCAGTGTCCGGGACACTATACACACTATAAATATTTGTTAAATAAATCATTATCATGGATCACTTCCTCATCCTACAAAATCTCGATTCTCCCCTGCATTTCCACTAAGCTGTGTTTTTTTAGTGTCCCATCTACTTCCCTGACTCATCCTCCCTTTCTGCTTTGCTGGGACCTAGTCCTCTTACCTCATACTAAAAGTGTTTCCCGTGGCTCTCAAGCTAATCTTAATGAATTAATGAATTGATTTGTTAATGAATCCACTAACAAATAATACATTGTATTGAATACAGGTAAGATACAGAGACAGAACTTCAGAGCCAGGAGGCAGCTGGATGGCCATATGGACCTGCAGCTAGACTACCTGGCTCAGGACGCAGCTCAGCCTTGAGAATTTGGGAATGTTATGTATCTCTCTGAGCTCATATCCTCCTTTGTAAAGTGATGCTAAAAATCTCTACCTACCACCAGGGTTACTGCACGAATTAAATAAGTTACTATAGATGGAAGGAAAAAAATGGAAACGTCGCTAAAACAGTGCTAAGAGGAAAATTTATGCATGAATTCTTGCACTGAAGAAAAGTCTCGAATCAATAACCTATGCTCCTCCTTCAAGAACCCAAAAAAACAAAACAAATCTAAAGAGCAGAAATCAATGAAACCAAAAACAAAAGCAGAAGAGAAAAAACAAGAAAACAAAGGGGTCTGTCACCGGTTTGACAAACATGCAAGAACAACAAATAGGAAACACACAAATTACCAATAGTAGGAATGAACAGGGGCTATGACTACTGTTCCTGCAGGCTACATAACTACACACTTCAGTGAAATCGACCAACTCCTTGAAAAATACAAAATACCGTTACTCATCCAACAGTTTTATAACTATCAAGTAAATTGACTTCATACTTTTAAAAAATCCCAAAAAAGGGCCAGGCACAGTGGCTCATGCCTATAATCCCAGCACTTTGGGAGGCCAAGGTGGGAGGATCACAAGGTCAGGATATCAAGACCATCCTGGCCAACATGGTGAAACCTCATCTCTACTAAAAATATAAAAATTCACAGGGCATGGCAGTGTGTGCCTTTAGTCCCAGCTACTTGGAAGGCTAAGGCAGGAGAATCGCTTAAACCTGGGAGTCAGATGTTACAGTGAGCTGAGATCATACCACTGCACTCCAACCTGGTGACAGAGTGAGACTGTCTCCAAAAAAAAAAAAAAAAAAAAAAAAACCCAAAAAAGAAGAAATCTCCAGCCCCAGATGGTTTCACTGAAGAATTCTACTAAACATTTAAAGAAAAACACCTATTCCACACTGTCTCTTCCAGAGAAGGAAACACTTCCCAGTTCATTTTATAAACCTAGCATTACCATGACACTAAAGCCAAAGACAGTACCAAAAAAAAAAAGGGAAAACTACAAGCCAGGTGCAGTGGCTCATACCTGTAATCCCAACACTCTGGGAGGCTAAGAGGAGAGGATGGCTTGAGACCAGCCCTGACAACATAGTAAGACCCCATCTCTACCAAAAAAACAAATGAATTTAAATTAGCCAGGTATGATCCCAGCTACTCAAGAGGCTGAGGTGGGAGGATCACCTGCACCCAGGAAGTAGAAGTTACAGTGAGCTATGATCACACCTGGGTGACAGAGCGAGACCCTGTCTAAAAACAAAGACAAAAACAAACAAACAAACAAAATCTCATGAATATAGGCACAAAAATACTTAACACAATATTAGGGTTAGACTTCAGCAATATATAAAAAGAATCCCATTATATTGCATTTCAACAGGGAAGTCTTAAGTATTTTAATATAATCTTATCCAGAAGCATAAAAATTCTCTCCACTTATACCTTCATTTCTCAAAGTGTCCTGCCTTTCTCACGCTGGGCACCTCATATCAAGTCAGTCTGCATTTTACACTTCTCGCCCATGCCCTCTCCTGATTCTCTTTCTCTGACCCCTTTTAACCACTCCCTAACTGTAGCTGTTCCCGCAGGCTTGTCCTAAATCTCTTCAGTCTTCACCTCCTCGAACTTGCCAATGAGCTTCCGTTAGCTAAGACTGGATGACTTTCAAATTCACTTTTCCCATCTTTGCCTCCCTCCTGATATCCCTTTTCCGGTGGTCAGAAACACAGACATCTAACCTCAAAGGTCCAATGGCAGCAAGCACATGCCTTCTACGATTAGAAGAGGGTCATAACAGCATCTTCTCCGGAGGGAAAAAAAATGTAAAACAGTTGTATATAGAGATTTACCATTCACATTGTGGCCAGCGTCCTACCTTTTACTTTTTTTCCTAATCAGACATTTTTGCTGACAAAAGCAAAGCAGAAGTCTCCATCTGCTAGCTACTCACTGGAGGGCTGAAACAAGCTGTAGCCCTGGAAAGTTGTAATGTAATCACTCCATTCGAGAGTCTGAACAGTGGTGAGAAGACCGGGCTCAGAGTTCCAAACCGCAACTGTGCACATGCTGATGTTCCCCTTCACCTCCATGGACCAGGGCCCTCCTCCTCTCACATCCCTTATCACAACAGCAAACCGAGATAATCAGCAGGAACATTACTAACGGCCTTGCTTTCAAGAGTTTGTTGATATAACAACCATCCTACAGACTTGACTTTTTTCCTTATAAAACTAAAACACTGATACTGAAACTTCCCATCACGGATCTGGGATATGTCTCTATTTAGGTCTTCTTTCTTGTCTTTTAATAAAACTAATTTTTTTTACATGCAGAAAATTATCAGATTACAATGCAGTGCTAAAAGAAAGGAAAAAAGTTAAACAATGACACAAAACACTCACCCAGAGAGATTGGAGGCACAAGGAGAATAAGGGCGCCGCTGGTGTATCTGGCTATTATGCCTTCCATGTGGAAGGAATGAAGAGATAAGTGGGCGAGAAAGAGAGGCTAGACGCTTTCCAGATGTTCCCAATGAAACCTTCAGTGGCCTCTAATAGCGTAAATAATTAGGATAATAGCTAACAGGTACTGAATGCTTGCTGTATGCCAGCTAAACCTATTACCACATATTCCTCAACACACTCACTTAATCCTTACAACAATCCTGTAAAGCAGGTTTACTGTTATTCCTGTTCTGTACATGAAGAAACCAAAGCACAGAAGCTAAGTCATTTGCCGTAGATCATCCATATTAAGTGGGGAAATGTGAATCCAAACCAAAGCAAGCTGACTCTAAGGCTCAAACCTTTAATGCCTTAATTGCGTTCCAATGTCTATATTAATTCAAGTTAACAGTGCGAAGAGGCACACACACGCCTATCACGTATATTATTTTTACATTCTCCATAACACTGCAGCTCCACTGTAACCATGAATGATTATAATTGAAACACATAATATTCCTCCAAAACCCAAAGCCAACACCATATTCAAAGTATTTATCTGCTAAAGAGAACATACTCAAAACAAAACATGTTTGCCAGCGTGCCTATGACTCACCTGTATATCTGTGCTTGTAATACTATTTTCTTTTTCATTTAGGTCAAAATGGGCCCATCTAGTAGCCGAATTCCATGACAACCCAGATGTGGGTTCTACAGAGCTGTCTGCATGCTGCTGCCTTGCCACCATCACCAGGAGCCCTTCCAATTAGGTAAAGAGTTCTGCACAGGAAACCATTTCAGTGAGGTCGTTGGAAGCAGTATTTCACAGGATTGTTTTGTTTTTAAGTACTAACAACCTAAAAGAACATCATTTCCTGATTTCCTTACTAAGTACAGGCACGACAAACAGCCTGTCAAGGCATGACAGCACCTAGTTCATGAAATCAGGAAGTATGTTAATAAGCACTAAAACGCATTTCCCACACTATCACTGATTTCTCTCTTCTGTTTAAAAAAAAAAAAAAAAAGGCACCTCCCAGGGAAGCTAATTGTAGATAAAGAATAAACTGTAAGAACTACACGTAGGCAGTTCCCAAGTTACAGGAGATCAAGGCCCTGTGTTTTTCACAATCCAACAACCACAGTGGTTTCTTACTGGATAACTTAACCTGGATGAAGAAAGGGCAACAGAATATCCTCAGCAATTAAAAAGCAAAATGAAGTGTGAAAAACTGGTTGTGCCTTGACCTACTGACTGGAGAGTGAAGACTATGATGCAACCAGAGAACGAGCGTTTGAGCCACCCTTATTACATGGCTGCTACAAAGGGCAAACAAGTTATTCTTTGGGCTTACGAGCAGATTTCTAAATCCCAAGGTGTTCCCGCAAATGCCACTAGCAGACAAGTCACAAAATACAAAAGGAGCTCATCAATAAGTGATGATCATTCCTTCCAATGCTCAATATATAGATATTAACAAGGAAAATTAGGCCATTGATTATTCCAAGTTACCTGTTTACTTGGCAATAAACCTGAACCCAGAAGTCTCAACCACTGCCTGTATCTGTTTCCCTTCCCACCAGTTTGCTAATGTGCCACAAATCAAAATGGTATTGTCTTACCGGTCAGTTTAACTAGGTGTAAAAATCAGATTCACAACTCAAGAATTTTTCAAATAAACCCAGGCCCACACTACATTAACTAAATCAGAATTCCTAGGTGTGGGGCCAAGACTCCAACAGTTTGACAGAGTTCCCAGGTGATTTGAGTGCACAGCACACGATCCTAACTCCACAACCATTGGTCTAAGGAAGAATTGATGGTAATGGAGATTCAGATTGATGGCAGCTGAATCAATGTAACTGCAGAAAGCTAAGGAAGACAAACAGCAATACCCCTTAACTCATACAGGAAGTCCACAACTGCAACGCACTGCACACCCTTGGAGATGGGGAGGAGAGGGCTTTTTCAAAATTGCTACTGATTTATATTTACAATGTGCTAGACACAGGACTCTAGATAAACACATTTCACACATATTATCTCACTTCATCAACCACATGGGAGTAGGTATTGTGATTTCCACTTTACCGATGAAGCAGTGGTGGATCATTGAGGCCAGGAAACTTGTTCAAGGCAATACAGCAACCAAGTTACAAATCCAGGTCCAGATGACCTACAGCCCTGTATACTGCGCCATGTATCTACCACTTGTTTACTTAGAGGCTTCGTTTTGTCTTAATTTATTTTACAATCAGTATATATTACTTTTGTAATTTAAATATTACCTTCTTGGAATCTTTTTAAAGAACACCTCATTACATTTTTCAATAAATAATGTGACACATCTATTTCGAAAAAAAAAAAAGTCAGATTACTGCATGGCAAACCAGATCCAAAAATACGTTCCAGATGGATTCCAGAGTTAATTATAATAAATGAACCATAACAAGAAAAGGAAAGCACACATGTAATTTCATCTCAAGTTAAGTATAGCCACTTTTCCAGGAATCCAAGCAAAAGTATCCAGAAATGTTCAACAGGTTTGACTACATAAGAATCAAAGGATTCTATGTGTTCAGAAGAAAAAAGCTTCAATTTGATTAAAAACTGGGGGAAGCCCGTGCAGCATGACAGAATTAAAACAAGGCAATCAACAGTGGTCAAAGGATACAAACAAAAGATTACACAAAAAAGTGTTCAAGTGATAAACATGTTTATATGTTTAACCTTTCTAGCGATCAAATAAATACACATCTCAAACAAGATGCTGTGATATTTTCCACCTATATATCATCAAATAATTGTAATATTTTAATATTCAGTGCTAAGCAGGATCCAGGGTAAACAGTCCCACGCTTGGCTGCTGGGGCTGCAAATTGGCACACCTTTCTGGAGCACAATTTGGCAGTAATACAAACACTAAAACTGTGCCTATCCTCTTTCCCTGTAATTCTATCCCAGAAATTCTTCTTCTAGAATCATGAGTGAGAAAAAATATTTAATTTCCAGAACGTTCATACTAAAACATTAAAATAAAGTGGTTAAAGTACAGTATAACTCTGAACTATGCTGGCTGCCACAATGTGGCAGGTACTCTTGCATTAGTAGAAAACTAAAAAGTAATTTGCTATTTGTAAGAAAAAGCCCTTGAAAATGTTCTTATCTTTGATTCAGCAATTTCACTTTCTAGGAATGTATTTTAGGTGAACAAGATTTGTATAAAAAGATGCAATCACCTCATTATTCTTTATCATCTATATAAAATATATAAATTAAATGTCCAAGCCTAGCAGCAAGGTTAAACAAATTATGACTCACTGATACGACTATCATATCATTAGGAAGCTTTTCAACGGTTTTATATAAAAAGAAAAAACATGTTTGCCATCTAATGTTAAGCGGAAAAATACAGATTCAAAGCCATATATCCAGTATAACATAAAATATTTAAAGCAAAAACACCAACAGAGGCACTTCTAGATTGTGAAATTATAAGTGATTTTTGTATTCTTCTTTCTCACTCTCCCTCCTAAAATGAGATGCATCATTTTCATAAGGGCTGGGTAGAGATGTAGAAACGAAGTTTTTAAATACGGTCTTCAGATGGATTTTGCTAACTTATTCTCAGAACAGTCAACTTAGCGTGCAAGTGCCTAGATTATAAGCTAATATAACAGTTTCCACCTCTCGAGAACACGTGATTTTTATTTCATGCTGTGGACGCATGCACTAACTGATATCGTTAGTGCCCTGGGTCTCCCTGAATGAGATGGAGAAAGTGAAGCAAGTTTGCTAAGCCATACATAAATCAGTTTTGTTTTTTGTTTTTTGAGAGACAGAAACTTACTATGATGTTGCTCAAGCTGGTCTTGAACTCCTGGTCTTAAGGTGATCCTCTCGCCTCATCCTCCGAAAGTGCTGGGATTATAGGTGTGAGCCACCGTGACCAGCTTTAAATCAGTTTATAACTTGGGCATCCTCCTTCACCCTTCATGGGTAAATTCGGCTTGAGACATTTTGCCAGCCCATCATCAATCATTACCATCTTTCTGATTCATCAGGTCCCCTAACTGCCCAATTCCTCGTTCTTGACTCATAAACTCCTTGTCCTTTGTTAACTCATAAATTAAGGGGTTGGACCAGATGACCTCAAAGATCCTCTTAAGACTCTAGGCCCTCACTGACTTACAATTGCCTTGCTCCCAGAGTACATACACATGTTTTACTGCGGGGGAATTTTCACTACCCTATCCACTCAAGGCATCAAAGCCACTCCCAAGACCGCCTTCTCATTTCACCTCCAAGATTTCAAGCATAAGGCTTTCCTTTAAGGCCCCCGTTAATTTTGAACTGACTCCATTAATAATAATTTGGGATCCCATCAAGTATTTTCTCCATTTGAAGCCACTTTGATTTTATATTTCACAGCTCAATTTCAGAAATAAAGGAAGCCAGCCAGCATGGGGCTTACGCCTGTAATCCCAGCGCTTTAGGAGGCCAAGGAAGGTGGATCACCTGAGGTCAGGAGTTTGAGACCAGCATGGCCATCATGGTGAAACCCTTTCTCTACTGAAAGTACAAAATTAGCCAGATGTGGTGGCATGTACCTGTAATCCCAGCTACACAGGAGGCTGAGGCAGGCTAATTAGTTAAACCTGGGAGGCAGAGGTTGCAGTGAGCTGAGATCGTGCCATTGCACTCTAGCCTGGGCAAAAAGAGCAAGATTCCGTCTCAAAAAAAAAAAAAAGGAAAAAAAAAGCCATGCTGGAAACACTAAGTGAAAATTGCTAACATTTAAAGGCAAGTTGAAAAAGCAGCTTGAAAGGGAAAACGGTCAATAAGGCAAACATCCAGGATGTTAAACATTAATATTACTGACCAGTCCAAAAGGTATTGGACACAGCCAAATCAAGGAATATGCCAAAGGAAAGGCATGTGTGTGAGGGTGGCGCTCTAGGGCAGGCCTCGGCAAGCGGCAGCTGTCTGCTTTTGTAGATAGTTTCACTGGAATACAGCCTTGCTCATTCAGTTATGGATTCCGTTTGTATGGCTGTATATCGGAGGTTTTCTTTTCTTTTTTTTTTTTTTGAGACTGACTTTCCCTCTTGTTGCCCAGGATGGAGTGCTATGAGGCCATCTTGGCTCACCAGAACCTCTGCCTCCCAGATTCAAGCAATTCTCCTGTCTCAGCCTCCAGAGTAGCTGGGATTACGGGTGTACACCACCACACCCAGGTAATTTTGTATTTTTAGTAGAGACAGGGTTTCTCCATGTTGGTCAGGCTGGTCTCGAACTCCTGACCTCAGGTGATCTGCCGGCCTTAGCCTTGCACAGTGCTGGGATTACAGGCAAGAGCCTGGCCTATGGTAGGTTTTCTTATATATTATGTATATGATGCTTTCACCCTCCAGCAATCTCCAGTTCATCTTCCTATGGCTCCACTTCCAGAATGTTAATAGGTCATTTGGGTGCATGTGAGCATCATCCTACACTGTGCTTTACAGCCTAAGTGTGGAAGAGGGTAGCATGTTAGTAATGAGTCTCCACATTCCTCCTCTATTTTCAAGATCACAGGTTTTTAAAATCCTGCTTCTCTTCTCCCTAGTAACATCACCCAAGAGGTCTGAATGATTGAAAATTTAAAAGGGCTGTGCATCTGGTTCAGGCAAGAAAAGACAAGACGAAGCTTACAGGTGAGCCCACCTCTGTCCCTCTTGGGCTCACAAACTCTCTCTGCCTGGGCTATGCTATTTCCATGAAACTTCCAAAGGTAAAAAATCCTTTCTTCCCCCTTAGTCAGCTGCCGTCATTGAAAGTCTTTGAAAGACATAGTTGCCGAAAATGAAGAGGAAACAAAAATAAAATATAAATACTTTAACAAAAGTTTTCTGAGCTAAACTTAATCACCAACAGAATGGAGTGGGCAATTTTAGGATGTTATGAAAGGTCCTGGTTGCATATTCCTTGCCTCGCTCTAGAGTAACTACACGCAAAGGCGCTCAAACCTTTACCAAGAGTAGACCTGGTGGGACCTTCATTTTTTTCCTAACACCTGCGTCTCCATCAGGGAATCCCTGGCACCCTCCTCCAGAAGACCAGCAGTCTCACTGGGACAGGCACCCCACGTCACTCCTGCAGCCCCTCTCACCCATGACCATCCACTGCACAGCTGGCCTAGGGCTCTGCAGAAAAGGACCCTTCTCTCTCTAGTCTAAGACATTCTTCTGCTGGCTTCAAACCATCCTCTGGACTTCTCTCTCTCCTAGTAATCCATTTACCATGTTCAGCCTGGCCCCTGACTTATTTCTCTCCAAACTGTTCACTTAAAATCTTTTTACTCTGAGGATAAAACTCTGAGGCTTAATCACTGAACAATCCCAACTACACACCAAATATTTAATAACAGGGTTTCCCCCACCTAGAAAAGCAAGAGGTGGAAGGATGCGGACACATGTCTGTCAATCATTTTTTAGGTAGGTATGCCCCTCACATCTCCGGGTATTAAACACATGTTGCAGGAAGTCTGAAGAGCCACAATTCTGACTCTTCCAGAAAGCACTTAGGCTAGATTTTCTCACACTCATGAATTCTTATGATTCCTGGGGCTCCCCACAGGCAAAAATGGGAAATTCCCACAGGAGAAGGTATTTTTAACACACCAAATAACAGTTTAAGAAAACGGTTTTTCTTTCATCACAGAATATTTAAAAGTCCCTCTGCTAAATAGCAAGTCGCTGAGAAGGTTTCGCTTCGCTCCAAACTCTGCCCCGCGGTTACTATCCCAGCACACAGGACACAGCGGTAGTCACGGTATCAGAATGCAGGACTCACTGAGGAACAAAATACGGAAAAGTGCAGAGTCGGCATGGCTGCAACGCATAAAGCCTTTAAAAACAAAAGAACACACGGGGAGCTCAGCCAGTAAAAATGAAACTACCGAAATCGGAGAAAGAGTAGGACAAAGTGACAAGAAATGCTAAAGACGCCTCTTAAGTAAATCTCATACGGGGAAAAAATGGACATGTGGTGTTCTGCGATTTCTCCTCCACCGAAAAGAGTCGAACCAAGAGGACTTCACGAAGCCTTTGGAGTTTTTTTAAAAAGGGAAGGAAAACAATCCAGGTTGCGGGGAAAGGCGTGGGGGGGGGGCTTGTGAGGCGGCGGGGAGGGGCAAAATCCACAAAATTTAAGTCTTCTAAGAGCCACGCAGACTTTATTAATAAGAGGAGCCGAACCTCTCGCTCAACGTGGAGAAGAGAAAGCAGCACCTATCGGCAGCCGGGCAGCCCTGCCTCGCCTCCAAGGGGCTCGGGATCGGTGCTGTCCCAGTAGCCGGGCTCGGAGCTCGGCCCCGCACACACTCCCCGCGCAGCCCTGTCCGGACCCGCCCGTGCAGCGCAAGGCCGGCTCTACGGGGAGCTGGGCCTGGGCGTCAGGGTCCTGCAACACCTGGACCCTCGGACAGGAAGCGGCTCCCCAGACTGTGCCTCCTGAGAGGAGGCGAGCCCGGCAAAAGGAGCTAGGGGTAGGGCAGCAGGCGACTGCGTGTGGGAACAGGGGGCAGATGTGGGAGGGTGTGCACGGGAAGGGGTAGGGGAGTTCGGAGCTGCGCCTCCCCGGACAGAAGATGCTCGGGGCCAGCAGCCCGACAAACACCACGGCCACAGAGGTTGGAGAGCTTCAAGGAGCAGAGGCGGCTCAACAGCTGCAGCCGAGCGTCCATGAAAAGAGGTGGAGGCGCGTCCGGAGCAGCTCAAACTGGGGCGAGAGGGGGCGTGTGGGGGCGAGGAAGGGGTGCCCCAGCCCGGGGACCCGTTAGCCCTTCCCGCTGCCGGCCGAGGGCCTGGAGGCCTCTCCCCAGGCCCCCGAGCCGCCGGGCAGGCCTACTTCGCTCGGAGGCTGCACGCCTCCCGCAGCCGGGCAGCAGCCTCCCCTGGGCACGGCGGACCCGGTCCCTCCCGCCGCGTCCCTAGCACTCGGGGCCAGCCCAGGTACCCTCCCACGAGCCACTGCAGACGCAGCCCCCGCTCCTCGGACTCACGCGCCGCCAGCAGCCCTACCGGCTTCCATCTCAGGGACCTTCCGCCGCCGCCGCCGCCGCCGTCGCTGCCGCCGCTGCCTGCGCGAAAGTCGGCGTCCCAGAAGCCGCTCTGGCTGCCGGCCGCCCGCCTTCCAGGCCGCGCCGGATCCGCCGCTCCCCCTGCCGGCCGGCAGCCATTTCCGACAGGCGACTGCGGAACTTGCCGAAGGGCGCCGCGCCGGAAATGGCCGAAGCCGGCGTTCGCGCGCGGGGGCGCGGACGCGGGCGTGCGCCAGCTACTTTATCGACTGCGTTGGAAGACCGCCGAGGCCTCCCGTTGCGCCGCGCGGACAGCCGGGTCGGGGGTGCGGGGCCGGGCGCCAGGAATTGTGGGAGGCACGGGGTACGCGTGGACCGCCCTCGGAGCCCTAGGACCCGCGTCCTGCAAAGGCCGCTAGGCCCGGTCGAGAAAACCCGGCCGCGGAGGGCTGGGAGTATGCTCCCTGCGGCTGGAACCGGGTCTGGCCTCGGAGCCACCGCCCCTTCCTCAGGGGCGCAGGCGTCAGGAAAGTCAAGTCACAAACCCGAGTCTAAAACTCCATCCCCAGAGAAAAGGCGTCCAAGGACGGGCCCTGCGCGCGGCAACGGCCTGCAGTTTTTGAAGCCCTTTGACTATTTCCCAACAAAGACACGGCCGGGCCGCTTGGATGCTTAGGAAAATCCTGGGGCTTTGCAAAAACAACAGGTTAATCCCGTCGTGTGGGATGATCACCAAGCAAGACAGGAAAGGCCACCGTGTCAGTGCTGTGAGCTTCGACGTGCACGTTTCCCAAGGAACACGTGACTGTTTCCATACTTGGGAAATCAGGACGAGACCTCTTGGATCGTGGAACACGGAATGGGGGTGGGAGCAGGCACCCTATACCTGGTCACCAGCTTAACTCCGAAACCATTTTTTAAAACCTGTAACTGCAGTATGAGCTACGATCCAATTTGCCTCAACGTATTTTTTTTAATGATTTTAATCCCCAGAGCACAGGGCTTCTCCAGGGTTTCCTCGCCAGGGAACCCCCAACACACAGGGCCGGGAGAAGCCGGGGAGAGCACGGCCAGGCTGGCTTCTGGCCCTGCGCTTGGGTGGTTGGCTGCCTTTAGAACTGCACCCCAGAGACAGGCTCACAGCTGCCGAGCTTACCCACTCGCCCTTCCTGGAGCCCAGGCCCAGTGCTCTAGCGAGGCGGCTGAGAAAACGCTAAAGACTGATGGCCACGGGGACAGCTTGGGCTAAGGATAACGTTTGCAAAACAAAACTTGAAAAACCCATAGCAACCTGTTTTCTAGAGCACCCTCTTCATCTCTCCACCCCCAAACCAGTCCCTGCGGGGATCCTCCTTTTCCTTTCCTCTTTCTCTTGCTCTCCCCTCCTGTTCACTCTTTTCCTCTCCTTTCCTCTTGATTACTGCAAACAAACGCTTTCCAAGTCCTACCTCCATCAGATGTATACATGCAACTCCTTACTGTTACCAATTTGTTGAGGAAAGTCAAGAGATGGGGAGGCAAAGTTTCAAACTCAGAAACACTGCAGGAAATGAAAATAGAGTGAGTGTTGCCCAGGTATCATGAATTGTATTTTTTTTTTAACAGTTCCTCTACTCGGTTCTTCCTCCAAAGGTACGCGATGGCAGCAGGCAGGGGCTTGGCAGTGTGGGAGGAGACACCACAGAAGACAGGGAAGAACTGCCAAGTCCTGGTTCATCTCCACACTGGCAAGAGAGGACGTGCAGGTACCTGCTACCTGTTGGACTCAGTCTTCTTTTACGTTGGAGTAACTTAACACGTTGCTGCCCTTAACCTTGACTTACTTGCTTAAGATGATAAAGCTGGCTGGGATCACGCCTCTCATCCCAGCACTTTGAGAGGCCGAGGCAGGTGGATCACGGGGTCAAGAGTTCGAGACCAGCCTGGCCAACATGGCGAAACGCCATCTCTACCAAAAATACAGAAATTAGCTGGGCATAGTGGCGCACACCTATAATCCTAGCTACTCGGGAGGCTGAGACAGAAGAATTGCTTGAACCCGGGATGGCGAGGTTCTCAGTGAGCTGAGATCGTGCCACTGCACTCCAGCCTGGTGACAGAGCAAGACTGTCTCGGGGGCCGGGGGGTATATGAAGCTTAAGAAAGAACGGAGATAGTCACCTGCTCCTGAGCCCTCTCTGCCTTTGATCTTGTGAGCCTGCACTCTCCTGCT
>CM038405.1:3143446-3163885 GCA_021498475.1 Saguinus midas | reverse complement strand
TTTCAGGCAATCCCAGGCAAGGCAAATCCAGGTAAGGCAATTTCAGGAGATATATAAAGGCAAGTTCTTAATGACTTACAAAGAGACTTAGACTCCCACACAATAATAGTGGGAGACTTTAACACTCCACTGTCAATAGCAGACAGATCAACCAGACTGAAAATTAACAAGGATATCAGGACTTGAACTCAGACCTGGAACAAGCAAACCTGATAGACATTTACAGAACTCTCCACCCCAAACCCACAAATATACATTCTTCTCAGCACCACATTACACCTACTCCAAAATTGACCACATAATTGGAAGTAAAGCACTCCTCAGCAAATGCAAAACAACGAAATCATAACAAACAGTCTCTCAGACCATAGTGCAATCAAGTTGGAACTCAGAATTCAGAAAATAACTCAGAACACGCACAGCTTCATGGAAACTGAACAACTGGCTCTTGAATGTTGATTGGATAAACAATGAAATGAAGGCAGAAATAAAGTTCTTTGAAACCAACGAGAATGAAGACACAACGTACCAGAATCTCTGGGACACATTTAAAGCAGTCTGTAGAGGAAAATATATAGCAATAAGTGCCCACATGAGAAGGTGGAGAGATCCAAAATTGACACCCTATCATCAAAATTGAAAGAGCTAGAGGAGCAAGATCAAAAAGCTCAAAACCTAGCCGAAGAAAAGAAATAACTAAGATCAGAGCAGAACTGAAGGAGATAAAGACAAGAAAACCCTTCAAAAATCAATAAATCTAAGAGCTGGTTTTGAAAAGATCAACAAAATAGACAGACCACTAGCCAGACTGATAAAAAAGAGAGAACAACCAAATAGATGCAATAAAAAACGATAAAGGAAATCACAGATTCCACAGAAATTCAAACCATCATCAGAGAATACTACAAACAACTCTATGCACATAAACTAGTAAATCAGGAAGAAATGGATAAATTCCTGGACGCCTGTGTCCTCCCAAGCCTAAACCAGGAGGAAGCCGAAACTATGAATAGACCAATAACAAGGTCTAAAGTTGAGGCAGCAATTGAAACCTACTACACAAAAAGCCCAGGTCCAGATGGGTTCACAGCTGAATTCTACCAGACACACAAAGAGGATCTGGTACCATTCCTTCTGAAACTATTCAAATAATCCAAAAACAGGGAACCCTTCCAAATCATTTTATGAGACCAACATCATCCTGATACCAAAACCTGGCAGAGACTCAACAAGAAAAGAAAACTTCAGGCCAATATCCATGATGAACATAGATGCAAAAATCTTCAATAAAATACTGGCAAACCGATTGCAACAGCACATTAAAAAACTTATCCATGATGATCAAGTAGGATTCATCCCGGGGATGCAAGGCTGGTTCAACATACGCAAGTCTATAAATGTAATTCACTACATAAACAGAAGCAAAAACAAAAACCCCATGATTATCTCAATTGACGCAGAGAAGGCATTTGACAAAATTCAACAGCCCTTTATGCTAAAAACCCTCAATAAACTTGGTATTGATGGAACATATCTCAAAGTAATAAAAGCTATTTATGACAAACCAACAGCCAATATCATACTTAATGGGCAAAACTGGAAGCATTCCCTTTGAAATCCGGCACTAGAAGGATGCCTCTCTCACCACTTCTATTCAACATAGTACTGGAAGTTCTAGCCAGAGCAATCAGGCAAGAAAAAGAAATAAAGGGTATTCAAATAGGAAAGGTGGAAGCCAAATTGTCTCTATTTGCAGACGACATGATAGTATACCTAGAAGACCCCATCAGCTCAGGCCAAAAACTCCTGAAACTCATAAGCAACTTCAGCAAAGTCTCAGGATATAAAATCAATGTGCAAAAATCACAAGCATTCCTATACACCAATAACAGACTTAAAGAGAACCAAATTAAGAAGGAACTGCCATTCACAATTGCTACAAAGAAAATAAAATACCTATGAATACAACTCACTAGGAATGTAAGGGACCTCTTCAAAGAAAACTACAAACAACTGCTCAACGAAATAAGAGAGGACACAAACAGATGGAGAAACATTCCATGTTCGTGGTTAGGAAGAATCAATATTGTGAAAATGGCTATACTGCCCAAAGTAATTTACACATTCAATGCTATCTCCATCAAACTACCATTGAATTTCTTCACAGAACTGAAAAAAACAACCAAGAATTTCATATGGAACCAAAAAAGAGCTCGCATAGCCAAGTCAATTCTAAGCAAAAAGAACACAGCGGGAGGCATCACGCTACCAGACTTCAAACTATACTACAAGCCTACAGTAATCAAAACAGCATGGTACTGGTACCAAAACAGAGATATAGACCAATGGAACAGAACAGAAGCATCGGAGGCAACACAACAAATCTACAACCATATTATCTTTGATAAACCAGACAAAAACAGGCAATGGGGAAATGATTCCCTATTTAATAAATGGTGTTGGGAAAACTGGCTAGCCATGTGCAGAAAGCAGAAACTGGACCCCTTTCTGTCACCTTACACTAAAATTAACTCCAGATGGATTAAAGACTTAAACGTAAGACCTGACACCATAAAAACCCTAGAAGAAAATCTAGGCAAAACCGTTCAGGACATAGGAGTAGGCAAGGACTTCATGAACAAAACACCAAAAGCATTGGCAACAAAAGCCAAAATAGACAAATGGGACCTAATCAAACTCCACATCTTCTACATGACAAAAAAAAAAAAACAGTCACTAGAGTGAAATGGCAACCATCAGAATGGAAAAAAATCTTTGCAGTTTACACATCTGACAAAGGTCTGATAACCAGAATTTACAAAGAACTCAAACAGATTTACAGAAAAAAAACAAACAAGCCCATTCAAAAATGGGCAAAGGATATGAACAGAAACTTTGCAATAGAAGACATACATGAGGCCAACAAACATATGAAAAAGTGCTCATAATCATTGGTCATTAGAGAGATGCAAATCAAAACCACATTGAGATATCATCTCACACCAGTTAGAATGGCGATCATTAAAAAATCTGGAGACAACAGATGCTGGAGAGGATGTGGAGAAATAGGAACACTCTTACACTGTTGGTGGGAGTGTAAATTAGTTCAACCATTGTGGAAGACAGTGTGGCGATTCCTCAGGGACCTAGAAATAGAAATTCCATTTGACCCAGAAATCTCATTACTTGGTATCTATCCAAAAGACTATAAATCGTTCTACTATAAAGACACATGCAGAAGAATGTTCTTTGCAGCACTGTTTACAATAGCAAAGACCTGGAACCAACCCAAATGCCCATCGATGATAGACTGGACTTGGAAAATGTGGCACATATACACCATGGAATATTATGCAGCAATCAAAAGTGATGAGTTTGTGTCCTTTGTAAGGACATGGATGAATCTGGAGAACATCATTCTCAGCAAACTGACACAAGAACAGAAAAAGAAATACTGCATATACTCACTCATAGGTGGGTGAGAAAAATAAGAACACATGGACACAGAGAGGTGGTCTACTATACACTGAAGACTGTTGGGGGAAATGGGGGAGGGACAGCGGGGGGGGGGCTGGGAGGGATAGCCTGGGGATGAATACCAAGTGTAGGTGAAGGGGAAAAAGGCAGCAAAACACACTGCCATGTGTGTACCTATGCAACTTTCTTGCACGTTCTGCACATGTACCCCAAAACCTATAATGCAATAAAAATTAAAAAAAAAAAGCCAATTCAAATAAAAAAAAAACAACACACAGGAAATTGCAGCTTTTTGTATACTTTTTCTTCGTTTTGACTGTTCTGTGAAATACAAATAAAGATAGATTGGAGGTACAAAACATTTAATATAGAAAGTAAGCTGGACGTGGTGGTATGGACATCTGCAAACCCAGCTACTTGAAGGGCATTGGGAGAAAAATCGCTTTAACCCAAAGGGAAGGTGTTCAAACAAGAAAAGTTTGCACTTTTGCACTCCAGCCTTTTTTGACAAGAGGAAAAAAGTATAAAATAAAGAAAGGTGGGGCTGGGGTTGGAGTGTCCCCACCTATTGTTTGGTTTCAATTGCACACACTCATCAGTCTGATTACTTTTATTTTGTTTTTCTGTTTTTTATTTTTATTTTTATTTTTTATGTGAGGTGGGTTTTCACCAGAAATCTCAGGCTCAACTCAAACTCGTGACCTCAGGAAACCCGCCCACCATGGCCTCCCAATATGCTAAGATTGCTGGCATGTGTGGCAGCACCCGGCACAGTCTCTGTGATTTTTTTAAAAAAATAAAATTGGTCGGCCATTTACGGTGGCTCATGGCAGCCTGTCATTCAGGCGCCTTGAAAATCCAGATGGGTCGATCAGGAGAAGCTGCGTGTTCGAGACCCGCCCGTTCAACATGGTGAAACACAATCTTTAAAACAAAAACAGAATTTGGCTTGGGCTCTGCGGCTCAAGACTGTAATCCCAGCACATAGAATGCCAAGGCAGGCAGATCATGAGGTCACGGGTTTGAGACTAATTTTGGAGGCCACAGAGCAGCCTCTCTCTAAAGAAACAAAGAAAAAAGAAAAACATTAAAAAGCTGAGCTGGGCTTGGCATGTACTCACTTCAGAAGCACCTACACTAAAATTGAGACGCTACCCCGAATGCTGTCGTGGTCGTAGCTTAAAAATGACACACAGGAAAGTGCAGCTTTTTGTATATTTTTTCTTCGTTTTTACTCTTCTGTGAAAATCAAATAAAGTTAGATTGGAGGTACAAAACATTAAATATAGAAAGTAAGCTGGACGTGGTGGAATGGACACCTGCTAACCCAGCTACTTGAAGGGCATTGGGAGAAAAATTGCTTGTACTTAAAAGGCAGGTGTTAGATTAAGAAAAGTTTGCACTGTTGCTCCTTAGTGACAAGAGAAAAAAGTACAAAATAAAGAAAGGCGGGGCTGGGGTTGGCGTGTCCCGGCACCTCATTTGGTTTCAATTGCACACACTCATCACTCTGATTACTTTTCCTTTTTTTTTTCTGTTTTATTATATGAGGTAAGTGTTTACTGGAATGCTCAGGCTGACCTGGAACTGGTGACCTCAGGAGACCCGGCCACCTCGGCCTCCCAAAGTGCTAAGTTTGCTTGCAAGAGTGGCAGAGCCCGCACAGTCTCTGTGATTTCTTTTTTAACAATTAAAATCAGACAGCCGGGCATGGTGGCTCAGGGTAGCCTGTCATTCAGGGGCTCCAAAAATCAAGGAGGGCTGATCACCAGAAGTTGCGGGTTTGAAACCCGCTTGACCAACTTGGTGAAACTATTTCTTAAAAATGAAAACACAATTTGGGTTGGGCTCCGAGGCTCCAGCCTGTAGTCCCAGCACATAGAATGCAAAGGCAGGTGGATCCTGATGTCACAGGTTCGAGACTGGCCTCGAAAAACACAGCATAGCCCGCTCCCTATAATAAACAATAAAACAGAAAGACATAAAACAGCTGAGCTGGGCTTGGCATGTGGTCGCTTCGGAAGAACCTACACTGAAATTGAAACGCTACACAAAAGTCAGGCATTGTCGCAGTGCAGAAATGACATGCAGAGGGGTGCAGCATTTTGTATTTATTTCTTCATTGTGTCTTGTTTGTGGAAATCAAATAAAAATAGGTTGGAGGTAAAAAAAAATAAAAAGAGAAAGTTAGCTGGACCTGGTGGTGTGGACACTTGTAACTCCAGCTACTTGAAGGGCATTGGCAAGACAATCGCTTGAACCCAAAAGGCAGGTGTTGCAATAACCAAAGATCGCACTGTTGCACTCCAGCATGGGTGAAAAGAAGAAAACAGTAGGTAATAAAGAAAGGCGGGGCTGTGTGTGGTGTCCCTGGGCACCTCGTTTTGTTTCAATTGCACACACTCCTCAGTCTGATTACTTTTTTTTTTTTTTTAATGTGAGGTGGGTTTTCAACAGAAATCTCAGGCTTACCTCGAACTCTTGACCTCAGGAAACCCGCCACCTCGGCCTCCCAAAGTGCTAAGTTGCTGGCGTGTGTGGCAGCACTGGCACAGTATTCTGATTTTCAATAAATTACAGCCACAGTGGCTCATGGCAGCCTGTCATTCAGGCGCCTCAAAGATCTAGATGGGCTGATCAGGAGAAGCTGCATGTTCGAGACCCAGCCAATCAACATGGTGAAACACAGTCTTTAAAACAAGAACAGTATTTGGCTTGGGCTCTGCGGCTCAAGCCTGTAATCCCAGCCTATAGAATGCCAAGGCAGGCAGATCGTGAGGTCTTGGTTTCGAGACTAACCTTGTAGGCCACAGAGCAGCCACTCTATAAGAAAACAAAAAAAAAAAAAGAAAAAGAAAAACATTAAATAGCTGAGCTGTGCTTGGCATGTGCTCGCTTCGAAAGCACCTAAACTGATATTGGGACGCTACACAGAAGGCTGGCGTGGGCGTAGCGCAAAAATGACATGCAGGAAAATGCAGTTTTTGTATATATTTTCTGTGTTTTGACTGTTCTGTGGAAGACAAATAAAGATAGATTGGATGCACAAAAAAGTAAAAATAGAAAGTAAGCTGGACGTGGTTTTATGGACACCTGCAACCCCAGCTACTTGAAGGGCATTAAGAGGACAATCGCTTGAACCCAAATGGCAGGTGTTTCAATCGGTAAAGATCGAACCGTTGCACTCCAGCCTTTGTGACGAGAGGGAAAGTGTACATAATGAAGAAAGGCGGGGCGGGAGGTGGAGTCTCCCAGCACTTTGTTTGGTTTCAATTGCACACACTCATCAGTCTGATTACTTGTAATTTTTTTTTTATGTGAGGTGGGTTTTCACTGGAATGCTCAGGCTGACCTCGTGACCTCAGGAAGCCCACCCACCTCGGCCTCCCAAATTGCTGTCTCTGATTTCTTTTAACAATAAAATCAGACAGCTGGGCATAGTGGCTCAGGGTAGCCTGTCATTCTCCCAAAATCAAGGAGGGCAGATCACCAGATTTGAGACCGGCCAGAAAACTTGGTGAAACTATTTTTTTATTTTATTTTTTTTTATTTTATTTATATTTTTTTTGCCAATCAATGAGAGCCTGTAAGGTTGCTGAGGTTGGTTGGCCTTGAACTCTTGGCCTCGCCTTTGCAAGGTCCACGACATCCGGCCAGAGCCACTTTGGGCCCAAAACTCTTTTTTTAAAATGAAATCATCATTTCGGTTCGCTTCGTGGCTCAACCCTATATAGAATGCCGAGACAGGCGGATCCTGAGGTTACAGGTTCGAGACTGGCCTCAAAGGACTCAGCATAGCCCGCTTTCTGTAATAAACAACAACAATCAAAAACAGAAAAACATGAAACAGCTGAGCTGGGCTTAACATGTGGTCGCCTCGGCAGCACCTACACTAGAATTGGGATGCTACACAGAAGGCCGGCATGGTCGTAAGCGTAAAATGACCCACACAGGTGTGCAGATTTTGTATTTTATTTATTGGTTGTGATTGCTGTGGAAATCAAATAAAGATAGATTGGAGGTACAGAAAATAAAAATAGAAAGTTAGCTGGACCTGGTGGTGTGGACACTGCAACCCCAGCTACTTGAAGGGCATTGGGATGACAATCAGTTGAACCCAAATGGCAGGTGTTTCAATAAGCAAAGATCGCACTGTTGCACTCCAGCCTTTGTGACGAGAGGGAAAGTGTACATAATAAAGAAAGGCAGTTCTGGGGTGGAGTCTCCGGCACGTTGTTTTGTTTCAATTGCACACACTCATCAGTCTGATTACTTGTAATTTTTTTTTTTATGTGAGGTGGGTTTTCACTGGAATGCTCAGGCTGACCTCGTACTCGTGACCTCAGGAAGCCCACCCACCTCGGCCTCCCAAATTGCTAAGTTTGCTGGCATGAGTGGCAGCACCGGCACAGTGTCTCTGATTTCTTTTTTAACAATAAAATCAGACAGCTGGGCATAGTGGCTCAGGGTAGCCTGTCATTCAGGCGCTCCCAAAATCAAGGAGGGCAGATCACCAGAAATTGCGGGTTTGAGACCGGCCAGAAAACTTGGTGAAACTATTTTTTTTATTTTTATTTTTTTTTATTTTATTTATATTTTTTTGCCAATCAATGAGAGCCTGTAAGGTTGCTGAGGTTGGTTGGCCTTGAACTCTTGGCCTCGCCTTTGCAAGGTCCACGACATCCGGCCAGAGCCACTTTGGGCCCAAAACTCTTTTTTTAAAATGAAATCATCATTTCGGTTCGGCTTCGTGGCTCAACCCTATATAGAATGCCGAGACAGGCGGATCCTGAGGTTACAGGTTCGAGACTGGCCTCAAAGGACTCAGCATAGCCCGCTTTCTGTAATAAACAACAACAATCAAAAACAGAAAAACATGAAACAGCTGAGCTGGGCTTAACATGTGGTCGCTTCGGCAGCACCTACACTAGAATTGGGATGCTACACAGAAGGCCGGCATGGTCGTAGCGTAAAAATGACCCACACAGGTGTGCAGATTTTCGTATTTTATTTATTGGTTGTGATTGCGCTGTGGAAATCAAATAAAGATAGATTGGAGGTACAGAAAAATAAACATAAAAAGTTAGCTGGAGCTGGTGGTGTGGACAGCTGCATCCCCAGCTATTTGAAGGGCATTGGGATGACAATCAGTTGAACCCAAAAGGCAGGTGTTGCAATAAGCAAAGATCTCACTCTTGAACTTCAGACTTGGTGACAGGAGGAAAACTGTACCTCATTAAAAAAAGGCAGTTCTCAGGGTGGAGTCTCCCGGCACGTTGTTTTGTTTCAATTGCACACACTCATCAGTCTGATTATCTTTCTTTTTTTGTTTTCTTTTATTATGTAATGTGGGTTTTCTCCTAAATACTCAGTCTGACCTCAAACTCGTGACCTCAGGAAACCCGCCCACCTCGGCCTCACAAAGTTCTTAGGTTGCTGGCGTGAGTCACAGCACCTGGAAGAGTTTTTCTAATTTCTTTTTTTGCAATACATTATAACAGCCTTGCATGATGTCTCACGGCAGCCTGTCATTCAGGCGCTTCAAAGATCAAGGCGGGCAAATCACGAGAAGTTGCGAGTTCGAGACATGCCCGACCAACATGGTGAAACCCCGTCTATAAAACAAAAACACAATTTGGGTTGGGTTCAGATTTTAAAGCCTGTAGTCTCAGCACAAACAATTCCGAGGCAGGCGAAACATGAGGTCACAGGATGAGACTGGTTTGAAAGACACAGCGTAGCCCGCTCCTATTAAATAAAATAAAATAAAATAAAAACATACAAAAGCTGAGCTGGGCTTGGCATGTGCTCACTTTGGCAGCACTACACTAGAACGGGGACGCTACACAAAAGACCGGCATAGTCGTTGTGTAAAATGACCCGCATTGGTGTGTAGCTTTTTGTATTTTATTTATTGGTGTGATTGCATTGTGGAAATCCAATAAAGATAGATTGGAGGTACAGAAAGATAAACATAGAAAGTTAGCTGGACATGGTGTGGACAATGGCAACCCCAGCTACTTGAAGGGCATTGGGATGACAATCAATTGAACCCAAAAGGCAGGTGTGGCAATAAGCAAAGATCGCAATGTTGCACTCCCGCCTTGGTGACAAGAAAGTAACTGTAGGTAATAAAGAATGGAAGTTCTGGGGATGGAGTCTCCTGGCCACTCGTTTTGTTTCAATTGCACACACTCATCAGTCTGATTACCTTTCTTTTTTGTTCTCTTTTATTACATAAGGTGGGTTTTCACCTAAATGCTCAGGCTGACCTCAAACTCCTGACCTCAGTAAACCCGCCCACCTCGGCCTCCAAAAGTGCTTTGGTTGCTGGCGTGAGTGGCAGCATCTGGCATAGTTTTTCTAATATTTTTTTAACAATACATTATAACAGCCCGGCATGGTGCCAAACCGCAGCCTGTCATTCAGACGCCTCAAAGATCAAGGCGGGCAAATCACGAGAAGATGCGGGTTCGAGACCTGTTCGACCAACATGGTGAAACCCCGTCTTTAAAACGAAAACACAATTTGGGTTGGACTCTGCTTTTCAAGCCTGCAGTCTCACAACAAAGAATGCAGCTGCAGTCGCATCGTGAGGTCACATGTTCGAGACTGTCCTCGAGGGACACAGAGTAGCCCGCTCCCTATTAAATAAAATAAAATAAAATAAAAATAAAAACATAAAAAAGGTGAGCTGAGCTTAACATGTGCTCGCTTCAGCAGCACCTACATTAAAATTGGAATGCTACACAGAAGGCCGGCATGGTTGTAGCCTAAAAATGACCCGCACAGGTGTGCTGCTTTTTGAATTTTATTTATTGGTTGTGATTGCGTTGTGGAAATCAAATACAGATGGATTGGAGGTACAGAGAAATAAAAATAGAAAGTTAGCTGGAACTGGTGGTGTGGACACCTGCAAACCCAGCTACTTGAAGGTCATTGGGATGACAATCAGTTGAACCCAAAAGGCAGGTGTGGCAATAAGCAAAGATTGCACTGATGCACTTCAGCCTTGGTCACAAGAGGGAAACTGTAGGTAATAAATTAAGGCAGTTCTGGGGGTGGAGTCTCCCGGCCCCTCATTTTGTTTCAATTGCACACACTCATCAGTCTGATTACCTTTCTTTTTTTGTTCTCTTTTAATATGTAAGGTGGGTTTTCACCTAAATGCTCAGGGTGACCTCAAACTCGTGACCTCAGGAAACCCGCCCACCTCCGCCTCCCAAAGTGCTTAGGTTGCTGGTGTGAGTGGCAGCACCTGGCACCGTTTTTCTAATTTTTTTAAAAAATATATTATATCAGTTTGGCACGGTGGCTCATGGCAGCCTGTTATTCAGGCGCATCAAAGATCAAGACGGGCAAATCAGGAGAAATTGCTTGTTGAAGACATGCCCGACCAACATGGTGAAACCCCATCTATAAAACAAAAACACAATTTGAAATGGTCTCCGCTGTTCTATCCTGTAGTCTCAGCACAAAGAATACCGAGGCAGCGGATCATGAGGTCACAGTTTCTAGAGTGGCCTCAAAGGACACAGTGGAGCCCTATCCCTATAAAAAACAAAAAACAGAAAATCATAAAAATTCTGAGCTTGGCTTGGCATGTGCTCGGTTCGGCAGCACCTACACTAGAATTGGGACGCTACACAGAAGGCCAGCGGTCGTAGTATATAAATGACAAGCACAGGTGTGCAGCTTTTTGTATCTTATTTATTGGTTGTGATTGTGATATGGAAATCAAATAAAGATAGATTGGAGATACAGATAAATAAAAATACAAATTTAGCTGAAACTGGTGGTGTGGACACCAGCAACCCCAGCTACATGAAGGGCATTCAGATGACAATCAGTTGAACCAAAAATGCAGGTATGGCAATAAGCAAAGATTGTATGGTTGCACTCCAGCCTTGGTGACAAGAGGAAACTGTATGTAATAAAGAAAGGCAGTTCTGGGGTGGAGTCTCCGGCCCCTCGTTTTGTTTCAATTGCACACACTCATCAGTCTGATTACCTTTCTTTTTGTTCTCTTTTATTATGTAATGTGGGTTTTCACCTAAATGCTCAGGCTGACCTCGAACTCGTGACCTCAGGAAACCCGCCCACCTCGGCCTCCCAAAGTGCTTAGGTTGCTGGCGTGAGTGGCAGCACCTGGCACAGTTTTTCTAATTTTTTTTAACAATACATTATAACAGCCCGGCACGGTGGCTCAAGGCAGCCTGTCATTCAGGCGCTTCAAAGATCAAGGCGGGCAAATCACGAGAAGTTGCGAGTTCGAGACATGCCCGACCAACATGGTGAAACCCCATCTATAAAACAAAAACACAATTTGGGTTGGTCTCCGCTTTTCAAGCCTGTAGTCTCAGCACAAAGAATGCCGAGGCAGGCGGATCGTGAGGTCACAGGTTCGAGACTGGCCTCGAAGGACACAGCGTAGCCCGCTTTAAATAAAATAAAACAAATCAGAAAAACATTAAAAAGCTGAGCTGTTCTTGGGATATGGTCGTTTTGGCAGCGACTACACCAGAATTGGGATGCTACACAGAAGGCCGGCATGGTTGTAGCTAAAATGACCCGCACAGGTGTGTAGCTTTTTGAATTTTATTTATTGGTTGTGATTGCGTTGTGGAAATCAAATACAGATGGATTGGAGGTACAGAGAAATAAAAATAGAAAGTTAGCTGGAACTGGTGGTGTGGACACCTGCAAACCCAGCTACTTGAAGGTCATTGGGATGACAATCAGTTGAACCCAAAAGGCAGGTGTGGCAATAAGCAAAGATTGCACTGATGCACTTCAGCCTTGGTCACAAGAGGAAACTGTAGGTAATAAATTAAGGCAGTTCTGGGGTGGAGTCTCCGGCCCCTCATTTTGTTTCAATTGCACACACTCATCAGTCTGATTACCTTTCTTTTTTTGTTCTCTTTTAATATGTAAGGTGGGTTTTCACCTAAATGCTCAGGGTGACCTCAAACTCGTGACCTCAGGAAACCCGCCCACCTCCGCCTCCCAAAGTGCTTAGGTTGCTGGTGTGAGTGGCAGCACCTGGCACCGTTTTTCTAATTTTTTTAAAAAATATATTATATCAGTTTGGCACGGTGGCTCATGGCAGCCTGTTATTCAGGCGCATCAAAGATCAAGACGGGCAAATCAGGAGAAATTGCTTGTTGAAGACATGCCCGACCAACATGGTGAAACCCCATCTATAAAACAAAAACACAATTTGAAATGGTCTCCGCTGTTCTATCCTGTAGTCTCAGCACAAAGAATACCGAGGCAGCGGATCGTGAGGTCACAGGTTCGAGACTTGCCTCGAAGGACACAGTGTATCCCGATCCCTATTAAAAAAAAAAAAACTAAAAAACATAAAAAATCTGAGCTGGGCTTGACATGTGCTCGCTTCAGCAGCACCTACACTAGAATTGGGACGCTACACACAAGGCCAGCGTGGTCGTAGCATATAAATGACAAGCACAGGTGTGCAGCTTTTTGTATTTTATTTATTGGTTGTGATCACGTTGTGGAAATCAAATATAGATAGATTGGAGGTACAGAAAAATAAACATAGAACATAAGCTGGACCTGGTTGTGTGGACACCTGCAACCCCAGATATTTAAAGGGTAATGAAATGACAATCAGTTGGACTCAAAAGGCAGGTGTGGCAATAAGCAAAGAACGCACTGTTGCACTCCAGCCTTGGTGACAAAAGGGAAACTGTATGTAATAAAGAAAGGAAGTTCTGGTGGTAAAGTCTCCCAGCCCGTCGTTTTGTTTCAATTGAACACACTCATCAGTCTAATTACCTTTCTTTTTTGTTCTCTTTTATTATGTAATGTGGGTTTTCACCTAAATGCTAAGGCTTACCTCGAACTCATAACCTCATGAAACCCACCAACCTCGGACTCCCAAAATGCATAGGTTGCTGGCGTGAGTGGCAGCACCTAGCACAGTCTCTCTAATTTTATTTTAACAATACAGTATAACCGCCAGGCACGGTGGCTCAGTGCAGCCTGTCATTCAGACACCTCAAAGATCAAGGCGCACAAATCACAAGATCTTGCGGGTTCGAGACCCGTTCGACGAACATAGTGAAACCCCGTCTTTAAAACAAAAACACAATTTGGGTTGGGTTCCGATTTTCAAGCCTGTAGTCTCAGCACAAATAATTCCGAGGCAGGCAAATCATGAGGTCACAGGTTTGAGACAGGTCTCCAAGGACACAGCATAGCCTGCTCCCTATAAAAAACAAAAGAAAACAAACAAAAGCTGAGCTGGACTTGGCATTTGCTCGCTTTGGAAGCACCTACCCTAGAATTAGGATGTTACACAGAAGGCCGGCGTGCTCGTAGCATAAAAATGACCTGCACAGGTGTGAAACTTTTCGTATTTTATTTATTGGTTGTAATTTCGTTGTGGAAATCAAATAAAGATAGATTGGAGGTACAGAAAAATAAACCTAGAATGTTAGCTGGACCTGGTGGTGTGGACAACTGCAACCCCAGCTACTTGAAGGGCATTAGAATGACAATCAGTTGAACCCAAAAGGCAGGTGTGGCAATAAGCAAAGATCGCACTGTTGGACTCCACCTTGGTCACAAGAGGGAAATTTTACGTAATAAAGAAAGGCAGTTCCGGTGGTGCAGTCTCCCGGCCCCTCGTTTTTTTTTCAATTGCACTCACTCATCAGTCTGATTTCCTTTCTTATTTGTTCTCTCTTTTTTCTTTTTTTATTATTATTATTTTTAATTTTTTAAATTTTTATTGCATTATAGGTTTTGGGGTACATGTGCAGAACGTGCAAGATAGTTGCATAGGTACACACATGGCAGTGTGCTTTGCTGTCTTTCTTCCCTTCACCCACACTTGGCCTTTATTCCCAGGCTATCCCTCTCCAGCCCTCCCACTGTCCCTCCCCTTTTACCCCCAATAGACCTCAGTGTGTAGTAGACCTTCTCATTGTGTCCATTTGTCCTCATTTTTCTCACCCGCCTATGAGTGAGAATATGTGGTATTTCCTTTTCTGTTCTTGTGTCAGTTTGCTGAGAATGATGTTATCCAGATTCATCTATGTCCTTACAAAGGACATAAACTTGTCATTTTTGATTGCTGCATAATATTCCATGGTGCATGTGGGCCACATTTTCCCCATCCAGTCTATCAGTGATGGGCATTTGGGTTGGTTCCAGGTCTTTGCTATTGTAAACAATACTGCAATAAACATTCGTGTGCATGTGTCCTTATAGTAGAACGATTTATAGTCTTTTGGATATATACCCAGTAATGGGATTGCTGGGTCAAATGGAATTTCTATTTCTAGGTCCTTGAGGAATTGCCACACTGTCTTCCACAATGATTGAACTAATTTACACTCCCACCAACAGTGTAAGAGTGTTCCTATTTCTCCACATCTTCTCCAGCAACTGCTGTCTCCAGATTTTTTTTTTTTTTTTTTAGACGGAGTTTTGCTCTCGTTACCCAGGCTGGAGTGCAATGGCGCGATCTCGGCTCACTGCAACCTCCGCCTCCTGGGTTCAGGCAATTCTCCTGCCTCAGCCTCCTGAGTAGCTGGGATTACAGGCACGTGCCACCATGCCCAGCTAATTTTTTGTATTTTTAGTAGAGACGGGGTTTCACCATGTTGACCAGGATGGTCTCAAACTCTTGACCTCTTGATCCACCCGCCTCGGCCTCCCAAAGTGCTGGGATTACAGGCTTGAGCCACCGCGCCCGGCTGTCTCCAGATTTTTAATGATCGCCATTCTAACTGGTGTGAGATGGTATCTCAATGTGGTTTTGAATTGCATCTCTCTAATGACCAGTGATGATAAGCATTTTTTCATATGTTTGTTGGCCTCATGTATGTCTTCTTTTGTAAAGTGTTTGTTCAAATCCTTTGCCCATTTTTGAATGGGCTTGTTTGTTTTTTTCCTGTAAATTTGTTTGAGTTCTTTGTAAATTCTGGATATCAGCCCATTGTGAGATGCGTAAACTGCAAATATTTTTTCCCATTCTGATGGTTGCCGATTCACTCTAGTGACTGTTTCTTTTGCTGTGCAGAAGCTGTGGAGTTTGATTAGGTCCCATTTGTCTATTTTGGCTTTGTTTCCAAAGCTTTTGGTGTTTTGGTCATGAAGTTTTTGCCTACTCCTATGTCCTGAATGGTTTTGCCTAGATTTTCTTCTAGGGTTTTTACGGTGTCAGGTCTTATGTTTAAGTCTTTAATCCATCTGGAGTTAATTTTAGTGTAAGGTGTCAGGAAAGGGTCCAGTTTCTGCTTTCTGCACATGGCTAGCCAGTTTTCCCAACACCATTTATTAAACAGGGAATCCTTTCCCCATTGCTTGTTTTTGTCTGGTTTATAAAAGATTATATGGTTGTAGATATGTTGTGTTGCCTCCAATGCCTCTGTTCTGTTCCATTGGTCTATATCTCTGTTTTGGTACCAGTACCATGCTGTTTTGATTACTGTAGCCTTTCAGTATAGTTTGAAGTCTGGTAGTGTGATGCCTCCCACTGTGTTCTTTTTGCTTAGAATTGACTTGGCTATGCAGGCTCTCTTTTGGTTCCATATGAAGTTCATGGTGGTTTTTTCCAGTTCTGTGAAGAAATTCAATGGTTGTTTGATGGGGATAGCATTGATTGTGTAAATTACTTCAGCAGTGTAGCCATTTTCACGATATTGATTCTTCTAACCACGAACATGGAATGTTTCTCCATCTGCTTGTGTCCTCTCTTATTTCATTGAGCAGTGGTTTGTAGTTTTCCTTGAAGAGGTTTCTTACATTTCTTGTGAGTTGTATTCCTAGGTATTTTATTTTCTTTGTAGCAATTGTGAATGGCAGTTCGTTCTTGATTTGGTTCTCTTTAAGTCTGTTATTGGTGTATAGGAATGCTTCTGATTTTTGCACATTGATTTTATATTCTGAGACTTTACTGAAGTTGCTTATTAGTTTCAGGAGTTTTGGGGCTAAGTTGATGGGGTCTCCTAGGTATACTATTATGTCGTCTGCAAATAGAGACAATTTGGCTTCCACCTTTCCTATTTGAATACCCTTTATTTCTTTTTCTTGCCTGATTACTCTGGCTAGAACTTCCAGTACTATGTTGAATAGTAGTGGTGAGAGAGGGCATCCTTGTCTAGTGCCGGATTTCAAAGGGAATGCTTCCAGTTTTTGCCCATTAAGTATGATATTGGCTGTTGGTTTGTCCTAAATAGCTTTTATTACTTTGAGATATGTTCCATCAATACCAAGTTTACTGAGGGTTTTTAGCATAAAGGGCTGTTGAATTTTGTCAAATGCCTTCTCTGCATCAATTGAGATAATCATGTGGTTTTTGTTTTTGCTTCTGTTTATGTGGTGAATTACATTTATAGACTTGCATATGTTGAACCAGCCTTGCATCCCCAGGATGAATCCTACACGATCATGATGAATAAGTTTTTTAATGTGGTGTTGCAATCGGTTTGCCAGTATTTTATTGAAGATTTTTGCATCTAGGTTCATCATGGATATTGGCCTGAAGTTTTCTTTTCTTGTTGAGTCTCTGCTGGGTTTTGGTATCAGAATGATGTTGGTCTCATAAAATGATTTGGGAAGGGTTCCCTCTTTTTGAAATATTTGGAATAGTTTCAAAAAGAATGGTACCAGATTATCTTTGTGTGTCTGGTAGAATTAGGCTGTGAACCCATCTGGACCTGGGCTTTTTTTGTGTGGTAGGCTCTTAATTGCTGCCTAAACTTCAGACCTTGTTATTGGTCTATTTATAGTTTCAGCTTTTTCCTGGTTTAGGCTTGGGAGGACACATGCGTCCAGAAATTTATCCATTTCTTCCTGTTTTACTAGTTTATGTGCATAGAGTTGTTTGTAGTATTCTCTGACGATGGCTTGAATTTTTGTGGAATCTGTGGTCATTTCCCCTTTATCATTTTTTATTGCATCTATTTGATTGTTCTCTCTTTTCTTTTGTATCAGTCTGGCTAGTGGTCTGTCTATTTTGTTGATCTTTTCAAAAAACCAGCTCTTGGATTTATTGATTTTTTGAAGAGTTTTTCCTGTCTCTATCTCCTTCAGTTCTGCTCTGATCTTAGTTATTTCTTGTCTTCGGCTAGGTTTTGAGCTTTTTTGATCTTGCTCCTCTAGCTCTTTCAATTTTGACGATAGAGTCAATTTTGGATCTCTCCACTCTTCTCATGTGGGCACTTATTGCTATATATTTTCCTCTACAGACTGCTTTAAATGTGTCCCAGAGATTCTGGTATGTTGTGTCTTCATTCTCGTTGGTTTCGAAGAACTGCTTTATTTCTGCCTTCATTTCATTGTTTATCCAATCAACATTCAAGAGCCAGTTGTTCAGTTTCCATGAAGCTGTGCAGTTCTGAATTAGTTTCTGAATTCTGAGTTCCAACTTGATTGCACTATGGTCTGAGAGACTGTTTGTTATTATTTCAGTTGTTTTGCATTTGCTGAGGAGTGCTTTACTTTCAATTATGTGGTCAATTTTGGAGTAGGTGTGATGTGGTGCTGAGAAGAATGTATATTCTGTGGATTTGGGGTGGAGAGTTTTGTAAAGGTCTGTCAGGTTTGCTTGTTCCAGGTCTGAGTTTAAGTCCTGGATGTCCTTGTTAATTTTCTATCTGGTTGATCTGTCTGATGTTGACAGTGGAGTGTTAAAGTCTCCCACTATTATTGTGTGGGAGTCTAAGTCTCTTTGTAAGTCATTAAGAACTTGCCTTATATATCTGGGTGCTCCTGCATTGGGTCCATATATATTTAGAATCATTAGCTCTTCTTGTTGTATCGATCCTTTTACCATTATGTAATGACCTTCTTTGTCTCTTTTGATCTTTGTTTCTTTAAAGACTATTTTATCAGAGATGAGAATTGAAACTCCTGCTTTTTTTGCTCTCCATTTGCATTGTAAATCTTCCTCCATCTTTTTATTTTGAGCCTTTGTGTATCCTTGCATGTGAGGTGGGTTTTCTGGACACAGCACACCGATGGGTTTTGGCTTTTTATCCAATTTGCCAGTCTGTGTCTTTATATTGGTGCATTTAGTCCATTTACATATAGGGTTAGTATTGTTATGTGTGAATTTGATACTGCCATTTTGATGCTAGCTTTCTGTTTTGCCCATTGGTTCATGTAGATTCTTCATTTTGTTGATGCTCTTTAGCATTTGGTATGCTTTTAGGATGGCTGGTACTGGTTGTTTCTTTCTATGTGTAGTGCCTCTTTCAGGAGCTCTTGTAAAGCAGGCCTAGTGGTGACAAAATCTCTAAGTACTTGCTTGTTCATGAAGGATTTTATTGTTTCTTCACTTATGAAGCTCAGTTTGGCTGGATATGAAATTCTGTGTTAAAAGTTCTTTTTTTTAAGGATGTTGAATATTGGCCCTCACTCTATTCTCGCTTGTAGAGTCTCTGCTGAGAGATCTGCTGTGAGTCTGATGGGCTTTCCTTTGTGGGTGACCCGACCTTTCTCTCTTGCTGCCCTTAGTATTTTCTCCATCATTTCAACCCTGGTGAATCTGACGATTATGTGCCTTGGGCTTTCTCTTCTTCCAGAATATCTTTGTGGTGTTCTCTGTATTTTCTGGAGTTGAGTATTGACCTGTCTTGCTAGGTTGGGGAAATTTTCTTGGATAATATCCTGAAGAGTGTTTTCCAGCTTGGATTCATTCTATTCATCACATTCTGGTACACCTATCAAACGTAGGTTGGGTCTCTTCACATAGTCCCACATTTCTTGGATATTTTGTTCATTCTTTTTGGCACGTTTTTCTTTGATCCTGGTTTCTCATTTTACTTCATTGAGTGGATCTTCCTCTTCTGATATTCTTTCTTCTGCTTGGTCAATTCAGCTGTTGAAACTTGTGCATGCTTCGTGACGTTTTCGTGTTGTGTTTTTTAGCTCCTTCAATTCATTCATATTCCTCTCTAAGTTGTCCATTCTGTTATCATTCCTCGAATCTTTTTCAAATCTTTTTCAGGTTCTTAGTTTTTTTGCACTGTTTTAGAACATGTTCTTTTAGCTCACTGATATTTCTCATTATCCACTTTCTGAAGTCTGATTTCATCATTTTGTCACACTCATTCTCCATCCAGCTTTGTTCCCTTGCTGGTGAGGAGTTTTGGTTCTTTGTAGGAGGTGAAGTGTTTTTGTTTCAGGTGTTTTTCTCCTTTTTGCACTGGTTTCTTTCCATCTTTATCGATTTATCCACCTGTCGTCTTAGTAGTTGCTGATTTTTCTATTGGGTCTTTGTGTGGATGCCCAGATTGTTGATGATGAGGTATTTATTTTACTTAGTTTTTCTTCTAATGGTCTAGCCCCTCTGCCGTGTGAGTGCTGAAGTCCACTCCAGGCCCTGCTTGTCTGGGGTACACCTGTAGCAGCGATGGAACTGTGAGGAATGCTAACAGTTTCTTCTTCTGCTATCGTTGTTTCAGAATGATGCCCACAAAATGTCAGTCTGATTAATCCTTTCTTGGGGTGGCTCTTTGGTATACAGGGTTCAGGGAGCTGCTTGAGGAGATGCTCTGTGCTTTATAGGAGCTCCAGTGCTGAGCTGTGAGCTCCGTTGTTGATTCAGGTTTGTTGGGAGGATGTGTTTATGTCTGCTGCAACAGAACACATAAACCTTCCCTGTTTTTTTTCCCCTTAGATGTTCTGTCTCAGGGAGTTGGGGCTTTCTTTATGAGTATCTGTTGCACTGTCCTGCCCAGCTAGGAGGCAGTCTATTCACTATTTGCCTGCCGGCGCTCCACCCTGCTAGCATGGGTCCACCCTGTTGCTGCTGTGGGCTCCGTTCTGCTGTGGCTTGCTCTGCCCTGCTGGCTTGCTCCACCCTGCTGATGGCAGGTTGCCTCAGCAACAGCAGGCAGTCCTGGGCAGTACTTCAGTGGGGGATTGCATCAATGGTGGACACCCTCCCCCACCGGGCTGCACCATCCCAGATGCTGGCAG
>CM038405.1:3132591-3143346 GCA_021498475.1 Saguinus midas | reverse complement strand
CAGCCTCAGCTTTTTATGTTTTCTGTTTTTTTTTTATAGGGAGCGGGCTGTGCTGTGTCTTTTGAGGCCAGTCTCGAACCTGTGACCTCACAATCTGCCTGCCTCTGCATTCTAAGTGCTGGGATTACAGGCCTGAGCAGGAGCCCAAACCAAATTGTGTTTTTGTTTTAAAGACAGGGTTTCACCTTGTTGGTCGGGTGGGTCTCGAACTCGCAACTTCTCATGATCCGCCTGCCTTGTTTTTGAGTGCCTGATGACAGTATTCATGAGTCTCAGTGCCCGGCCAGCCAACTTTATTGTTAAAAAGAAATCAGAAGTGTAACGTGTGACTAACACCAGCAATCTTAGCACTCTGAGGCCAGGTGGTGGGTCACCTGAGGTCATGAGTTCGAGGTCAGCCTGGCATCCAGTTAAAATCACCTCACATAAAAAAAGAAAGAAAAAACAAAAGTAATCAGACAGATGAGTGTGTGCAATTGTAACAATTAGATGCTCTGTCTCAGGAGTTGGGGCTTTTGTGAGTATCTGTTGCACTGTTCTGCCTGGCTAGGAGGTAGTCTATTCACTATTTGCCTGCTGAGGCTTTGCCCTGCTAGCGTGGGTCCGCCCTGCTGTCACAGGTTTTCATACTGCTGTGGTGTGCTCCATCCTGCTGTCAGAGTCTTTCTGTTATGGCAGGTTGCCTCGGCAATGGCAGGCTGCGTAAGCACTGGGTGATACTTCAGTAGGGGTTAATTGCATATGTAGTGGCAGACGCCCTTCCCCCACTGGTCTGCACCATGCTAGATTCAACTGTGCCAGCAGCAAAGCTCTCAGCCCTTAGCACCTCCAATCGCCACCCTGCTTGTCCCGTGAGGGTGGGACCCACTGAGCATGGTCACCCAGCTCTCTGCCTCAGAGTCTGTCCTCTCTCTCTCTCTCTCTTTCTCTCCCCAAGCTGAACAGTAGACTCTCTCACTGGCACCCCAGTAGCCGGCTAATAGGGCACTGGGATTTGTGCGATCTCCCATGCTGCTGCCCACTGCACCAGCTCAGATCATGTTTCCCAGGAATCTTCTGGTCTGGCTCATTGTTCAAGTCCCATTTAATCAGATGGACATGCCAATCTACCCTTCCAAATCTCAGATTGCTGGTTTAACAGGGCACCCAGACCAGTGAGTTTTGTGTGGGTGTCACTGTGCTGCAGTGCCGGCTGAACTGGCCGTACAAGCTGGCCACAAGAGCCGGCCGCACAAGCCAGCTGTGCTTGCATCCCGTGTCTCTCTCACACCTGGGACATTCAACATTCTGTGGGCAAAAAAGGTTCGTTCGAGAATGCGGCAGGACTCACCCTCTGCGCCTTCACTGAGAGCTGAAATCCTGAGTCGCCTCTATGACGCCAATTTCTAAAATGAAAACACAATTTGGGTTGGTCTCCACTTTTCAATCCTGTAGTCTCAGCACAAAGAATGCCGAGGCAGGTGGACCGTGAGGTCCCAGGTTCGAGACTTGCCTTAAAGGACACGGTGCAGCCTGCTCCCCATTAAAAAAAAAAAAAGCTGAGCTGTTCTTGGAATGTGCTCACTTCAGCAGCATGTACAATAGAATTCAGATGCTACACAGAAGGCCGGTGTGGTCATAGGGTAAAAATGAAATGCACACATGTGCAGCTTTTCGTATTTTATTTATTGGATGTAATTGTGTTGTGGAAATCAAATAAAGATAAATTGGAGGTACAGAAAAATTAAAATAGAAATTTAGCTGGACCAGGTGGTGTGGACACCTCCAACCCCCACTACTTGAAGGGCATTGGGATGACGATCAGTTGAACCCAAAGGCAGGTGTTGCAATAAGCAAAATCGCACTGTTGCAATCCAGCCTTGGTGGCAAGAAGGAAACTGTACATAATAAAGAAAGGCAGTTTTGGAGGTGGAGTCTCCCTGCCCCTCGTTTTGTTTCAACTGCACACTCATCAGTCTTATGACCTTTTTTATTTTGTTCTCTTTAATTATGTAATGCGGGTTTTCACATAAGTGCTAAGGCTGACCTCAAACTCATGACGTCAATAAACCTGCCCACCTCCACCTCCCAATGTTCTTAGGATGCTGGCTTGAGTGGCAGGACCTGGCAGAGTTTTTTAAATTTTTTTAAAAAAATACATTTTAACAGACCGGCACGGTGGCTCACGGCAGCCTGTCAGTCAGATGCCTCAAAGATCAAGGCGGACAAATCATGAGAAGCTGCGGGTTCGAGACACGCCTGACAAACATGGTGCAACCCCGTCTTTAAAACAAAAACACAATTTGGGTTGGGCTCCGCTTTTCAAGCCTGTAGTCTCAGCACAAAAAATGCAGAGGCAGGCGGATCTTCAGGTCACAGGTTCCAGGCTGGCCTCAAAAATCACAGCTTAGCCCGCTCCTTATAAAAAACAGAAAAACATTAAAAAAAAAGCTGAGCTGGGCTTTGCATGTGATCTCTTCAGCAGCACCTTCACTAGAATTTGGATGCTACACAAAAACTGGCATGGTCGTAGCATAAAAATGACATGCAAAGGTGTGAAGCTTTTTGTATTTTATTTATTGGTTGTGATTGCATTGTGTAAATCAAATAAAAATAAATTTGTGGTACAGAGAAATAAAAATAGAAAGTTAGCTGAACTGGGTGGTGTGGACTCCTGCAACCGCAGCTACTTGAAGGGCATTAAAATGACAATCAGTTGAACCCAAATGGCAGGTGTTGCAATAAGCAAAGATCGCACTGTTGCACTCCAGCTTTGGTGACAAACAAACTCATCAGTCTGACTACCTTTCTTTTTTTGGTTCTCTTATATTATGTAATGTGGGTTTCCACTGGAATGCTCAAGCTGACATCAAACTCCTGACTTCAGAAAACCCGCCTTCCTTGGCCTCCCAAAGTGCTTAGGTGGCTGGTGATACTGGCAGCACCTGGCACAGTTTTACTAATTTCTTTTTAACAATACATTATAACAGCCTGGCACGGTGGCTCACGGCATCCTGTCATTCAGAAGCCTCAATAATAAAGGCGGCAAATCACTAGAAGTTGCGGGTTAGAGACCCGCACGACCAACATGGTGAAACCCCGTCTTTAAACAAAAACACAACTCGGGTTGGGCTCCGCTTTTCCAGCCTGTAGTCTCAGCAGAAAGGATTCCAAGGCAGGTGGATCGTGAGGTCACAGTTTCTGGACTGCCCTCGAAGAACACAGCACAGCCGGCTCGCTATAAAAAAATAAAAATAAAAATAAAATAATAATAAGGCTGAGCTGGGCTTGGCCTGTGCTTGCTTCTGAAGCACCGACACTAAAATTGGGACAATACACAGAAGGTTGGCATGGTCGAAACCTAAAAATGACATGCACAGGTGTGCAGCTTTTTGTGTTTTATTTATTTGTTGTGATTGCGTTGTGGAAATAAAATAAACATAGAAAGGAGGTACAGAAAAAGAAACTTAGAAAGTTAGCTAGACTTGGTGGTGTGGACACCTGCAAGCCCAGCTATTTGAAGGGAATTGGGATGACAATCAGTTGAACCAAAGCGGCAGGTGTTGCAATAAGCAAAATTTGCACTGTTGCACTCCAGCCTTGGTCACAAGAGGGAAACTGTATATAATTTAAAAAGGCAGTTCTGGGCCGGGCGCGGTGGCTCAAGCCTGTAATCCCAGCACTTTGGGAGGCCGAGGCGGGTGGATCACGAGGTCAAGAGATCGAGACCATCCTGGTAAAACATGGTGAAACCCCGTCTCTACTAAAAATACAAAAAATTAGCTGGGCATGGTGGCGCGTGCCTGTAATCCCAGCTACTCGGGAGGCTGAGGCAGGAGAATTGCCTGAACCCAGGAGGCGGAGGTTGCGGTGAGCCGAGATTGCGCCATTGAACTCCAGTCTGGGTAACAAGAGCGAAACTCTGTCTCAAAAAAAAAAAAAAAAAAAGGCAGTTCTGGGGATGGAGTCTCCCAGGCCTTGGTTTTGTTTCAATTGCACACACTCATCAGTCTGATTACCTTTCTTTTTTTGGTCTCTTTTATTATGTAAGGTGGGTTTTCACTTAAATGCTCAAGCTGACCTCGAACTCGTTACCTCAGAGAACTCGCCCACTTCGGCCTCCCAAAGTGCTTATGTTTCTGGCGTCAGTGGCAGAACCTGGCACAGTTTTTATAATTTTTCTTTTTTAACAATACACTATAACAGCCCGGCACGGTGGCTGCCGGCAGACTGTCAGTCAGACGTCTCAAAGATTAAGGCGGGAAAATCACGAGAAGTTGCGGGTTCGGGACCCGCCTGACCAACGTGGTGAAACCCCGTCTTTAAAACAAAAACACAATTTGAGTTGGGCTCTGCTCTTCAAGCCTGTAGTCTCAGCACAAAGAATTCCAAGGCAGACGGATCATGAGGTCACAGGTTCCAGACTGGCCTCGAAAACACAGCTTAGCCTGCTACCTATAAAAAATAGAAAAATATAAGAAAGCTGAGCTTGGCTTGGCATGTGCTTGCTTTGGCAGGACCTACACTAGAATTCGGACCCTACACAGAAAACCGGCGTGGTCATAGCATAAAAATGACATGCACAGGTGTGAAGATTTTTGTATTTTATTTATTGGTTGTGATTGCATTGTGGAAATCAAATAAAGATAGATTGACGGTACAGAGAAATAAAAATAGAAACTTAGATAGACCTGTTGGTGTGGACACCTGCACCCACAGCTACTTGAAGGGAATTGGGATGACAATCAGTTGAACCCAAAAGGCAGGTGTTGCAATAAGCAAAGATCACACTATTGCACTCCAGACTTGGTGACAAGAGGAAACTGTCTGTCTCAGAAAGGCAGTTCTGGGGTGGAGTCTCCGCACCTCGTTTTGTTTCAATTGCACACTCATCAGTCTGATTACCTTTCTTTTTCTCTTTTATTATGTAAGTGGGTTTTCACCTAAATGCTCAGGCTGACCTCGAACTCGTGACCTCAGGAAACCCGCCCACTGCCTCCCAAAGTGCTTAGGTTGCTGGAGTGGCAGAACCTGGCACAGTTTTTATAATTTTTTTTAACAATACATTATAACAGCCCGGCACGGTGGCTCACGGCAGCCTGTCATTCAGACGCCTCAAAGATCAAGGCGGCAAATCACGAGAAGTTGCGGGTTCGAGATGCACCTGACCAACATGGTGAAACCCCGTCTTTAAAACAAAAACACAATTTGGGTTGGGCTCTGCTTTTCAAGCCTGTAGTCTCAGCACAAAGCATTCCAGGCAGACGGATCGTGAGGTCACAGGTTCGAGACTGGCCTGAAAGGACACAGCGTAGCCTGCTCCCTATATAAAAAAATAAACAAACATAAAAACATAAAAAGCTGAGCTGGCTTGGCATGTGCTTTGGCAGGACCTACACTAGAATTGGGATACACAGAAGGTGTGTGGTCAGTAGCAAAAATGACATGCACAGGTGTGACTTTTGTATTTTATTTATTGGTTGTGATTGCAGTGAAATCAAATAAAGATAGATTGGAGGTACAGAAAAATAAAAATAGAAAGTTAGCTGGACCTGGTGGTGTGGACACCTGCAACCCCAGCTACTTGAAGGGCATTGGGATGACAATCAGTTGAACCCAAAAGGCAGGTGTTGCAATAAGCAAAGATCACACTGTTGCACTCCAGCCTTGGTGACAAGAGGAAACTGTACCTCATAAAAGAAGAAAGTTCTTTTGGTGGAGTCTCCCGGCACCTTGTTTTGTTTCAATTGCACACACTCATCAGTCTGATTACCTTTTTTTTGTTCTCTTTATTATGTAATGGGTTTTCACCCAAATGCTCAGGCTGACCTCGAACTCGTGACCTCAGGAAACCCGCCCACCTGGCCTCCCAACTTGTTGCTGGCGTGAGTGGCAGCACCTGGCACAGATTTTCTAATTTTTTTTAACAATACATTATAACAGCCCGCACGGTGGCTCACAGCAGCCTGTCATTCAGACGCCTCAAAGATCAAGGCAGGCAAATCACGAGAAGATGCGGTTCGAGACCCGTTCGACCAACATGGTGAAACCCTGTCTTTAAAAGAAAAACACAATTTGGGTTGGGCTCCGCTTCAAGCCTGTAGTCTCAGCACAAAAATGCCGAGGCAGGCGGATCGTGAGGTCACAGGTTCGAGACTGGCCTCGAAGGACACATGTAGCCCGCCAAAAAAAACAAAAAAAACAGAAAACATAAAAAGCTGAGCTGTGCTTGGCATGTGCTCGCTCGGCAGCACCTACACTAGAATTGGGATGCTACACAGAAGGCCGGCGTGGTCGTAGCATAAAAATGACACGCACAAATGAGCAGCCTTTCGTATTTTATTTATTTGTTGTGATTGCATTGTCAAAATCAAATAAAGATAAATTGGAGGTACAGAAAAATAAAAATAGAAAGTTAATTGGACCTGGTGATGTGGACACTTGCAACCCCAGCTAGTTGAAGGGAATTGGGATGACAAGCAGTTGAACCCAAAGACAGGTGTTGCAATAAGCAAAGATTGCACTGTTGCATTCCACCCTTGGTGACAAGAAAGTAACTGTACATAATAAAGGAAGGCAGCTCTGGGTGTGGAGTCTCCCGGCTCCTTGTTTAGTTTCAATTGCACACACTCATCAGTCTGATTATTTTTCTTTTTTTGTTCTCTTTTATTATGTAAGGTGGGTTTTCACCTAAATGCTAAAAATGACCTCGAACTCATGACCTCAGGAAAGCCTCCCACCTCGGCCTCCCAAAGGGCTTAGGTTGCTGGCGTGAGTCGCAGCACCTGGCACAGATTTTCTAATTTTTTTTAACAATACATTATAACAGCCCGGTATGGTGGCTCACCGCAGCCTGTCATTCAGACGCCTCTAAGGTCACTGCAGGCAAATCACGAGAAGATGCGGGGTTGAGACCGGTTCGACAAACAGAGTGAAACTCTGTCTTTAAAACAAAAGCACAATTTGGGTTGGGCCTGCGCTCAAGCCTGTAGTCTCAGTACAAAGAATGCCACGGCAGGGATCCTGAGGTCACAGGATCGAGACTGGCATTGAAGTACACAGCGTAGCCTGCTCCTATAAAAAAAAACAGAAACAGAAAATTATGTAAAAGCTGAGCTGGGCTTAACATGTGCTCGCAGCACCTACACTAGAATTGAACGCTACACAGAAGGCCGTGGTCGTAGCCTAAAAATGACACGCACAGGTATGCAGCTTTTTGTATTTTATTTATTGATTGTGATTGCGTGGAAATCAAATAAAGATAGATTGAGGTACAGAAAATGAAAATAGAAAGTTAGCTTGGACCTGGTGATGTGGACACCTGCAACCCCAGCTAGTTGAAGGAATTGGGATGACAAGCAGTTGAACCCAAAGACAGGTGTTGCAATAAGCAAAGATTGCACTGTTGCATTCCACCCTTGGTGACAAGAAAGTAACTGTACATAATAAAGGAAGGCAGTTCTGGGTGTGGAGTCTCCGCCCTTGTTTAGTTTCAATTGCACACACTCATCAGTCTGATTATTTTTCTTTTTTGTTCTCTTTTATTATGTAAGGTGGGTTTTCACCTAAATGCTAAAAATGACCTCGAACTCATGACCTCAGGAAAGCCTCCCACCTCGGCCTCCCAAAGGGCTTAGGTTGCTGGCGTGAGTCGCAGCACCTGGCACAGATTTTCTAATTTTTTTTAACAATACATTATAACAGCCCGGTATGGTGGCTCACCGCAGCCTGTCATTCAGACGCCTCTAAGGTCACTGCAGGCAAATCACGAGAAGATGCGGGGTTGAGACCCGTTCGACAAACAGAGTGAAACTCTGTCTTTAAAACAAAAGCACAATTTGGGTTGGGCTCCGCTTTTCAAGCCTGTAGTCTCAGTACAAAGAATGCCACGGCAGGCGGATCCTGAGGTCACAGGATCGAGACTGGCATTGAAGTACACAGCGTAGCCTGCTCCCTATAAAAAAAAAAAAAAAAACAGAAAATTATGTAAAAGCTGAGCTGGGCTTAACATGTGCTCGCTTCGGCAGCACCTACTCTAGAATTGGAACGCTACACAGAAGGCCAGCGTGGTCGTAGCCTAAAAATGACACGCACAGGTATGCAGCTTTTTGTATTTTATTTATTGATTGAGATTGCGTTGTGGAAATCAAATAAAGATAGATTGAAGATACAGATAAATGAAAATAGAAAGTTATCTGGACCTGGTGGTGTGGACACCTGCAACCCCAGCTACTTGAAGGGCATTGAAATGACAATCAGTTGAACCCAAAAGGCAGGTGTGGCAATAAGCAAATATCGCACTGTTGCATTCAAGCCTTGGTGAAAAGAGAGTAACTTTATGTAATAAAGGAAGGAAGTTCTGGGGTTGGAGACTCCTGGCACCTCGTTTTGTTTTAATTGCACACACTCATCTGTCTGATAACCTTTCTTTTTTTTTCTCTTTTTTATCTAAGTTGGGTTTTCACCTAAATGTTCAGGCTGACCTGGAATTCATAACCTCAGAAAACTCTCCCACCATGGCCTCCCAAAGTGATTTGGTTGCTGGCATGAGTGGCAGCACCTTGCACAGTTTTTCTAATATTTATTTTAATAATACATTATAACAGCCCGGCATGGTGGCTCAGCACAGCCTGTCATACAGACGCCTCAAAAATCAAGGTGCACAAATCACAAGAAATTGCGTGTTTGAGACATGCCAGACCAACATGGTGAAACCCTTTCTATAAAACAAAAACACAATTTGGGTTGGTCTCCGCTTTTCAAGCCTGTGGTCTCAGCACAAAGAATGCCGAGGCAGGCGGATCGTGAGGTCACAGGTCCGAGACTGGCCTCGAAGGACACAGTGTAGCCCACTCCCTATAAAAAACAAACAAACAAACAAACAAAGAAAAACATAAAAAAGGTGAGCTGTTCATGGTATGTGCTCACTTCGGTAGCACCTACACTAGAATTGGGACACTACACAGAAGGCCGGCATGGTCGTAGCGTAGAAATGACACGAACAGGTGTGCAGGTTTTCGTGTTTTATTTATTGGTTGTGATTGTGTTGTGGAAATCAAATAAAGATAGATTGGTGGTAGAAAAAATAAAAATAGAAAGATAGCTGGACGTGGTGGAGTGGACATCTGCAACCCCAGCTTCTTGAAGGGCATTGGGATGACAATCAGTTGAACCCAAAAGGCAGGTGTGGCAATAAGCAAAGATCACACTGTTGCACTCCAGGCCTGGTGACAAAAGAGTAACTGTACATAATAAAGAAAGGCAGTTCTGGGGGTGGAGTCTTTCAGCTCCTCATTTTGTTTCAATTGCACACACTCATCAGTCTGATTACCTTTCTTTTTTTGTTCTCTTTTATTATGAAAGGTGGGTTTTCACCTAAATGCGCAAACTGACCGCGAACTCGTGACCTGAGGAAACACGCCCACCTCGGCCTCCCAAAGTGCTTAGGTTGCTGGCATGAGTGGCAGCACCTGGCACAGTTTTTTTAATTTTTTATTAAACAATGTATTATAATAGCCCAGCACGGTACTCAACACAGCCTGTCATTCTGGCGCTTCAAAGATCAAGGCAGGCAAACCACTAGAAGTTGAGAGTTCGAGAAACGCCCGACCAACATGGTGAAACCCCATCTATAAAACGAAACATAATTTGAGCTGGTCTCCTCCTTTCAAGCCTGTAGTCTCAGCACAAAGATTGCCAAGGCAGGAGGATCGTGAGGTCACAGGTTCGAGACTGGCCTCGAAGGAAAAAGCATAGCGTGCTCCCTGTAAAAAACAAAATAAAACAGGAAAACATATAAAGGCTGAGCTGGGCTTGGTATGTGCTTGCTTCGGAAGCACATACACTAGAATTGGGACCCTACACAGAAGGCCGATGTGGTGGTAGCCTAAAAATGTCACCCACAGGTGTGCAGATTTTGTATTATATTTATTGGTTGTGATTGCGTTGTGGAAATCAAATAAAGAATGATTGCAGGTACAGATAAATAAAATAGAAAGTTAGCTGGACCTTGTGGTGTGGACACCTGCAACCCCAGCTACTTGAAGGGCATTGAGATGACAATCAGTGAACCCAAAAGACAGGTGTTGTAATAAGCAAAGATCGCACTGTTGCACTCCAGCCTTGATGACAATATGGAAACTTTACGTAATAAATAAAGGCAGGTCTGGTGGTGGAGTCTCCTTGCCCCTCGTTTTGTTTCAATTGCACACACTCATCAGTCTGATTACCTTTCTTTTTTTATCTCTTTTGTTACGTAAGGTGGGTTTCCACCTAAATTCTCAGGCTAACCTCGGACTCATGACCTCAGGACACCCACGTGCTTCTGCCTCCCAAAGTGCTTAGGTTGCTGGCGTGAGTGGCAGTACCTGGCACAGTCTCTCTAATTTTTTTTTACCACACATTATAACAGCCAGGCACGGTGGCTCACGGCAGCCTGTCATTCAGACGCTTCAAAGATCAAGGCGGGCAAATCATGAGAAGTTGCGGGTTCGAGACTCATCCGACCAACATGGTGAAACCCCGTCTTAAAAATGAAAACAACATTTAGGTTGGGCTCTGCTTTTCAAGCCTGTAGTCTCAGCACAAAGAATTCTGAGGCAGGCGGATCATGAGGTCACAGGTTCGAGATTGGCCTTGACAAACACAGCATAGCCCGCTCCATATAAAAAAAAAAAAACAAAATAAACAGAAAAACATAAAAATGCTGAGCTAGGCTTGGCATGTGCTCACTTCGGCTGCACCTATAATACAACTGGGATGCTACACAGAAAGCCG
>CM038405.1:3053152-3114887 GCA_021498475.1 Saguinus midas | reverse complement strand
AACCACCTATACCTCAAAAACAACTGAAATAAAATTTTAAAACATTATTGATAAACAAATTATATATATATATGCACACACATATACATGTAAGTTAAACTGAGCAGCTTCTATGCAGAAAATTTGCTATGCTTGTAAAGGGTATGCTGTTCAGTCATTTAAAACCAGCAAACACTAAGAAGATACATATCCTGTAGGGATAATAGTTTTTCAATAACTATTATTAACAAACATGATAATTATATAAAATATCAAATTTTACACAGTTAAAATATGTTTATGAAAAACATTTTATATGTTTTTATATTTATATGATAATTCTATAAAATACCATATTTTACACAGTTAAAATATGTTTATGATAAATGGAGAATCCATGCATATATTCATATAGTAAATTAAGTCCTCATCAGCTGATTATTCAAACATTATCTCATTTACATTCCCATGGCCTTGTGGTTATATGAATTTGAGGCGTCTGAATGAAAGGCTGCCATGAGCCACCGTGCTGGGCTGTTATAATGTATTGTTAAAAAAAAAATAGAGAGACTGTTCCAGGTGCTGCCACTCACGCCAGCATCCTAAGATCTTTGGGAGGCGGAGGTGGGCAGGTTTGTTGACGACACGAGTCAGAGGTCAGCCTTAGCATTTAGGTGAAAACCCATGTTACATAATAAATAAGAACAAAATAAGAAAAATAATCAGAGTGATGTGTGTGTGCAATTGAAACAAAACGAGGGGCCGGGAGACTCCACCCCAGAAATGCCTTTCTTTATTACCTACAGTTTCCCTCTTGTCACCAAGGCTGGAGTGCAACAGTTTGATCTTAGCTTATTTCCACACCTGCCTTTTGGGTTCAACTGATTGTCATCCCAATGCCCTTCAAGTAGCTGTGGGTGCAGGTGTCCATACCACCAGGTCCAGCTAACTTTCTATTTTTATTTCTCTGTACCTCCAATCTATCTTTATTTGATTTCCACAATGCAATCACAAACAATAAATAAAATACAAAAAGCATCACACCTGTGCGTGTCATTTTTATGCTACGACCACGCCGGTTTTCTGTGTAGCATCCAAATTCTAGTGTAGGTGCTGCCGAAGCGAGTGCATGCCAAGCCCAGCTCAGCTTTTTTCTGTTTTTCTGTTTTTTATAAGGAGCTGGATAAGCTGTGTTTTTCAAGGCCAGTCTGGAACCTGTGACCTGACGATCCGCCTGCCTCGGCATTCTTTGTGCTGAGACTACAGGCTTGAAAAGCGGAGCCCAACCCAAATTGTGTTTTTGTTTTATAGACGGGTTTCCACCATGTTGGTCGGGCGGGTCCCGAAGGCGCAACTTCTCGTGATTTGCCCGCCTTGATCTTTGAGGCGTCTGAATGACAGGCTGCCGGCTGCCACCGTGCTGGTCTGTTATATTGTATTGTTAAAAAAATAATTAGAAAAACTTTGCCAGGTTCTGCTGCTCAAGCCAGCAACCTAAGCACTTTGGTAGGCCGAAGTGGGCGCGTTCTCTGAGGTCAGGCGTTCGAGGTCAGCTTGAGTATTTAGGTGAAAACCCACCTTACATAATAAAAGAGAACAAAAAGAAAGGTTATCAGACTCATGAGTGTGTGCAATTGAAACAAAACCAAGGCCCGGGAGACTCCATCCTCAGAACTGCCTCTTTTTATTACATACAGTTTTCCGCTTGTGACCAAGGCTGGAGTGCAACAGTGCGAATTTTGCTTATTGCAACACCTGCCTTTTGAGTTCAACTGATTGTCATCCCAATGCCCTTCAAATAGCTGTGGGTGCAGGTCCAGCTAACTTTCTATGTTTCTTTTTCTGTACCTCCAATCTATCTTTATTGGATTTCCACAACGCAATCACAACCAATAAAAAAAATCAAAAAAAGCTGCACACCTGTGCATGTCATTTTTACACTACAACTACGCCGGCCTTCTTTGTAGCGTCCCAATTCTAGTGTAGGTGCTGCCGAAGACAGCACATGCCAAGCCCAGCTCAGCTTTATTTATTTATTTATTTATTTTTATAAGGAGCAGGCAGCGCTGTGTCCTTCGAAGCCAGTCTCGAACCTGTGACCTCACAATTCGCCTGCCACGGAATTCTTTGTGCTGAGACTACAGGCTTGAAAAGTGGAGCACAACCCAAATTCTGTTTTCATTTAAAGACCAGGTTTCACCATGTTGGTCGGGCGTGTCTCAAACTTGCAACTTCTCATGATTTGCCACCTTTATCATTGAAGCGTCTGAATGACTGGATTCTGTGAGCCACCGTGCCAGGCTGTTATAATGTGTTGTTTAAAAAAATTAGAAAAACGTTGCCAGGTGCTGCCACTTATGCCAGCCACCTAAGCAGTTTGGGAGGCCGAGGTGGGCTGGTTTCCTGAAATCAGGAGTTCGATGTCAGCCTGAGCTTTCCGGTGAAACCCACTTTACATAATAAAAGAGAAAAAAAAAGAAAGGTAGTCAGACTGATGAGTTTGTGCAATTGAAATAAAATGAGGGGCCGGGAGACTCCACCAACAGAACTGCCTTTATTATGTACAGTTTCCCTCTTGTCACCAAGGCTGGAGTGCAACAGTGTGATCTTTGCTTATTGCAACACCTGCCTTGTGGGTTCAACTGATTGTCATCCTAATGCCCGTCAAGTAGCTGTGGTTGCAGGTGTCCACACCACCAGGTCCAGCTAAATAAATAAAATAAAAATAATAAAAACAGGGTTTCACCATGTTTGTCAGGAGGTTTTCCAAATTCCAACTTCTCGTGATTTTCCCGCCTTGATCGTTGAGGCCTCTGAATGACAGGCTGTGGTGAGCCACTGTGCTGGGCTGTTATAATGTATTGTTAAAAAAATTAGAGAGACTGTGCCAGGTGCTGCCACTCAAGCCAGCACCTAAGCACTTTGGGAGGTCGAGGTGGGCAGGTTTCCTGAGGTCACGGGTTCAAGGTCAGGCTGAGTAGTTAGGTGAAAACACATAATACATAATAATAGAGAACAAAAATAGAAAATCAGACTGATGAATGTGTGTAATTGAAACAAAATGAGGGGCTGGGAGACTCCACCCCAAGAGCTGCCTTCCTTTATTATGTACAGTTACTCTATTGTCACCAAGGCTGGAGTGAAACAGTGCAATTGTTTCTTACTGAAACATCTTAATTTGGGTTAAATTGATTGTTATCTCAATGCCCTTTAAGTAGCAGGGTTTTCGGGTGTCCACACCACCAGGTCCAGCTAAGTTTCGATGTTTATTTATCTGTACCTCCAATCTCTCTTTATTTGATTTCCACAACACAGTCACAACCAATAAACAAAATACAAAAAGCTGGACACCTTTGCGTGTCATTTTTACGCTACGACCACGCCGGCCTTCTGTGTAGCATCCCAATTCTAGTGTAGGTGCTGCCGACGTGCACATGCCAAGCCCAGCTCAGCTTTATAATGTTTTTTTTTTTTGTTTGTTTGTTTTGATTTTTTTTTTTTTTTTTTTTTTGCCAATCAATGAGAGCTTGTAAGGTTGCTGAGGTCGGTTGGCCTTGAACTCTTGGCCTCGCCTTCGCAAGCACCACGACATCCGGCTGGAGCCACTTTGGGCCCCCTGTTTTTGATTCTTATACCGAGCGGGCTATGCTGTGTCCTTCGAGGCCAGTCTCGAATCTGTGACCTCACAATCTGCCTCCCTCAGCATATCTTGTGCTGAGACTACAGGCTAGAAAAGTGGAGCCCAAACCAATTTTGTTGTTGTTGTTGTTGTAAAGACGGGGTTTGACCCTGTTGGTCGGGTGGGTCTCCAAACCGCAGCTTCTTGTGATTTGCCCGCTTTCATCTTTGAGGCGTCTGAATGACAGGCTGTCGTGAGCCACTGTGCTGGGCTGTTATAATTTATTCTTAAAAAAATAAATAGAAACTGTGTCAGGTGCTGCCACTCACGCCAGCAACTTAAGCACATTAGGAGGCTGAGGAGTACGGGTTTCCTGAGGTCACGAGTTCGAAATAAACCTGGGCATTTAGTTGAAAACCCATATTACATAATAAAAGAGAACAAAAAAAGAAAGTTAATTAGACTTAAGAGTGTTTGCAATTGAAACAAAATGAGGTCCTGGGAGACTCCAACCCCAGAACTGCCTTTCTTTATTACATATAATTTCCCTCTTGTGACCAAGGCTGGAGTGCAAGAGTGTGATCTTTGCTTATTGCCACACCTGCCTTTTAGGTTCAACTGATTGTCATCCCAATGCCCTTCAAGTAGCTGGGGTTGCAGGTGTCCACACAACCAGGTCCAGCTAACTTTTAATGTTTATTTATCTGTACCTCCAATCTCTCTTTATTTCTTTCCAAAATGCAGTCACAACCAATAAATAAAATATGAAAAGCTGCATACCTGTGTGGGTCATTTTTATGCTATGACCATGCCGAACTTCTGTGTAGCATCCCAATTCTTGTGTAGGTGCTAACGAAGCGAGCACATGTCAAGAACAGCTCAGATTTTTAATGTTTTTTTTTTTTTTTTTATACAAAGCGGTCTATGCTGTGTCTTTCGAGGCCAGTCTCGAACCTGTTACCTCATGATACGCCTGCATCAGAATTCTTTGAGCTGAGAATACTGGCTTGAAAAGCAGAGCCCAACCCAAATTGCCTTTGTTGTTGTAAAGAAGGGGTTTCACCCTGTTGGTCGGGCGGGTCTCAAACCTGCTGTTAGGACCGGCCTCCCCTTCCCCCTACCACGGTCAACTGGAAAAACGTCAACGACAGTGGAAAAGTACCACATCAATGTTTAGCCAGGTTCCCAGATAAGCTGTTTGCAAGGACCTCCTCCTCCTCCTTCCCTTTTTTTTGGGCAGGCCTCGAAACCCTCCCTTGTTAAGGAGATAGCCAAGCCACAAAAATCCCTACCTGAGGAAGAGCACGTCCCCTCCCTACCTGAGGAAGAGCACGTCCCCTCCCTACCTGAGGAAGAGCACGTCCCCTCTCTCACTCAACCGCAGTGGAAAACTACTGACTCCTGCTATATAAGTCTCTCAGCCCACCTCCTAGGCGCGGCTACCCACTTCGGTCTGTACAGTGGTGCTTAGTCCGCCTGGAGCTCCTAATAAAGCTTGGACGTTCAATTGGCTACGTTCAATTGGCTCTATTTTTCCACTATTCGGCGCAGCAGGCCTAGAACTACATCCAGACAAGTGGTGCCGAAACCCGGGAGAGGGGCAGTTGACCCGCCCCAGGCCCCAGAGGCCGGGCGAGAGTCCCCCTCTCTATCCTCACTGGTCCACCTGCCATCTTCGTTGGGGTCGGCTTTCCAAGACTGCAGGAAAGGTAAGAATTTTACCAACCTGGCCTCTCCCTCCTCTGTTTAAGGCTAAATTCGAGGCTTCCCAGTGCCAACCAGCACAGACCCCTCACCCTAGTCTCAGCTGAGCCAAGGTGGTTCCCCTTTTGACTCCTGGAGTCTTCCAGGACAGTAGCCAGATGGGGATGCCTCTCTGACTGCTCGCCCCTACCGGTCAAATTCTTAGGAAGAGACGACAAGAAGGGACGCCTCCTCCTCATCTCTCTCCTCCCAGATGCCAGTAAGCCTCGAATGCCATGGGGAATTCTCAGTCTAAAGTCGACCCTAACACCCCCTTGGGGTGCCTGCTCCAAAATTTCTCAAAATTAGGCTATTCTCAGACCCTGTGGAGAAAGAAATTAATATTTCTCTCTCAGGTCGCATGGCCTCAATATAATCTTAGCAACCAGTCTCATTGGCCACCGACTGGTACCTTCAATTTCAACGTATTACGGGAACTCGACAACTTTTGTCACCATAACGGGAAAAACACTGAAGTCCCTTATGTCCAGGCTTTTTGGGACCTCTGTTCCCGTCCCGACCTCTGTTTCTCCTGCTCCACCCACCAGATCCTTCTAGCCCAAACCCCCCAAAAAGTTTCCACCACAACCGCTAGCCCACTGCCTTATTCCCTCCCGGATGAACTCCTCGAACATGTTTCTCCACCTGCTAATTCTGGCAATCCCCCTCCACCTTCCTCCCCAGACGTCCCCAAGCCCTCTGCCCCAGAAACACCTCCCCCCATAACTTCCCCTGTATCTGCCCACACCCGATCCCATAACCTATCAGTAATAGCACCCCTCAGGGAAGTTGCAGGGACTGAAGGTTTAGTAAAAGTTCATGTCCCCTTTTCACTCCAAGACCTGTCCCAAATCGAGAAACATTTAGGATCCTTCTCAGCTGACCTATCCACCTATATTAAAGAATTTCAATATCTCACACAGGCATACAGCCTCACATGGATGACATTCGAGTAGTTTTCACCTCCACCCTCACAGCTGAAGAGCACGAGCGTATTCTCGCTGCTGCTCGGCATCAGGCAGATAAGGACTATACTATAGACAATCAGGTCCCTCTTGGAGCTGAAGCTATTCCCAGTGAGGATCCCCAATGGGATTATCAGGCAGGCCAGGGGTCCAACATACCCCACAGAGACCGCATGGTCTGATACCTCCTCAAAGGCATAGATGTAGTATCTAACAAAGTAGTAAACTATGACAAACTAAGAGAAATTACCCAATTACCACATGAAAACCCTGCCCTCTTTCTAACTCGCTTGCAGGAAGTGTTAGTCCGCTACACCCGCCTTGACCCAGCCTCACAAAATGGAGACACCATCCTAGCATCACACTTCATCTCACAATCAGCCCCTGACATCCGGAAAAAAACTAAAAAAAGCAGAAGACGGCCCTGAAACCCCCATACAGAACTTGGTAAAAATGGCTTTTAAAGTCTTTAATGCCAGGGAAGATGCAGCTGAGGCAGCTCGCCAAACGCGTATGAAACAAAATGTCACTCTACAGACCCAAGCCTTAGTAGCAGCCCTTCAGCTGGCAGAAACTAACAAGGGTAAAGCAAACACACACACCCCTCCCGGGACGTGTTTCAAATGTGGAAAGAAAGAGCACTGGTCAAAAGCCTGCCCCCAGCCACGGCCTCCTACCAAGCCCTGCCCTATTTGTCAGCTCATGGGACACTGGAAGTCTGATTGCCCGAGCTTCCCCAGGGCCTCAGTTCCTCCAAACCGACGCACTGGAGAGAAGCAAGGTCACGTTTCTGAAAACCAGACCCCTGCCCATACCAGTCAGAAGTCAGGTGCTCAGGAAAACCCATTCCCAGAGCTACTATCGTTTATGGACGATTAGCAGTGCCCTGGCTTCCCAACTCCGGTTACCCTTGCCGAGCCTAGGGTTAAGCTTCAGGTAGCGGGTAAGAGTGTTTCCTTTTTTTAGACACAGGGGCTACCTACTCTGTACTTTCCTCATATTCAGGCAAAACCACTCCTTCCCAAGTCTCTGTTATGGGCATTGATGGGTCTCCCTCCACTCCTCACCAAACTCCACCCTTAACCTGCCTGTTTGGCCCTTCCATTTTTACCCACTCCTTTCTAGTCATTCCCTCTTGCCCTGTACCTCTCCTCGGGCGAGATATCCTGGTAAAACTGCAAGCTACCATTACTTTTCCAAACACAGAAACCTTCCTTTACCCCTCATCACCAACTCACCTTCCCCCTTCCTCCAGCCAAACTCCTCCCGATGTAAATCCCAAAGTATGGGATACCGATACCCCACTGTAGCCTCACATCACCAACCCATACTCATATGCCTAAAAGACCCCACAACCTTCCCTTCTCACCCTCAGTTTCCTATCTCCAAAGTTCACTGCCTCGGCCTCCTCCCTATCATAAATAAGCTGAAAGCTCAAGGACTACTCATTCCTACAAACTCCCCTGCAACACTCCCATTCTGCCTGTGAAAACCCTCAGGTCAGTACCGCCTAGTTCAAGACCTCCGCCTTATCAATGCAGCAGTCATTCCTGTTCATCCAGTAGTGCCCAACCCCTATACAATCCTCTCCCACATTCCCCTACAACCACCCATTTCTCAGTTCTAGACCTCAAAGATGCCTTCTTCACTATCCTCTGCACCCAGATTCCTATTTCCTTTTGCTTTTACCTGGGAAGACCCCACCTCCAATCTTTCTCAGCAACTCACTTGGACAGTCCTACCCCAAGGCTTCCGGATAGCCCCATCTATTCGGACAAGCCCTGGCAGCCGATCTTCAAACTTGCAAAATCACCCCTTCCACCCTACTGCAATATGTTGATGATATCCTCATTTGTTCTCCGTCCTACCGTGACTGCATTACAGCCACGACTACACTATTAAACTTCCTAGAAAGCAAAGGGTACCGGATATCCGCTACTAAAGCTCAAATAGCTACCTCTTCAGTTACCTATTTAGGCCTCAATCTTACCCCCAAACACTGGGCTATAACTGCTGATAGGCTCCAGACTCTCAAAACCCTCCAGCCACCTACCTCAGCAAACGAAATCCTCTCCTATCTGGGTCTAGTAGGGTTCTTCAGACATTGGGTCCCGAACTTCGCAGTGCTAGCAAAACCACTGTACCACGCAGCAAAACACTCCCAAGTAGGACCACTTACCTCCCAAGGCACTGTGTTAGAAGGGCCTTCTCTGTCCTTCTAACAACCCTCTGTACTGCCACAAACCTAGCCTTGCCCAACCCCAATAAGCCGTTCCACCTATATACAGATAAAAACAGCACATAGCCATTGGAGTCCTTACCCAGCCTGTAAGGCCCACCTAAGTACCTATAGCGTATCTATGCAAACAGCTAGACCCTACCACCCGGGGATGGCAACCTTGCCTGGGAGCCCTTGCTGCAGCAGCAGAACTTACCATAGAAGCTTTAAAACTCAACCTACACCAACCATTACAGGTCTTCTCGCCCAATTGGCTTACCGACCTACACTCCCACCAGGTTTTAACCCACCTTGGTCCCTCCAGGGTCCAACTACTTCACCTGCTCTTCATCGAGAATCCCACCATTACACTCTCACATTGTTCTTCCCTTAACCCAGCAACCTTAACTCCCACCCCTCTAACTCCAATAAGCCAGCACTCTTGCCTAGAAATCCTTAAACTAAGCCAATCCCACGACCTGACCTTACTGACCAACCCCTACCGTCAGCCTCAGTTACCCTTTACGTTGACGGCAGTTCTATTCTCAAAACCCCGGACCCAGGAAAGCCGCTTATGCAATTGTCTCTGACACTGATATTATAGAAACCCAACCTTTACCTCAGGAACCACTTCCCAACAAGCTGAGTTAATTGCCCTCACCTGAGCCCTTACCTGGGCAACTGGGAAAACTGTTAATATCTACACTGATTCTAAGTATGCCTTTCTCATTGCCCATTCTCACTGCATGATTTGGAAAGAACGAGGCTTCCTCACCACCAAAGGAACCCCGTCCTCAATGGAAAGCTCATCTCCCAGCTTATCCAGGCCATCCAGCTGCCAGCCCAAGTAGCTATCATCCATTGTAAAGGACATCAGTCTGCAAATACTCCTGTAGCTCGGGCAATGCCTTAGCAGACTCTGTAGCCCAAACACTGCCCAAACTAGTCCACCCCCAGCTTCCATTTATTTCTCTTTAAGACCTACAAACCCCAGTATACCCCAGAAGAGAACACTGAGCTGTCCTCCTCCCCAGACATCAAGTTTAAAGACGAATGGGCCTTTAAAGAGAACCTCCTAATCCTACCTCAGAACCAGCAGCACCAAATGATCACGGACATTCACAACTCCTTACATATAGGACCAAAAGCTCTGTTTCGCTTCCTCACTCCTCTTTTCCATCCTCAGGGCCTCCTTTCCACAATAAAATAAATCCACTCTAATTGTATAACCTGCACTAGAGCCAATAGTCAGGGAGCCTGTCACCCACATCACTCACTCCACCAGCTCTGCAGCCACCTACGAGACCAAGATTGGCAAGTTGATTTTACACATATGCCAAAACACAAACAATTTAAATACCTACTAACCCTGGTTGACACCTTTTCAGGCTGGATCGAAGCTTTCCCCACAGCTCACAGAACCACAGGAATTGTAGCTGAGCACCTCGTCTGGGACATCATCCCTGATTTGGGCTTCCTTCCACCATCCAGTCAGACAACGGACCTGCCTTTATTTCTAAGATTACCGCTGCAGTCTCCGCATCCTTAGGGATCCAGTGGAAACTGCATGCAGCCTACCAACCCCAATCCTTGGGTAAAGTAGAATGGGCCAACGGCCTCATCAAAGAACACTTAACAAAACTTGCCCTTGAACTCCACCAGTCTTGGGTTACCTTACTTCCTATCTCTCTAACAAGGCTCTGAGCAAGCCCCCGGGGCCCCTCACAACTCAGCCCCTTTGAGCTGCTATACGGACGACCCTTCTTACTCTCCTCCCCCTTACCGCCAGACCCTCCCCCTCTATCTACTTACCTGCCCTATTTCACCCTTCTCCAAGCTCTTCTCCGAGAGCACGCAAATACCTCCCTACCCCTGCCCGACTCCTCTTCAGACCAAGTACTGAAAGTTTCCCCAGGAGACTTGGTCTTTATAAAGTCACTCTCCAAAGCCATTAACTCCCAGGTGGGAAGGCCCATATACGGTCATCCTCACCACCCCCTCAGCAGTAAGAGTCGCTGAAATCCCCTCGTGGGTGCACCTAACCAGAGTAAAGAGAGCACCTCATGTGCCACCCAAACCCGCCTGGAATGTTACCCCTACTGGTCCTCTATCTCTTAAGCTTACCAGAACCCCGCCTCACCTCCAGTAACTCTCTTATATGGAGGTTCTACCTAACAGAAAATTATACCAAAACCACACACATTTGCAACACCCCTCCCTACAGCCACAACCACCTCCTGGCCACTTTTGACTGCCCTCCTACAGGGTGTAAGTCACCCATCTTTCTAAACTTCACTGATTTTAAAAACATACCCCATAATTGGGTTTATAATCCCGTCCTTTGTTTTCTCTATGATCAGAAAGGCTCCTGCAAAACATCATCCTACCTAAATTGCATGGGATGCACTTGGAAAAGTTGCACCCTCCACCCAGCTCGCCACACCACACCTGACTATCGCAGTCACTCCAAGCTAGAATACCACCGCTCCCATCTCTCTCTTCAAATCCCCGATCCTTCAAACTCACGCTGGACTACACTCCAAAAAGCAGCAGTATACGACACAATAAACACCGGGTACCCTTCCTCCCACCTCTATATCTGGAGAGCTTTAGTAACTTTACCCCCTACCCTTAAAGAAGTTCACTCCTCCATTCACACCCAAGAACAAACGCTAACCCAACAACTTCAGCCATCCTCTCAGCCTTTCTCATGGCTAACCCTCCTTAATGAAGGCCTAAAAATAACTAACCAGCTTGCCAACCAAACAAGCCTACCAGACCTATCTTCCTGCCTCATGTGCGCCACCCTAGGAAAAACCCCCTTAGTCGCAGTTCCATCTAACACTCACGCCAGCTCCTCCATACCATCTTCCCGGACCACTCCCATAACAGAAGTAGAAGTCTATCTACCTCCAAACCAGCAAATACCAATCTGCTATGGGGGCAGCTCTCCCACTTGCAACCGAACTATACCCATAACCACCAATCTTACCACTCCTCATGGAACCTTTTTTTGGTGCAACAGAACACTTTTCAAAACCCTCTACCCCTCTACACACTTCTGCAGCCTATGCTTACCAGTAACCCTTGTACCCCGATTAATCATTTACTCCTCAGCAGAGTTCCAACAACAATTTATACATCATCGAGTATGACGGGCCACCTTTTTACCCCTAGTAGTAGGTCTCTCTCTCACCGGATCAGCCCTAGGAGCTGGACTAGGAGGAGGAGCCCTAGCTCACTCCCATCAGGCTCTAGCACGTTAAACTTCTCAATTTCAGGCCGCCATTGACAATTCTGCAGAATCATTAGCCTCTCTCCAATGACAGATCACTTCAGTAGCACAGGTCGCCCTACAAAATCGCCGGGCATTAGACCTCCTCACCGCCAAACAAGGAGGAACCTGCATCTTCCTGCAAGAAGAATGCTGCTACTACATCAATGAGTCCGGCCTAGTAGAAACTCGGATTGAAAACCTACAGAAAATTAGTACAGACCTACACCAACAAAAGTTCTCAACTGAAGCCACCACTTGGTGGACCTCCTCCATGTACACACTCTTAGTGCCTCTATTATTGCAATTGGATTAATTTTACTAATTGCTCCTTGTTTCTTACACTTCCTTCAATGCCGCTTCCAAGAACTAACCCGCATCACAGTGAATCAGATGCTCCTACAACCCTTCATCCCAGGAGAGGCCGAGCCTAACATAACCTAACTCTTTATAACCCCCTCCCCACAATGCCCCGCACCAGCAGGAAGAAGCTAAGAAAGGCAACTATGCTCAAACTCCATAATAAAGAGTGGGGAATGTTAGGACCTGCCTCTCTTTCCCCCTACCACTGTCAACTGGAAAAACCTCAATGACAGTGGAAAAGTACCACTGTCAATGTTTAGCCAGGTTCCCAGATAAGCTGTTTGCAAGAACCCCCTCCTCCTCCTTCCCTTTTTTCCCCGGAAAGCCTCAAAACCCTCCCTTGTTAAGGAGATAGCCAAGCCACAAAAATCCCTACCTGAGGAAGAGCACGTCCCCTCCCTACCTGAGAAAGAGCATGTCCTCTCCCTACCTGAGGAAGAGCACGTCCCCTCTCTCACTCAACTGCAGTGGAAAATTACTGACTCCTGCTATATAAGTCTCTCAGCCCACCTCCTAGATGTGGCTACCCACTTTGGTTTGTACAGTTGTGCTTAGTCCACCCAGAGCTCCTAATAAAGCTTGGACCTTCAATTGGCTACGTTCAATTGGCTCTATTTTTCCACTATTTGGCGCAGCAGGCCTAGAACTACATCCAGACAATTGCTATGTGAAAATCAAATAAAGATAGATTGGAGGTACAGATAAATTGAAATAGAAAGTTAGCTGGACCTGGTGGTGTGGACACCTGTAACACCATGTACTTTAAGGGCATAGGGATGACAATCAGTTGAACCAAAAAAAAAAAAAAAGGTGTGGCAATAAACAAAGATTGCAGTCTTGAAATCCAGCCTTGGTAACAAGAGGAAAACTGTACCTCATAAAAAAAAAGGCAGTTCTCAGGGTGGAGTCTTCCGGCACTTTGTGTTGATTCAATTGCACACACTCATCAGTGTGATTACCTTTCTTTTTTTGTTTTGTTTTATTATGTAATTTGGGTTTTCTACTAAATTCTCAGGCTGACCTCGAACTTGTGACCTCAGGAAACCCGCCCACCTCGGCCTCCCAATGTGCTTAGGTTGCTGTGGTGTGTGGCTGCACCTGGCAAAGTCTTTCTAACCTTTTATTAACAATACATTATAACAGCTCGGCACAGTGTCTCCCCGAAGCCTGACATTCAGGCGTTTCAAAGATGAAGGCAGGCAAATCACGAGAAGTTGCAAGATCGAGACCCACCCAACCAACATGGTGAAACCTCGTTTTTAAAACGAAAACACTTTTTGGGTTGGGCTCCGCTTTTCAATCCTGTAGTCTCAGAAGAAAGAACACCATGGCAGGTGGATTGTGAGGTCACAGGATGGAGACTAGCCTCGAACGACACAGCGTAGCCCGCTCCCTATTAATAAATAAATAAATAAACATAGAAAAGCTAAGCCAGGCTTGGCATTTGCTTGCTTCGACAGCCCCTACACTAGAATTAGGACCCGACACAAAAGGCCGGCATGATAGTAGCGTAAAATTGACCCGCACAGGTGTGCAGATATTTGGATTTGATTTATTGGTTGTGATGGCGTTGTGGAAATCAAATAAAGATAGATTGGAGGTACAGAAAAATAAACATAGAAAGTTAACTTGACCTGGTTGTGTGGACACCTGCAACCCCAGCTTCTTGAAGGGCATTGGGATGACAATCAGTTGAACCCAAAAGACAGGTGTGGAAATAAGCAAAGATCGCACTGTTGGACTCCAGCCTTCGTCACAAGAGGGAAACTTTACGTAATAAAGAAAGGCAGTTCTAAGGGTGGAGTCTCCCGGAACCTCATCAGTCTGATTACCTTTATTTTTTTGTTCTCTTTTATTATGTAATGTGAATTTTACCTAAATGCTTAGGGTGACCTCGAACTCGTGACCTAAGGAAACCAGCCCACCTCGGCCTCCCAAAGTGCTTTGGTGGCTGGCATAAGTGGCAGCACCTGGCACAGTTTTTCTAATTTTTTTAACAATATATTATAACAGCCCGGCATGGTGACTCACGGCAGCCTGTCATTCAGACGCCTCAAAGATGAATGCGGGCAAACCACGAGAAGATGCGGGTTTGAAACCTTCACGACCAACATGGTGAAACCCCGTCTTTAAAACCAAAAACTATTTGAGTTGGGCTCCGCTTTACTAGCCTGTAGTCTCAGCACAAGGACTTTTGAAGCAGGCGTTACGTCAGGTCACAGTTTCGAGACTGGCCTCGAAAAACACAGGGTTGCCCGCTATATAAAAGAAAGAATAAAACTTTAAACCATTAAAAAGCCGAGCTGTGCTTGGCATGTGCTCTCTTCGGCAGCACCTACACTACAATTGGGAGGCTACACAAAAGCTGGCGTGGTCATAGCATGAAAATGACAGGCAGAGGTGTCGAGATTTTTGTATTTTATGTATTGGTTGTGATTACATTGTGGAAATCAAATAAAGATAGATTGGAGGTACGGAAAAATAAACATAGAAAGTTAGCTGGACCTGGTGGTGTGGACAACTGCAACCCCAGCTACTTGTAGGGCATTGGGATGTCAATCAGTTGAACCCAAAATGCAGGTGTGGCAGTAAGCAAAGATCGCACTGTTGCACTTTAGCCTTGGTCACAAGAGGGAAACTTTACGTAATAAAGAAAGGCAGTTCTTGTGGTGCAGTCTCCTGGCCCCTCGTTTTTTTTCAATTGCACACACTCATCAGTCTGATTACCTTTCTTTTTCTGTTCTCTTTTATTATGTAATTTGGGTTTTCAAATCTATGCTCAGGCTGACATCGAACTCGTGACCTCAAAATATCCACCCACCTTGGCCTCCCAAACTGCTTAGGTTGCTGGCGTGAGTGGCAGCACCTGGCACAGTTTTTCTAATTTTGTTTTACCAATACATTATAACAGCCTGGCACGGTGGCTCACTGCAGCCTGTCATTCAGACTCTTCAATGATCAAGGCGGGCAAATCACGGGAAGTTGCGAGTTAAGACGCGCCCGACCAACATGGTGAAACCCGGTCTATAAAACAAAAACACAATTTGGGTTGGTCTCCGCTTTTCAAGCCTGTAGTCTCAGTACAAAGAATGCCGAGGCAGGCGGATCATGAGGTCACAGGTTCGAGACAGGCCTCGAAGGACACAGCGTAGCCCGCTACCTATAAAAGACAACAACAACAACAACAACAAATCAGAAAAATATAAAAAAGCTGAGCTGGGCTATTTGGCAGCACCTACACTAAAATTGAGATGCTACACAGAAGGCCGGCGTGATAGTAGCGTAAAATGACCCGCACAGGTGGGGAGATTTTTCTATTTTATGCATTGGTTGTGATTCTGTTGTGGAAATCAAATAAAGATAGATTGGAGGTACAGAAAAATAAATATAGAAAGTTAGCTGGACCTGGTGGTGTGGACAACTGCAACCCCAGGTACTTGTAGGGCATTGGGATGAACCCAAAAGGCAGGTGTGGCAATAAGCAAAGATCGCACTGTTGCACTCCAGCCTTGGTCACAAGAGGAAAATGTACGTAATAAAGAAAGGCAGTTCTTGTGGTGCAGTCTCCCGGCCCCTCGTTTTGTTTCAATTGCACACTCTGATCAGTCTGATTACCTTTCTTTTTTGTTCTCTTTTATTATGTAATGTGGGTTTTATACTAAATGCTCAGGCTGACCTCGAACTCGTGACCTCAGGAAACCCACCCACCTCGGCCTCCCAAAGTGCTTAGGTTGCTGGCGTGAGTGGCAGCACCTGGCACAGTTTTCTAATTTTTTTTAACAATACATTATAACAGCCCGCACGGTGGCTCACGCAGCCTGTCATTCAGGCGCTCAATGATCAAGGCGGGCAAATCACGAGAAGTTGCGAGTTGAGACCCGCCCGACCAACATGGTGAAACCCCGTCTTTAAAACAAAAACACAATTTGGGTTGGGCTCCGCTTTTCAAGCCTGTAGTCTCAGCACAAAGAATGCCGAGGCAGGCGGATCATGAGGTCACAGGTTCGAGACTGGCCTCGAAGACACAGCGTAGCCCTCCTATAAAAACAACAACAACAACAACAACAACATAGAAAAGCTGAGCTGTGCTTGGCATGTGCTCACTTTGGCAGCACCTACACTAAAATTGAGATGCTACACAGAAGGCCGGTGTGGTTGTAGTGTAAAAATGACCCGCAAAGGCGTGCAGCTTTTCGTATTTTATTTATTGGTTGTGATTGAGTTGTGGAAATCAAATAAAGATAGATTGGAGGTACAGAAATATAAAAATAGAAAGTTAGCTGGACCTGGTGGTGACACCTGCACCCCCAGCTACTTGAAGGGTATTGTGATGACAGTCAGTAGACACCAAAAGGCAGGTGTGGAAGTAAGCAAAGATCGCACTGTTGCACTCCAGCCTTGGTGACAAGAGGAAACTTTACGTAATAAAGAAAGGCAGTTCTGGTGGAGTCTCCCGGCCCCTCGTTTTGTTTCAATTGCACACACTCATCAGTCTGATTACCTTTCTTTTTTTGTTCTCTTTTATTATGTAATGTGGGTTTCACCTAAATGCTCAGGCTGACCTCCAACTCGTGACCTCAGGAAACCGCCCACCTCGGCCTCCCAAAGTGCTTAGGTTGCTGGCGTGAGTGGCAGCACCTGGCACAGTTTTTCTAATTTTTTTTAACAATACATTATAACAGCCCAGCCCGGAGGCTCACGGCAGCCTGTCATTCATGCGCTTCAAAGATCAAGGCGGGCAAATCACGAGAACTTGCGAGTTTGAAACACACCTGATCAACATGGTGAAACCCCGTCTTTAAAACAAAAACACAATTTGGGTTGGGCTCCGCTTTTCAAGCCTGTAGTCTCAGCACAAAGAATGCCGAGGCAGGCGGATCGTGAGGTCACAGGTTCGAGACTGGCCTCGAAGGACACAGCGTAGCCCTCTCCATATATAAAAACAATAAAACAGAAAACATAAAAAAGCTGAGCTGGGCTTGGCATGTGCTCGCTTCGGCAGCACCTACACTAGAATTGGGATGCTACACAGAAGGCCGGCGTGGTCGTAGCATAAAAATGACACGCACAGGTGTGCAGCTTTTTGTATTTTATTTATTGGTTGTGATTGCGTTGTGGAAATCAAATAAAGATAGATTGGAGGTACAGAAAATAAAATAGAAAGTTAGCTGGACCTGGTTGTGTGGACACCTGCAACCCCAGCTACTTGAAGGGCATTAGGATGACAATCAGTTGAACCCTAAAGGCAGGTGTGGCAATAAGCAAGGTACTCACTGTTGCACTCCAGCTTGGTCACAAGAGGGAAAGTGTATGTAATAAAGAAAGGCAGTTCTTGTGGTGCAGTCTCCCGGCCCCTCGTTTTTTTTTTTTTTTTCAATTGCACACACTCATCAGTCTGATTACCTTTCTTTTTTGTTCTCTTTTATTATGAAATCTCGGTTTTCACGTAAATGCTCAGGCTGACCTCGACCTCGTGACCTCAGAAAACACGCCCACCTCGGCCTCCCAAAGTGCTTAGGTTGCTCACGTGAGTGGCAGCCCCTGGCAGAGTTTTTCTAATTTTCTTTAACAATACATTATAACAGCCCAGCCCGGAGGCTCACGGCAGCCTGTCATTCACGCGCTTCAAAGATCAAGGCGGGCAAATCACGAGAAGATGCGGTTGAGACCCGCCCGACCAACATGGTGAAACCCGTCTTTAAAACAAAACTATTTGGGTTGGGCTCCGCTTTACTGGCCTGTAGTCTCAGCACAAAGAATTCCGAGGCAGGCGGATCGTGAAGTCACAGGTTCGAGACTGGCCTCGAAGGACACAGCGTAGCCCGATCCCTATAAAAACAAAAAACAAAAAACAAAAAAAAAAAAAACAGAAAAACAGAAAAAAACTGAGCTGGGCTTGGCATGTGCTCTCTTTGGCAGCACCTACACTAAAGTTGGGACGCTACACAGACGGCCGGCGTGATCTTAGCATAAAAATGACCCGCACAGGTGTGCAGCTTTTTGTATTTTATTTATTGGTTGTGATTGCGTTGTGGAAATCAAATAAAGATAGATTGGAGGTACAGAAAATAAAAATAGAAAGTTAGCTGGACCTGGTGGTGTGGACACCTGCAACCCCAGCTACTTGTAGGGCATTAAGATGACAATCAGTTGAACCCAAAAGGCAGGTGAGGCAATAAGCAAAGATCGCACTGTTGCACTGCAGCCTTTGTCACAAGAGTGAAACTGTTTTTAATAAAGAAAGGAAATTCTGGGGGTGGAGTCTCCCGGGCCATAGTTTTGCTTCAATTGCACACACTCATCAGTCTGATTACCTTTTTATTGTTTTATTTTATTATGTAATGTGGGTTTTATACTAAATGCTCAGGCTGACCTCGAACTCGTGACCTCAGGAAACCCACCCACCTCGGCCTCCCAAAGTGCTTATGTTGCTGGCGTGAGTGGCAGCACCTGGCACAGTTTTTCTAATTTTTTTTAACAATACATTATAACAGCCCGGCACGGTGGCTCACCGCAGCCTGTCATTCAGACGCCTCAAAGATGAATGCGGGCAAATCACGAGAAGATGCGGTTGAGACCACGACCAACATGGTGAAACCGTCTTTAAAACAAAAAACTATTTGGGTTGGGCTCCGCTTTACTGGCCTGTAGTCTCAGCACAAGAATTCCGAGGCAGGCGGATGTGAGGTCACATGTTCGAGACTGGCCTCGAAAGACACAGCGTAGCCCACTCCATATAAAAAACAATAAAACAGGAAAACATTATAAAGCTGAGGTGTGCTTGTCATGTGCTCACTTCGGCAGAACCTACACTAGAATTGGGAGGCTACACAAAAGGCCGGAGTGGTCGTAGCATGAAAATGACCCGCACAGGTGCAGATTTTGTATTTTATTTATTGGTTGTGATTCCGTTGTGGAAATCAAATAAAGATAGATTGGAGGTACAGAAAATAAAAATAGAAAGTTAGCTGGACCTGGTGGTGTGGACACCTGCAACCCCAGGTACTTGTAGGGCATTGGGATGACAATCAGTTGAACCCAAAAGGCAGGTGTGGCAGTAAGAGGAGATCGCACTGTTGCACTACAGTCGTGGTCACAAGAGGAAACTACGTAATAAAGAAAGGCAGTTCTGGGGTGGAGTCTCCGGCACCTCGTTTTGTTTCAATTGCACACTCATCAGTCTGATTACCTTTCTTTTTTGTTCTCTTTTATTATGTAATGTGAATTTTCACCTAAATGCTCAGGCTGACCTCGAACTCGTGACCTCAGGAAACCCGCCCACCTTGGCCTGCCAAGGTGCTAAGGTTGCTGGCGTGAGTGGCAGCACCTGGCAGAGTTTTTAAATTTTTATTTTAACAATACATTATTACAGCCCGGCACGGTGGCTCACGGCAGCCTGTAATTCAGACGCCTCAAAGATGAATGCGGGCAAATCACGAAAAGATGCTGGTTCGAAACCACACGACCAACATGGTGAAACCCGTCTTTAAAACAAAAAAAAATTTGGGTTGGGCTCCGCTTTACTGGCCTGTAGTCTCAGCACAAGGAATTCCGAGGCAGGCGGTATGTGAGGTCACATGTTTTAGACTAGCCTCGAAAGACACAGCATAGCTTGGTCCATATAAAAAAACAATAAAACAGGAAAACATTAAAAAGCTGAGCTGTGCTTGGCTTGTGCTCACTTCGGCAGCACCTACACTAGAATTGGGAGGCTACACAAAAGGCCGGCGTGGTCGTAGCGTGAAAATGACCCGCACAGGTGTGCAGATTTTTCTATTTATGCATTGGTTGTGATTCCGTTGTGGAAATCAAATAAAGATAGATTGAGGTACAGAAAATAAAAATAGAAAGTTAGCTGGACCTGGTGGTGTGGACAACTGCAACCCCAGCTACTTGTAGGGCATTGGGATGACAATCAGTTGAACCCAAAGGCAGGTGTGGCAATAAGCAAAGATCGCACTGTTGAACTCCAGCCTTGGTCACAAGAGGAAACTGTACGTAATAAAGAAAGGCAGTTCTGGGGTGGAGTCTCGGCCCCTCGTTTTGTTTCAATTGCACACACTCATCAGTCTGATTACCTTTTTTATTGTTTTATTTTATTATGTAATGTGGGTTTTCACCTAAATGCTCAGGCTGACCTCGAACTCGTGACCTCAGGAAACCCACCCACCACGGCCTCCCAAAGTGCTTAGGTTGCTGGCGTGAGTGGCAGCACCTGGCACAGTTTTCTAATTTTTATTTTAACAATACATTATAACAGCCGGCACGGTGTCTCACCGCAGCCTGACATTCAGGCGTTTCAAAGATCAAGGCGGGCAAATCACGAGAAGTTGCGGTTGAGACCCGCCCGACCAACATGGTGAAACCCGTCTTTAAAACAAAAAAAATTTGGGTTGGGTTTCGCTTTACTAGCCTGTAGTCTCAGCACAAAGAATTGCGAGGCATGCAGATGGTGACGTCACAGGTTCGAGACTGGCCTCGAAGACACAGCGTATAGCTCGCTCCATATATAAAAACAATAAAACAGGAAAACATTAAAAAGCTGAGCTGTGCTTGGCATGTGCTCACTGGCAGCACCTACACTAGAATTGGGACTACACAGAAGGCCGGCGTGGTCGTAGCATAAAAATGACACGCACATGTGTGCAGCTTTTTGTATCTTATTTACTGGTTGTGATTGCATTGTGGAAATCAAATAAAGATAGATTGAAGTTACAGATAAATAGAAATAGAAAGTTAGCTGGACCTGGTGGTGTGGACAACTGCAACCCCAGCTACTTGAAGGGCATTGGGATGACAATCAGTTGAACCCAAAGGCAGGTGTGGCAATAAGCAAAGATCGCACTGTTGGACTCCAGCCTTGGTCACAAGAGGAAACTGTACGTAATAAAGAAAGGCAGTTCTGGTGGTGAAGTCTCTCGGAACCTCATCAGTCTGATTACCTTTCTTTTTTTGTTCTCTTTTATTATGTAATGTGAATTTTCACCTAAATGCTCAGGCTGACCTCGAACTCGTGACCTCAGGAAACCCGCCCACCTCGGCCTCCCAAAGTGCTTAGATTGCTGGCGTGAGTGGCAGCACCTGGCAGAGTCTTTCTAATTTTTTTTAACAATACATTATAACAGCCCGGCACGGTGGCTCACGGCAACCTGTCATTCAGACGCCTCAACGATGAATGCAGGCAAATCACGAGAAGATGCCGGTTTGAAACCTGCACGACCAACACGGTGAAACCCCATCTTTAAAACAAAAAAACTATTTGGGTTGGGCTCCGCTTTACTAGCCTGTAGTCTCAGCACAAAGAATTCCGAGGGAGGAGGATGGTGACGTCACAGGTTCGAGACTGGCCTGGAAGGACAAAGTGTATCCCGCTGCGTATAAAAAACAAACAAACAAACAAAAAACAGGAAAACATTAAAAAGCTGAGCAGGGCTTGCATGTGTCCACTGCGGCAGCTTCTACACTAGAATTGGGACTCTTCACAGAACGCCTGAGTGGTGGTAGCATAAAAATGACAAGCACATGTTTGCAGCTTTTTGTATCTTATTTATTGGTTGTGATTGCGTTGTGGAAATCAAATAAAGATAGATTGGAGGTACAGAGAAATAAAAATAGAAAGTTAGCTGGACCTGGTGGTGTGGACACCTGCAACCCCAGTTACTTGAAGGGCATTGGGATGACAATCAGTTGAACCCAAAAGGCAGGTGTGGCAATAAGCGAAGATCGGACTCCAGCCTTTGTCACAAGAGGGAAACTGTACGTAATAAAGACAGGCAGTTCTGCGGTGGAGTCTCCCGGCACCTCGTTTTGTTTCAATTGCACACTCATCAGTCTGATTACCTTCCTTTTTTGTTCTCTTTTATTATGTAATGTGAATTTTCACCTAAATGCTCAGGCTGACCTCGAACTCGTGACCTCAGGAAACCCGCCCACCTTGGCCTCCCAAAGTGCTTAGGTTGCTGGCGTGAGTGGCAGCACCTGGCAGAGTTTTTCTAATTTTTTTTTAACAATACATTATAACAGCCCGGCACGGTGGCTCACGGCAGCCTGTCATTCAGACGCCTCAAAGATGAATGCGGGCAAATCACGAGAAGATGCGGGTTCGAGACCCGCACGACCAACATGGTGAAACCGGGTCTTTAAAACAAAAAAACTATTTGGGTTGGGCTCCGCTTTACTAGCCTGTAGTCTCAGCACAAGGAATTCTGAGGCAGGCGGTACGTGAGGTCACAGGTTCGAGACTGGCCTCGAAGGACACAGCATAGCTCGCTCCATATAAAAAACAATAAAACAGAAAAACATTAAAAAGCTGAGCTGTGCTTGGCATGTGCTCACTTCGGCAGCACCTACACTAGAATTGGGAGGCTACACAGAAGGCCGGCGTGGTCGTAGCGTAAAAATGACACGCACAGGTGTGCAGATTTTTGTATTTTATTTATTGGTTGTGATTCCGTTGTGGAAATCAAATAAAGATAGATTGGAGGTACAGAAAAATAAAATAGAAAGTTAGCTGGACCTGGTGGTGTGGACACCTGCAACCCCAGCTACTTGAAGGGCATTGGGATGACAATCAGTTGAACCCAAAAGGCAGGTGTGGCAATAAGCAAAGATCGCACTGTTGAACTCCAGCCTTGGTCACAAGAGGGAAACTGTACGTAATAAAGAAAGGCAGTTCTGGGAATAGAGTATCCCGGACCCTCGTTTTGTTACAATTGCACACACTCATCAGTCTGATTACCTTTCTTTTTTTGTTCTTTTTATTATGTAATGTGGGTTTTCACCTAAATGCTCAGGCTGACCTCGAACTCGTGACCTCAGGAAACCCGCCCACCTCGGCCTCCCAAAGTGCTTAGGTTGCTGGCGTGAGTGGCAGCACCTGGCACAGTTTTTCTAATTTTTTTTTTAACAATACATTATAACAGCCCGGCACGGTGGCTCAGGGCAGCCTTGCATTCAGACGGCTCAAAGATCAAGGCGGCAAATCACGAGAACATGCGGGTTGGAGAAGGCCTGACCAACATGGTGAAACCCTGTCTTTAAAACAAAAAAAAATTTGGGTTGGGCTCCGCTTTACTAGCCTGTAGTCTCAGCACAAAGAATTCCGAGGCAGGCGGATCGTGAGGTCACAGGTTCGAGACTGGCCTCGAAGGACACAGCGTAGCTCGCTCCCTATATAAAAAAAAGAAAACAGAAAAAATTAAAAAGCTGAGCTGGGCTTGGCATGTGCTCACTTTGGCAGCACCTACACTAGAATTGGGACGCTACACAGAAGGCCGGCGTGGTCGTAGCGTAAAAATGACCTGCACAGGTGTGCAGATTTTTGTATTTTATTTATTGGTTGTGATTGCGTTGTGGAAATCAAATAAAGATAGATTGAGGTACAGATAAATAAAAATAGAAAGTTAGCTGGACCTGGTGGTGTGGACACCTGCAACCCCAGCTACTTGAAGGGCATTGGGATGACAATCAGTTGAACCCAAAAGGCAGGTGTGGCAATAAGCAAGATCGCACTGTTGCACTCCAGCCTTGGTGACAAGAGGAAACTGTACGTAATAAAGAAAGGCAGTTCTGGGGTGGAGTCTCCCGGCCCCTCGTTTTGTTTCAATTGCACACACTCATCAGTCTGATTACCTTTCTTTTTTGTTCTCTTTTATTATGTAATGTGGGTTTTCACCTAAATGCTCAGGCTGACATCGAACTCGTGACCTCAGGAAACCCGCCCACCTCGGCCTCCCAAAGTGCTTAGGTTGCTGGCGTGAGTGGCAGCACCTGGCACAGTTTTTCTAATTTTTTTTTAACAATACATTATAACAGCCCGGCACGGTGGCTCACGGCAGCCTGTCATTCAGGCGCCTCAAAGATCAAGGCGGGCAAATCACGAGAAGATGCGGGTTCGAGACCCGTTCGACCAACATGGTGAAACCCGTCTTTAAAACAAAAAAAAATTTGGGTTGGGCTCCGCTTTTCAAGCCTGTAGTCTCAGCACAAAGAATTCCGAGGCAGGCGGATCGTGAGGTCACAGGTTCGAGACTGGCCTCGAAGGACACAGCGTAGCCCGCCCTACACAAAACAAACAAACAAACAAACAAACAAACAAACAAACAAACAAACAGAAAAACATAAAAAAGCTGAGCTGGGCTTGGCATGTGCTCGCTTCGGCAGCACCTACACTAGAATTGGGACGCTACACAGAAGGCCGGCGTGGTCGTAGCGTAAAAATGACACGCACAGGTGTGCAGATTTTTGTATTTTATTTATTGGTTGTGATTGCGTTGTGGAAATCAAATAAAGATAGATTGGAGGTACAGAAAAAAAAAATAGAAAGTTAGCTGGACCTGGTGGTGTGGACACCTGCAACCCCAGCTACTTGAAGGGCATTGGGATGACAATCAGTTGAACCCAAAAGGCAGGTGTTGCAATAAGCAAAGATCGCACTGTTGCACTCCAGCCTTGGTGACAAGAGGAAACTTTACATAATAAAGAAAGGCAGTTCTGGGGTGGAGTCTCCCGGCCCCTCGTTTTGTTTCAATTGCACACACTCATCAGTCTGATTACCTTTCTTTTTTGTTCTCTTTTATTATGTAATGTGGGTTTTCACCTAAATGCTCAGGCTGACCTCGAACTCGTGACCTCAGGAAACCCGCCCACCTCGGCCTCCCAAAGTGCTTAGGTTGCTGGCGTGAGTGGCAGCACCTGGCACAGTTTTTCTAATTTTTTTTTTAACAATACATTATAACAGCCCGGCACGGTGGCTCACGGCAGCCTGTCATTCAGATGCCTCAAAGATCAAGGCAGGCAAATAACGAGAAGTTGCAGGTTCTAGACCCGCTTGACCAACATGGTGAAACCCCGTCTTTACAACAAAAAAACAATTTGGGTTGGGCTCCGCTTTTCTAGCCTGTAGTCTCAGCACAAAGAATTCCGAGGCAGGCGGATCGTGAGGTCACAGGTTCGAGACTGGCCTCGAAGGACACAGCGTAGCCCGCTCCATATAAAAAAACAATAAAACAGAAAAACATTAAAAAGCTGAGCTGGGCTTGGCATGTGCTCACTTCGGCAGCACCTACACTAGAATTGGGATGCTACACAGAAGGCCGGCGTGGTCGTAGCATAAAAATGACACGCACAGGTGTGCAGCTTTTTGTATTTTATTTATTGGTTGTGATTGCGTTGTGGAAATCAAATAAAGATAGATTGGAGGTACAGATAAATAGAAATTGAAAGTTAGCTGGACCTGGTAGTGTGGATACCTGCAAACCCAGCTTCTTCTTGTAGAGATGGAGTCTTTTTTTTCGGCAGGGGGCGGAGAATGCACTGAGAAGAACCAGAATAGATACAGAGAGGACAGTTAAGAGGTGTTAAATTAAAAAAAAAATACAAGATCTATAAATTTAGAAGAGGAAAAGGAGATTTTTTTTTTTTTTTTTTTTTTTTTTTTTTCACCTAAAGAGAGGAAGAGACGGAGAGAGAACAGGAATATTGCTTTTAATGGGTATTAATAATGGCTGATCATTATTTTGTGTATTTAAAGTGGAGAATGTATTTTTTTTATCTAAAGTGGAGAGCTCTACAAGTGCTTATTAAGATTACTTGTTAGTGATTTGAGTTCAGATTCCAGATATCCTTATTAATTTTCTGTTTCGTTGAGTCTGAATCTCTTTATGGATCTTATGTATAGGATGTATTGATCCTTATACCACTCTACCTTTGTTGGTTTGAAATCTGTTTTATCAAATGCATGAATTGCAACTCCTTTTTGTTTATTTATTTGTTTTGTTCTCTATTTGGTTGGTAAATCTTTCTCCAACCCTTTGTTTTTAGTCTTGTGTATCTTTGGATATAAAATGGGTGTGGATATAGTATACCGTTAGGTTTTGGCTGTATCTTTTGATTGGGGAATTTAGTCGATTTCAATTTAGGATTACTGCCATTTGATGTTAACTGGCTATTTTATCCATTCGTTGATGTAAATTCTTCTTTCTGTTGATGCTGTTTACTTTTTGGTATGTTTTTAGAAAGGCTAATACTGGTTGTTCATTTCTGTGTGTAATGCTTCTTTCAGAAGTTTTTGTAAAGCAGGCCTGGTGGTAATAAAATCTCTGAGTACTTGCTTCTTCATAAAAGATTTTATTTTTCCTTCAATTGTGAAGCTTAGTTTGGCAGGATATGAAATTCTGTGCTGAAAGTTCTGTTCTTTGAGGATGTTAAATATTGGCCCCCACTCTCTTCTGGCTTGTAGTGTTTCTGCTGAGAGATCTGCTGTAAGTCTAATAGGCTTTCCTTTGTGGGTAACCTGACCTTTCTCTCTGGCTGCCCTTATTATTTTCTCCCTTTTTTCAACCCTGGTGAATCTAATGACTATGTGTCTTGGGGTTGCTCTTCTTAAGGAATATCTTTGTGGTGTTCTCTGTATTACCTGAGGTTGAATGGTATCCTGCTTTGCTAGATTGGGAAAATTCTCCTGGATAATATCCTGAAGAGTATTTTCCAGCTGGGATTCATTCTCTCCATCACATTCAGTTCACATTACATAATAAAAGAGAACAAAAATAGGAAATGTAATCAGACTGATAAGGTGCGAAGAGACTTCACCACCAGAACTGCCTTTCTTTATTATGTACAGTTTCCCTCTTGTGACCAAGGCTGGAGTCCAAGAGTGTGATCTTTGCTTATTGCCACACCTGCCTTTTGGGTTCAACTGATTGTCATCACAATGCCCTTAAAGAAGCTGGGGTTGGGAGAGAGATCCAAGATGGCTGATCGCTAACAGCTCGGGATTGTAGCTCCCAGTGAAAGCTCAGAAAACGTGAGGATACCACATTTTCAGAGGAATTTTTGTCGCCCACTGACCAGAAGATTTCCAGTGGAGGAGCCCTGTGAGTCACCAGTGTGACTTCTGTGGCCAGCGCAGTGGTTTTGTCATTGCCTCAGTGCGGCAGCTCTTCGTGCACAATGAGTGGGACTGGTTCCTCTACTGACTGGTGTTTGGAGCTCCGGGAAGGCAGAGCCACTTGTTGCGGACTCAAAAAGGAAGCCAGACCAGAGATTCCCAGGCAGAAGAGCACCATCAGTCTTATCGCTGTTGTTTTGGCCGGAGCAGTGGGTTTCTTGGATTCCAGCATTGGGAATCAATAAATTGGACATCCTCTCAGGAACTTAATCAGAAAGGCGCTCATTGTAAACACATCAGATGGATAAATTCACAGTAAAGAGAAAAAACAGCCTAAAAGGCCGTCAGAACCCTCTCCCCTACAGGTGATAGTAATTTCAGCAACGGACTGTGTTCCAGTATCTGAAGGAGGAGGTGGATAATTGAAACAACTTGTTCTAACCCAATGTAAAGAAACTAAGAACTTTGGTTAAAGAATGGATAATATAGAGAGGAATATAAATGAACTAATGGAGTTGAAAAATACAACATGAGAACTTAGTGACCTCAGGAAACTCGGCAACCTCGGTGAGTGGCAGCACCTGGCACAGTTTTCTAATTTTTTTTTAACAATACATTATAACAGCCGGCACGGTGGCTCACGGCAGCCTGTCATTCAGACTCCTCAAAGATGAATGCGGGCAAATCACGAGAAGATGCTGGTTTGAGACCACCCGACCAACATGGTGAAACCCGTCTTTAAAACAAAAAAAAAACTATTTGGGTTGGGCTCCGCTTTACTAGCCTGTAGTCTCAGCACAAAGAATTCGAGGCAGGCGGATGTGAGGTCACAGGTTCGAGACTGGCCTCGAAAAGACACAGCGTAGCCCGCTCGTATATAACAAAACAAAAACAGAAAACATTAAAAAGCTGAGCTGTGCTTGGCATGCTCAGCAGCACCTACACTAGAATTGGGACGCTACACAGAAGCCGGCGTGGTCGTAGTGTAAAAATGACACGCACAGGTGTGCAGCTTTTTGTATCTTATTTATTGGTTGTGATTGCGTTGTGGAAATCAAATAAAGATAGATTGGAGGTACAGATAAATAAAAATAGAAAGTTAGCTGGACCTGGTGGTGTGGACACCTGCAACCCCAGCTACTTGAAGGGCATTGGGATGACAATCAGTTGAACCCAAAAGGCAGGTGTGGCAATAAGCAAAGATTGCACTGTTGCACTCCAGCCTTGGTCACAAGAGGGAAACTGTACGTAATAAAGAAAGGCAGTTCTGGTGGAGTCTCCCGGCCCCTCGTTTTGTTTCAATTGCACACACTCATCAGTCTGATTACCTTTCTTTTTTGTTCTCTTTTATTATGTAATGTGGGTTTTCACCTAAATGCTCAGGCTGACCTCGAACTCGTGACCTCAGGAAACCCACACCACCGGCCTCCCAAAGTGCTTAGGTTGCTGGCGTGAGTGGCAGCACCTGGCACAGTCTTTCTAATGTTTTTTTTAACAATACATTATAACAGCCCGGCACGGTGGCTCACGGCAGCCTGTCATTCAGACGCCTCAAAGATCAAGGCGGGCAAATCACGAGAAGTGCGAGATTGAGACCCGCCCGACCAACATGGTGAAACCCGTCTTTAAAACAAAACACTGTTTGGGTTGGGCTCCGCTTTTCAAGCCTGTAGTCTCAGCAGAAAGAATTCCGAGGCAGGCGGATTGTGAGGTCACAGGATCGAGACTGGCCTTGAAGAACACAGTGTAGCACACTTCCTATTAAAAAAAAAAAAAGGGAAAACATAAAAAAGATGAGCTGGGCTTGGCATGTGCTCATCTTCGGCAGCACCTACACTAGAATTGGGACGCTACACAGAAGGCCGGCGTGGTCGTAGCGTAAAAATGACACGCACAGGTGTGCAGATTTTGTATTTTATTTATTGGTTGTGATTGCGTTGTGGAAATCAAATAAAGATAGATTGCAGGTACAGAAAAAAAATAGAAAGTTAGCTGGACCTGGTGGTGTTGACACCTGCAACCCCAGCTACTTGAAGGGCATTGGGATGACAATCAGTTGAACCCAAAAGGCAGGTGTGGCAATAAGCAAAGATCGCACTGTTGAACTCCAGCCTTGGTCACAAGAGGAAATTTTACATCATAAAGAAAGAGAGTTCTGGGGTGGAGTCTCCGGCCCTCGTTTTGTTTCAATTGCACACACTCATCAGTCTAATTAACGTTCTTTATTGTTCTTTTTATTATGTAATGTGAATTTTCACCTAAATGCTCAGGCTGACCTCGAACTTGTGACCTCAGGAAACCCACCCACCTCGGCCTCCCAAAGTGCTTAGGTTGCTGGCGTGAGTGGCAGCACCTGGACAGTTTTTCTAATTTTTTTAACAATACATTATAACAGCCCGGCACGGTGGCTCACGGCAGCCTGTCATTCAGACGCCTCAAAGATCAAGGCGGGCAAATCACGAGAAGATGCGGGTTCGAGACACGCCCAACCAACATGGTGAAACCCCGTCTTTAAAACGAAAACACAATTTGGGTTGGGCTCCGCTTTTCAAGCCTGTAGTCTCAGCACAAAGAATGCCGAGGCAGGCGGATCGTGAGGTCACAGGTTCGAGACTGGCCTCGAAGACACAGCGTAGCCCGCTCCCTATGAAAAACAAAAGAAACAGAAATACATAAAACCTGAGCTGGTCTTGGCATGTGCTCACTTCGGCAGCACCTACACTAGAATTGGGACGCTACACAGAAGGCCGGCGTGGTCGTAGCGTAAAAATGACACGCACAGGTGTGCAGCTTTTTGTATTTTATTTATTGGTTGTGATTGCGTTGTGGAAATCAAATAAAGATAGATTGGAGGTACAGAAAAATAAAATAGAAAGTTAGCTGGACCTGGTGGTGTGGACACCTGCAACCCCAGCTACTTGAAGGGCATTGGGATGACAATCAGTTGAACCCAAAAGGCAGGTGTGGCAATAAGCAAAGATCGCACTGTTGGACTCCAGCCTTGGTCACAAGAGGGAAACTGTACATAATAAAGAAAGGCAGTTCTGGGGGTGGAGTCTCCGGCCCTCGTTTTGTTTCAATTGCACACTCATCAGTCTGATTACCTTTCTTTTTTGTTCTTTTTATTATGTAATGTGAATTTTCACCTAAATGCTCAGGCTGACCTCGAACTCTGACCTCAGGAAACCCGCCCACCTCGGCCTCCCAAAGTGCTTAGGTTGCTGGCGTGAGTGGCAGCACCTGGGACAGTTTTTCTAATTTTTTAAAAAAAATACATTATAACAGCCTGGCATGGTGTGTCACGGCATCCTGTCACTCAGACGCCTCAAAGATGAATGTGGGCAAATCACGAGAAGATGAGGGTTTGAGACACACCCAACCAACATGGTGAAACCCCGTCTTGAAAACAAAAAGGAAATTGGGGTTGGCCTCTGCTTTACTAGCCTGTAGTCTCAGCACAAAGAATTCCGAGGCAGGCGGATTGTGACGTCACAGGTTCGAGACTGGACTTGAAGGGCACAGCATATCTCACTACATATATATATATAAAAAAAGGAAAACATTAAAAAACAGCTGTGCTTGGCTTGTGCTCACTTCGGCAGCACCTACACTAGAATTGGGACTCTACACAGAACGCCGGCGTGGTCGTAGTGTAAAAATGACACGAATTGGTGTTCAGCTTTTTGTATCTTATTTATTGGTTGTGATTGCATTGTGGAAATCAAATAAAGATAGATTGGAGGTACAGATAAATAGAAATTGAAAGTTAGCTGGACCTGGTGGTGTGGACACCTGCAACCCCAGCTTCTTTAAGGGCATTGCGATGCCAGTCAGTTGAACCCAAAAGGCAGGTGTGGTTATAAGCAAAGATTGCACTCTTGGACTCTAGCCATGGTCACAAGATGGAAACTGTACGTAACAAAGAAAGGCAATTCTGGGGATGGACTCTCCCGGCCCCTCGTTTTGTTTCAATTGCACACACTCATCAGTCTGATTACCTTTCTTTTTTTATTGTCTTTCATTATGTAATGTGAATTTTCACCTAAATGCTCAGGCTGACCTCGAAGTTGTGACCTCAGGAAACCCACCCACCTCGGTTTCCCAAAGTGCTTAGTTTGCTGGCCTTAGAGGCAGCGCCTTGCACAGTTTTTCTAATTTTTTTTAACAATACATTGTAACAGCTTGGGACGGTGGCTCACCACAGCCTGTCATTCAGAGGCCTCAAATATCAAGGCGGTCAAATCACGATAGGATGCTGGTTTGAGACCCTGACCAACATGGTGAAACCCGTCTTTAAAACGAAAAAAATTTGGGTTGGGCTCCACTTTTCAAGCCTGTAGTCTCAGCACAAAGAATGCGGTGGCAGGCGGATCGTGAGGTCACAGATTTCAGACTCGCCTCAAAAGACACAACGTAGCATGCTTTCCATAAAAAAAAATAAGCAGCAAAACATAAAAACGCTGAGCTGGGCTTGGCATGTGCTCGGTTCGGCAGTGCCTAAACTAGAATTGGGACGCTACACAGAATGCCGGCGTGGTCGTAGCCTAAAAATGACACGCACAGGTGTGCAGGTTTTATTATTTTATTTATTGGTTGTGATTGTGTTGTGGAAATCAAATAAAGATAGATTGGAGGTACAGAAAAATAAACATAGAAAGTTAGCTGTACATTGTGGTGTGGACGCCTGCAACCCCAGCTACTTGAAGAACATTGGGATGACAATCAGTTGAACCCAAGAGGCAGGTGTGGCAATAAGCAAAGATCGCACTGTTTGACTCCAGTCTTGGTCACAAGAGGGAAACTGTACCTAATAAAGAAAGGCAGTTCTGGAGGTCTAGTCTCCCGGCACCTCCTTTTGTTTCAATTGCACACACTCATCTGTCTGATTACCTTTCTTTTTTTGTTCTCTTTTATTATGTAATGTGAATTTTCAGCTTAATGCTCAGGCTGACCTCGAACTCGTGACCTCAGGAAACATGCCCACCTCGGCGTCCCAAAATGCTTCGGTTTTCTTCGTGAGTGGCAGCACCTGAAACAGTTTTTTTAAGTTTTTTTTAACAATACATTATAGCAGCCCGGCACGGTGTCTCACGGCAGCCTGTCACTCAGACTCCTCAAAGATGAATGCGGGCAAATCACGAGAATATGCAGGTTTCAGACACACCCAACCAACATGGTGAAACTCCTTCTTTAAAAAAAAAATGGGGTTGGGCTCTGCTTTACTAGCCTGTAGTCTCAGCACAAAGAATTCCGAGGCAGGGGGATCGTGACGTCACAGGTTCTAGACTGGCCTCCAAGGACACAGCGTATCCCGCTACATATAAAAAACAAAACAAAACAAAAACAGGAAAACATTAAAAAGCTGAGCTGTGCTTGGCATGTGCTCACTTCAGCAGCACCTACACTAGAATTGGGACTCTACACAGAAGGCCGGCGTGGTCGTAGTGTAAAAATGACACGCACAGGTGTGCAGCTTTTTTATTTTATTTATTGGTTGTGATTGCGTTGTGGAAATCAAATAAAGATAGATTGAGGTACAGAAAATAAAATAGAAAGTTAGCTGGACCTGGTGGTGTGGACACCTGAAACCCCAGCTACTTGAAGGGCATTGGGATGACAATCAGTTGAACCCAAAAGGCAGGTGTGGCAACAAGCAAAGATGGCACTGTTACACTACAGCCTTGGTGACAAGAGGGAAAATAGGTAATAAAGAAGGGCAGGCCTGGGTGTGGTGTCCCAGAGCACCTCGTTTTGTTTCAATTGCACACACTCCTCAGTCTGATTACTTTTCTTTTGTTTTTCTGTTTTGTTTGTTTGTTTGTTTGTTTGTTTGTTTGTTTTTATGCGAGGTAGGTTTTCACCGGAATGCTCAGGCTGACCTCGAATTTGTGACCTCAGGAAGCCTGCCCACCTCGGCTTCCCAAAGTGCTAAGTTTGCTGGCGTGAGTGGCAGCACCCGGCACAGTCTCTCTGATTTCTTTCTTAACAATAAAATCAGACAGCCGGGCATGGTGGCTCAGGGTAGCCTGTCATTCAGGCTCTCCAAAAATCAAGGAGGGTGGATCACCAGAAGTTGTGGGTTTGAGACCAGCCCGACCAACTTGGTGAAACTCTTTTTTTAAAATGAAAATACAATTTGTGTTGGGCTCCAGGCTCAAGCCTATATAGAATGTGGAGGCAGGCGGATCCTGAGGTTACAGGTTTGAGACTGGCCCTGAAAAACAAACCGCAGCCTGCTCCCTATAATAAACAAAACAGAAAAGAAAAACATAAATCAGCTGAGCTGGGCTTGGCATGTGGTCGCTTCGGAAGCACCTACCCTAAATTTGGGACCCTAAACAGAAGGCCAGAGTGATCACAGTGAAGAAGACACGCACAGGGGTGCAGCATTCCATATTTCTTTCTTTGTTGTGTCTTGTTTGTGGAAATCAAATAAAGATAGATTGGAGGTACAAAAAAAAAAAGAGAAAGTTAGCTGGACCTGGTAGTGTGGACACTTGAAACCCCAGCTACTTGAAGGGCATTGGCAAGACAATCGCTTGAACCCAAAAGGCAGGTGTTGCAATAAGCAAAGATTGCACTGTTGCACTCCAGTATGGGTGAAAAGAGGAAAACAGTAGGTAATAAAGAAAGGCGGGCTGGGTGTGGTGTCCCAGGGCACCTCGTTTTGTTTCAATTGCACACACTCTTCAGTCTGATTACTTTTCTTTTTTTTCTGTTTTGTTTGTTTGTTTGTTGTGGTAGGTTTAAATGCTCAGGCTGACCTCGAATTTGTGACCTCAGGAAACCCGCCCACCTCGGCCTCCCAAAGTGCTAAGTTGCTGGCGTGAGTGGCAGCACCTGGCACAGTTTTTCTAATTTTTTTTTAACAATACATTATAACAGCCCGGCACGGTGGCTCACGGCAGCCTGTCATTCAGGCTCTCCAAAATCAAGGAGGGTGGATCACCAGAAGTTGTGGGTTTGAGACCAGCCCGACCAACATGGTGAAACCCGTCTTTAAAACAAAAAACTATTTGGGTTGGGCTCCGCTTTTCAAGCCTGTAGTCTCAGCACAAAGAATGCCACGGCAGGCAGATCATGAGGTAACAGTTTAGAGACTGGCCTCGAAGGAAACAGCAAAGCCCGCTCCCTATTAAAAAAAAAAAAAAAAAAAAAAAAAAAAAAAAACAGAAAACATAAAAAGCTGAGCTGGCTTGGCATGTGCTCACTGGCAGCACCTACACTAGAATTGGGACGCTACACAGAAGGCCGGCGTGGTCGTAGCGTAAAATGACACGCACAGGTGTGCAGCTTTTGTATTTTATTTATTGGTTGTGATTGTTGTGGAAATCAAATAAAGATAGATTGGAGGTACAGAAAAATAAAATAGAAAGTTAGCTGGACCTGGTAGTGTGGACACTGCAACCCCAGCTACTGAAGGGCATTGGGATGACAATCAGTTCTACCCGAAATGCAGGTATGGCAATAATCAAAGATTTTACTGTTGCACTCCAGCCTTGGTGACAAGAGGAAACTGTAATAAAGAAAGGCAGTTCTGGGTGTGGTGTCCCAGGGCACCTCGTTTTGTTTCAATTGCACACACTTTTCAGTCTGATTACTTTTCTTTGGTATTTTTTTTTTATGTGAGGTGGCTTTTCACCAGAAATCTTAGGCTTACCTCGAACTCATGACCTCAGGAAACCTGCCTGCCATGGCCTCCCAAAATGCTAAGATTGCTGGCATGTGTGGCAGTGACCGGCAGATTCTCTCTTATTCTTTTTTCAAAATAAAATTGGATGGCCAGGCGCAGTGTCTCATGGCAGCCTGTTATTCAGGGGCCTAGAAGATACAGATGGGCCAATCAGGAGAAGCTGCATGTTTGAGACCCGCCCGATCAACATGGTGAAACACAGTCTTTAAAACAAAAACAGAATTTGGCTTGGGCTCTGTGACTCAAGCCTGTAAATCCAGTACACGGAATGCCAAGGCAGGTAGATCGTGAGGTCACGGGTTCGAGATTAATTTTGGAGGCCACAGAGCAGCTGCTCTCTAAAGAAAAAAAAAAAAAGGAAAATATTAAAAATCTGAGCTGGGCTTCATATGTACTTACTTCGGAAGCACCTACACTAAAATTGGGACGGTACACAGAAGGCTGTCTTGGTCGTCACTTAAAAATGACACATAGGAAAGTGCAGCTTTTTGTATATTTTTTCTTCATTTTGACTGTTCTGTGAAAATCAAATAAAGATAGATTGGAGGTACAAAACATTAAATATAGAAAGTAAGCTGGACATGGTGGTATGGACACTTGCAAACCCAGCTATTTGAAGGGCATTGGGAGAAAAATCGCTTGAACCCAAAGGGCAGGTGTTTCAATAAGAAAAGTTCACACTGTTGCACTCCAGCCTTGGTGACAAGAGAAAAAAAGTACAAAATAAAGAAAGGCGGGGCTGGGTTTGGAGTGTTCTGGCACCTCGTTTGGTTTCAATTGCACACACTCAGCAGTCTGATTATTTTTCTTTTTTTTTCTGTTCTATTATGTGAGGTAAGTTTTCACTGGAATGCTCAGGCTGACCTCGAACTCTTGACCTCAGAAAACCTGCCCACCTCGGCCTCCCAAAGTTCTTAGGTTGCTGGCGTGAGTGGCAGCACCTGGGACATGTTTTCTAATTTTTTTTAACAATACATTATAACAGCCCGACATGGTGGCTCCCGGCAAACTTTCATTCAGACCCCTCAAAGATGAATGCGGGCAAAACACGAGAAGATGCGGGTTCGAGACCAGCCCGACCAACATGGTGAAACCCCGTCTTTAGAACAAAAAAATATTTGGTTTGGGTTTCGCTTTACTAGCCTGTAGTCTCAGCACAAAGAATTCCGGGGCAGGCGGATCGTGACGTCACAGGTTTCAGACTGGTCTCAAAGGACACAGTGTATCCCGCTATATATATATATATATATATATATATATATATATATATATATAAAACAAGAAAACATTAAAAAACTGAGCTGTGCTTCTCATGTGCTCACTGCGGCAGCAGCTACACTAGAATTGAGACTCTACACAGAACACCAGCGTGGTCGTAGCATAAAAATGACACGCACAGTTGTGCAGCTTTTTGTATCTTATTTATTGGTTGTGATAGCGTTGTGAAAATCAAATAAAGATAGATTAAAGGTACAGAAAAAATAAAAATAGAAAGCTAGCTGGATCCGGTGGTGTTTACACCTGAAACCCCAGCTACTTGAAGGGCATTGGGATGACAATCAGTTGAACCCAAAAGGCAGGTGTGGCAATAAGCAAAGATCGCACTGTTGGACTCCAGCCTTGGTCACAAGAGGGAAACTGTACCGTAATATAGAAAGGCAGTTCTGGGGGTGGAGTCTCCTGGCCCCTTGTTTTGTTTCAATTGCACACAGTCTTCAGTCTGATTAATGATCTTTTTTTCTTCTCTTTTATTATGTAATGTGGGTTTTCACCTAAATGCTCAGGCTGACCTCGAAATCGTGAGGTCAGGAATTCTGCCTACCTCGGCCTCCAAAGTACTTAGTTGGTTGGAATGAGTGGCAGCACCTCGCACAGTTTTTCTAATTTTTTTTTTTAACAATACATTATAACAGTTCGGCACGGTTTCTCACCAAAGCCTGTCATTCAGAGGACTCAAAGATCAAGGCGGGCAAATCACGAGAAGATGCGGGTTCGAGACCAGTTCGACCAACATGGTGAAACCCTGTCTTTAAAACGAAAACAAAATTTGGGTTGAGCTCCGCCATTTAAGCCTGTATTCTTAGCACAAAGAATGCCATGGCAGGTGAATCATGAGGTCACAGATTTGAGACTGGCCTTGAAAGACAAAGCATAGCCCTCTCCATATAACAGCACAAAACAGAAAAACTTAAAAAAGCTGAGCTGGGCTTTAAATATGCTCGGTTCGGCAGCACCTACACTAAAATTGGGACGCTACACAGAAGGGGTGATCGTAGTGTAAAAATGACAGGCACAGGTGTGCTGCTTTTTGTATCTTATTTATTGGTTGTGATTGCATTGTGAAAATCAAATAAAGATAGGCTGTAGGTACAGATAAATAAAAACAGAAAGTTAGATGGACCTGGTTGTGTAAACAACTGCAACCCCAGCTACTTTAAGGGCATTGTGATGACAATAAGTTGAACCCAAAAGGCAGGTGTGGCAATAAGCAAAGATCGCACTGTTGGACTCCAGCCTTGGTCACAAGAGGGAAACTTTAAGTAATAAAGAAAGGCAATTCTGGGGGTGGAGTCTCCCGGAACCTCATCAGTCTGATTACCTTTTTTTTGTTCTCTTCTATTATGTAATGTGAATTTTCACCAAAATGCTCAGGCTGACCTCAAACTCATGACCTCAGGAAAGCAGCCTACCTCGACCTCCCAAAGTGCTTAGGTTGCTGGCATGAGTGGCAGCACCTGGCACAGTTTTTCTAATTTTATGTTGACAATACATTATAACAGCCCAGCACAATGGCTCATGGCAGGCTGTCATTCAGACGCCTCAAAGATGAATGCAGGCAAATCACGAGAAGATGCAGGTTCGAGACGCGCCTGACAAACATGTTGAAACCCCGTCTTTAAAACAAAAAATCTATTTGTTTTATTTAGTATCTAAATAATTATTTAATTATTTAGTAGCCTGTAGTCTCAGCACAAATAATTCCGAGTCAGGCGGAATGTGAGGCCACAGATTCCAGACTGGACTCAAAGGACACAGCATAGCCCGCTTCCTATTAAAAACAAACAAAACAACAACAACAACAACAACAAAACAGAAAAACATAAAAAGCAGAGCTTTTCTTGGCATGTGCTCCCTTCGGCAGCACCTACACTAGAATTGGGACGCTACACAGAAGGCCGGCGTGGTAGTAGAGTAAAAATGACCCGCACAGGTGTGCAGCTTTTTGTATTTTATATATTGGTTGTGATTGCATTGTGGAAATCAAATAAAGATAGACTGAAAGTACAGATAAATATAAATAAAAAGTTAGCTCTACCCCTTGGTGTGGACACCTGCAAACCTAGCTATTTGAAAGGCATTGGGATTACAATCAGGTGAACCCAAAAGGAAGGTTTTGCAATAAGCAAAGATTGCACTGATGCACTCCAGCCTTGGTCACAAGAGGGAAACTGTAATTAATAAAGAAAGGCAGTTCTGGGGGTGGAGTCTCCTGGCCCCTCATTTTGTTTCAATTGCACACACTCATCAGTCTGATTACTTTTCTTTCTTTTTTTCTTTTTTATTATGTAATGTCGGTTTTCACCTAAATGGTCAGGCTGACCTCGAACTCGTGACCTCAGGAAACCCACACACCTCCGCCTCCCAAAATGCATAGGTTTCTGGCATGAGTGGCAGCACCTGGCACAGTCCCTCTAATATTTTCTTTAACAATACATTATAACAGCGTGGCACGGTAGCACAGCAGCCTGTCATTCAGACGCCTCATAGATCAAGGTGGACAAATCACGAGAAGTTGCGGGTTCAAGACTCACCCGACCAACATGGTGAAACCCCATCTTTAAAGCAAAACCACAATTTGGATTGGGCTTCGCTTTTCAAGCCTGTAGTCTCAGCACAAAGAATGCCGAGGCAGGCGGATCACGAGGTCAAAGCTTTGAGACTGGGCTCAAAATACACAGCGTAGCTCGCTCCCTATAAAAAACAGAAAAACATAAAAAAGCTTAGCTGGGCTTGGCATGTGCTCCTTCGCAGCACCTACACTTGAATTGGGACGCTACACAGAAGGCCTGCATGGTTGTAGGGCATAAATGACACGCACAGGTATGCAGCTTTTTGTATTTTATTTATTGGTTGTGATTGCGTTGTGGAAATCAAATAAAGGTAGATTGGATGTACAGAAAAATAAAAATAGAAAGTTAGCTGGACCTGGTGGTGTGGACACCTGCAACCCCAGCTACTTGAAGGGCATTGGGATGACAATCAGTTGAACCCAAAAGGCAGGTGTGGCAATAAGCAAATATCGCACTGTTGGACTCCAGCCTTGGTCACAAGAGGGAAACTGTACATAATAAAGAAAGGCAGTTCTGTGGGTGGAGTCTCCCCACCCCTCGTTTTGTTTCAATTGCACACACTCATCAGTCTGATTACTTTTCTTTTTTTTTCTTTTTATTATGTAATGTGGGTTTTCACCTAAATGCTCAGGCTGACCTCGAACTCGTGACCTCAGGAAACCCGCCCACCTCGGCCTCCCAAAGTGCTTAGGTTGCTGGCGTGAGTGGCAGCACCTGGCACAGTTTTTCTAATTTTTTTTAACAATACATTATAACAGTGTGGCACGGTGGCACAGCAGCCTGTCATTCAGATGCCTCATAGATCAAGGTGGGCAAATCACGAGAAGTTGCGGGTTCAAGACCCACCCGACCAACATGGTGAAACCCTGTCTTTAAAACAAAAACAGAATTTGGGTTGGGCTCCGCTTTTCAAGCCTGTAGTCTCAGCACAAAGAATGCCGAGGCAGGCGGATCACGAGGTCAAAGCTTTGAGACTGGGCTCAAAATACACAGCGTAGCTCGCTCCCTATAAAAAACAGAAAAACATAAAAAAGCTTAGCTGGGCTTGGCATGTGCTCACTTTGGCAGCACCTACACTAAAATTAGAACGCTACACAGAATGCCAGCGTGGTCATAGCGTAAAAATTAGATGCACAGGTAAGCAGCTTTTCGTATTTTATTTATTGGTTGTGATTTCGTTGTGGAAATCAAATAAAGGTAGATTGGATGTACAGAAAAATAAAAATAGAAAGTTAGCTGGACCTGGTGGTGTGGACACCTGCAACCCCAGCTACTTGAAGGGCATTGGGATGACAATCAGTTGAACCCAAAAGGCATGTGTGGCAATAAGCAAATTTTGCACTGTTGCACCCCAGCCTTGTTGACAAGAGGGAAACTGTACGTAATAAAGAAAGCAGTCCTGGAGGTGGAGTCTTTTGGAACCTCGTTTTGTTTCAATTGCACACACTCATCAGTCTGATTACCTTTTTTGTTTGTTTTATTTTATTATATAAGGTGTGTTTTCACGTAAATGCTCAGGCTGACTTCAAACTCGTGACCTCAGGAAACCCGCGCACTCCACCTCCCAAAGTGCATAGGTTTCTGGTGTAAGTTGCAGCACCTGGCACAGTCCCTCTAATATTTTCTTTCTCTTTTCTTTTTTTTTTTGACATGGAGTTTCGCTCTAGATACCCAGGCTGGAGTGCAATGGCACGATCTTGGCTCACTGCAACCTCTGCCTCCTGGGTTCAGGCAATTCTCCTGCCTCAGCCTCCTGAGTAGCTGGGATTACAAGCATGCGCCACCGTGCCCAGCTAATTTTTTGAATCTTTAGTAGAGATGGGGTTTCACCATGTTGACCAGGATGGTCTCGATATCTTGACCTCATGATCCACCCGCCTTGGCCTCCCAAGGTGCTGGGATTACAGGCTTGAGCCACCGCGCCCGGCCCATAATATTTTCTTTAACAACACATTATAACAGCGTGGTACGGTGCCACAACAGCCTGACATTCAGAAGCCTCATAGATCAAGGCGGGCAAATCACGAGTGTCTGGATGTAGTTCTAGGCCTGCCACACTGAATAGTGGAAAAATAGAGCCAATTTGAACATAGCCAATTGAACGTCCAAGCTTTATTAGGAGCTCCCGGTGGACTAAGCACCACCGTACAGACCAAAGTGGGTAGCCACGCCTAGGAGGTGGGCTGAGAGACTTACACAGCAGGAGTCAGTAGTTTTCCACTGTGGTTGAGTGAGAGAGGGGACGTGCTCTTCCTCAGGTAGGGAGGGGACATGCTCTTCCTCAGGTAGGGAGGGGACGTGCTCTTCCTCAGGTAGAGAGGGGACATGCTCTTCCTCAGGTAGGGATTTTTGTGGCTTGGCTATCTTCTTAACAAGGGAGGGTTTCGAGGCCTGCTGGGGAAAAAAGGGAAGGAGGAGGAGGGGGTCCTTGCAAACAGCTTATCTGGGAACCTGGCTAAACATTGACAGTGGTACTTTTCCACTGTCATTGAGGTTTTTCCAGTTGACTGTGGTAGAAGAAAGGGGAGGCTGGTCCTAACATTCCCCACTCTTTATTATGGAGTTTGGGTGTAGTTGTCTTTCTTAGCTTCTTCCTGCTGGTGAGGGGCATTGTGGGGTGGGGGTTATAAAGAGTTAGGTTATGTTAGGCTCAGCCTCTCCTGGGATGAAGGGTTGTAGGAGCATCTGATTCACTGTGATGCAGGTTAGTTCTTGGAAGCAGCGTTGAAGGAACTGTAAGAAACAAGGAGCAATTAGTAAAATTAATCCAATTGCAATAACTGGGCCTAATAGAGGAGTTAAGAGGGTGTACATGGAGGAGGTCCACCAAGTGGTGGCTTCAGTTGAGAACTTTTGTTGGTGTAGGTCTGTACTAATTTTCTGTAGGTTTTCAATCCGAGTTTCTACTAGGCCAGACTCATTGATGTAGTAGCAGCATTCTTCTTGCAGGAAGATGCAGGTTCCTCCTTGTTCGGCGGTGAGGAGGTCTAATGCCCGGCGATTTTGTAGGGCCACCTGTGCTACTGAAGTGATCTGTCATTGGAGAGAGGATAATGATTCTGCAGAATTGTCAATGGCGGCCTGAAATTGAGAAGTTAAACGTGCTAGAGCCTGATGGGAGTGGGCTAGGGCTCCTCCTCCTAGTCCAGCTCCTAGGGCTGATCCAGCGAGAGAGAGACCTACTACTAGGGGTAAAAAGGCGGCCCATCATACTCGATGATGTATGAATTGTTGTTGGAACTCTGCTGGGGAGTAAATGGTTAATCGGGGTACGAGGGTTACTGGTAAGCATAGGCTGCGGGAGTGTGTAGAGGGGTAGAGGGTTTTGAAAAGTGTTCTGTTGCACCAAAAAAAGGTTCCATGAGGAGTGGTAAGATTGGTGGTTATGGGTATAGTTCAGTTGCAAGTGGGAGAGATGCCCCCATAGCAGATTGGTATTTGCTGGTTTGGAGGTAGATAGACTTCTACTTCTGTTATGGGAGTGGTCCAGGAAGACGGTATGGAGGAGCTGGCGTGAGTGTTAGATGGAACTGCGACTAAGGGGGTTTTTCCTAGGGTGGCGCACATGAGGCAGGAAGATAGGTCTGGTAGGCTTGTTTGGTTGGCAAGCTGGTTAGTTATTTTTAGGCCTTCATTAAGGAGGGTTAGCCATGAGAAAGCCTGAGAGGATGGCTGAAGTTGTTGGGTTAGCATTTGTTCTTGGGTGTGAATGGAGGAGTGAACTTCTTTAAGGGTAGGGGGTAAAGTTACTAAAGCTCTCCAGATATAGAGGTGGGAGGAAGGGTACCCGGTGTTTATTGTGTCATATACTGCTGCTTTTTGGAGTGTAGTCCAGCATGATTTTGAAGGATCGGGGATTTGAAGAGAGAGATGGGAGTGGTGGTATTTTAGCTTGGAGTGACTGTGATAGTCAGGTGTTGTGTGGCCAGCTAGGTGGAGGGTGCAACGTTTCCAAGTGCATCCCATGCAATTTAGGTAGGATGATGTTTTGCAGGAGCCTTTCTGATCATAGAGAAAACAAAGGACGGGATTATAAACCCAATTATGGGGTATGTTTTAAAATCAGTGAAGTTTAGAAAGATGGGTGACTTACACCCTGTAGGAGGGCAGTCAAAAGTGGCCAGGAGGTGGTTGTGGCTGTAGGGAGGGGTGTTGCAAATGTGTGTGGTTTTGGTATAATTTTCTGTTAGGTAGAACCTCCATATAAGAGAGTTACTGGAGGTGAGGCGGGGTTCTGGTAAGCTTAAGAGATAGAGGACCAGTAGGGGTAACATTCCAGGCGGGTTTGGGTGGCACATGAGGTGCTCTCTTTACTCGGGTTAGGTGCACCCACGAGGGGATTTCAGCGACTCTTACTGCTGAGGGGGTGGTGAGGATGACCGTATATGGGCCTTCCCACCTGGGAGTTAATGGCTTTGGAGAGAGTGACTTTATAAAGACCAAGTCTCCTGGGAAACTTTCAGTACTTGGTCTGAAGAGGAGTCGGGCAGGGGTAGGGAGGTATTTGCGTGCTCTCGGAGAAGAGCTCGGAGAAGGGTGAAATAGGGCAGGTAAGTAGATAGAGGGGGAGGGTCTGGTGGTAAGGGGGAGGAGAGTAAGAAGGGTCATCCGTATAGCAGCTCAAAGGGGCTGAGTTGTGAGGGGCCCCGGGGTCTTGCTCGGAGCCTTGTTAGAGTGATAGGAAGTAAGGTAACCCAAGACTGGCGGAGTTCAAGGGCAAGTTTTGTTAAGTGTTCTTTGATGAGGCCGTTGGCCCATTCTACTTTACCCAAGGATTGGGGTTTGTAGGCTGCATGCAATTTCCACTGGATCCCTAAGGATGCGGAGACTGCAGCGGTAATCTTAGAAATAAAGGCAGGTCCGTTGTCTGACTGGATGGTGGAAGGAAGGCCGAATCGGTGGATGATGCCCCAAAGGAGGTGCTCGGCTACAATTCCTGTGGTTTTGTGAGCTGTGGGGAAAGCTTCGATCCAGCCTGAAAAGGTGTCAACCAGGGTTAGTAGGTATTTAAATTGTTTTTGTTTTGGCATATGTGTAAAATCAACTTGCCAATTTTGGGCTGGTAGGTGGCCACGGAGCTGGTGGAGTGAGTGACGTGGGTGACAGGTTCCCTGACTATTGGCTCTAGTGCAGGTTATACAATTAGAGTGGATTCCTTTTATTGTGGAAAGGGGGCCCTGAGAATGGAAAAGAGGGGTGAGGAAGCGAAACAGAGCTTTTGGTCCTATATGTAAGGAGTTGTGAATGTCCATGATCATTTGGTGCTGCTGGTTCTGAGGTAGGATGAGGAGGTTCTGTTTAAAGGCCCATTCGTCTTTAAACTTGATGTCTGGGGAGGAGGACAGCTCGGTGTTCTCTTCTGGGGTATACTGGGGTTTGTAGGTCTTAGAGAGGAAATAAATGGAAGCTGGGGGTGGACTATTTTAGGCAGTGTTTTGGGCTACAGAGTCTGCTAAGGCGTTTCCCCGAGCTACAGGAGTATTTGCAGACTGATGTCCTTTACAATGGATGATAGCTACTTGGGCTGGCAGCTGGATGGCCTGGATAAGCTGGGAGATGAGCTTTCCATTGAGGACGAGGGTTCCTTTGGTGGTGAGGAAGCCTCGTTCTTTCCAAATCATGCAGTGAGAATGGGCAATGAGAAAGGCATACTTAGAATCAGTGTAGATATTAACAGTTTTCCCAGTTGCCCAGGTAAGGGCTCAGGTGAGGGCAATTAACTCAGCTTGTTGGGAAGTGGTTCCCTGAGGTAAAGGTTGGGTTTCTATAATATCAGTGTCAGAGATAATTGCATAAGTGGCTTTTCTGGGTCCGGGGGTTTTGAGAATAGAACTGCCATCAACGTAAAGGGTAACTGAGGCTGACGGTAGGGGTTGGTCAGTAACGTCAGGTCGTGGGGATTGGCTTAGTTTGAGGATTTCTAGGCAAGAGTGCTGGCTCATTGGAGTTAGAGGGGTGGGAGTTAAGGTTGCTGGGTTAAGGGAAGAACAATATGAGAGTGTAATGGTGGGATTCTCGATTAAGAGCAGGTGAAGTATTTGGACCCGGGAGGGACCAAGGTAGGTTAAAACCTGGTGGGAGAGTAGGTCGATAAGCCGATGGGGCGAGAAGACCTGTAATGGTTGGTATAGGTTGAGTTTTAAAGCTTCGGTGGTAAGTTCTGCCACTGCAGCAATGGCTCGCAGGCAAGGTTGCCACCCCCGGGTCATAGGGTCTAGCTGTTTGGATAGGTATGCTATAGGTACTAAGCTGGACCCTACAGGCTGGGTAAGGACTCCAATGGCTACGTGCTCTTTTTCATCTGTATATAGGTGGAATGGCTTATTGGGGTTGGGCAAGGCTAGGTTTGTGGCAGTACAGAGGGCTGTTAGAAGAGCAGACAAGGCCCGAGTCACAGTGCCTTGGGAGGTAAGTGGTCCTTCTGGGGAGTGTTTTGCTGCGTGGTACAGCGGTTTTGCTAGCACTGCGAAGTTCGGGACCCAATGTCTGAAGAACCCTACTAGACCCATGAAGGAGAGGATTTCGTTTGCTGAGGTAGGTGGCTGGAGGGTTTTGAGAGTCTGGAGCCTATCAGCAGTTATAGCCCGTTGTTTGGGGATAAGATTAAGGCCTAAATATGTAACTGAAGAGGTAGCTATTTGAGCTTTAGTAGCGGATATCTGGTACCTTTTGCTTTCTAGGAAGTTTAATAGTGTAGTGGCGGCTGTAATGCAGTCACAGTAGGTCAGAGAACAAATGAGGATATTGTCAACATATTGCAGTAGGGTGGAAGGGGTGATTTTGCAAGTTTGAAGATCGGCTGCCAGGGCTTGTCCGAATAGATGGGGGCTATCCCGGAAGCCTTGGGGTAGGACTGTCCAAGTGAGTTGCTGAGAAAGATTGGAGGTGGGGTCTTCCCAGGTAAAAGCAAAAGGAAATAGGAATCTGGGTGCAGAGGATAGTGAAGAAGGCATCTTTGAGGTCTAGAACTGAGAAATGGGTGGTTGTAGGGGGAATGTGGGAGAGGATTGTATAGGGGTTGGGCACTACTGGATGAACGGGAATGACTGCTGCATTGATAAGGCGGAGGTCTTGAACTAGGCGGTACTGACCAGAGGGTTTTTTTTTACAGGCAGAATGGGAGTGTTGCTGGGGGAGTTTGTAGGAATGAGTAGTCCTTGAGCTGTCAGCTTATTTATGATAGGGAGGAGGCTGAGGCAGTGAACTTTGGAGATAGGAAACTGAGGGCGAGAAGGGAAGGTTGTGGGGTCTTTTAGGCATATGAGTATGGGTTGGTGAGGTGAGGCTACAGTGGGGGTATCAGTATCCCATACTTTGGGATTTACGTCGGGGAGGAGTTCAGCCGGAGGAAGTGGGGAAGGTGAGTTGGCAATGAGGGGTAATAGGAAGGTTTCCGTGTGTAAAAAAGTAATGGTAGCTTGCAGTTTTACCAGGATATCTCACCTTAGGAGAGGTACAGGGAAAGAGGAAATGGCTAGAAAGGAGTGGGTAAAAATGGAAGGGCCAAACAGGCAGGTTAAGGGTGGAGTTTGGTGAGGAGTGGACGGAGACCCATCAATGCCCATAACAGACTTGGGAAGGAGTGGTTTTGCCTGAATATGAGGAAAGTACAGAGTAGGTAGCCCCCATGTCTAAAAAAAGGAGACACTCCTACCCGCTACCTGAAGCTTAACCCTGGGCTTGGCAAGGGTAACTGGAGTTGGGAAGCCAGGGCACCGCTAATCGTCCATAAACCCTAGTAGCTCTGGGAATGGGTTTTCCTGAGCACCTGACTTCTGACTGGTATGGGCAGGGGTCTGGTTTTCAGAAACGTGACCTTGCTTCTCTCCAGTGTGTCGGTTTGGAGGAACTGAGGCCCTGGGGAAGCTCGGACAATCAGACTTCCAGTGTCCCATGAGCTGACAAATAGGGCAGGGCTTGGTAGGAGGCCATGGCTGGGGGCAGGCTTTTGACCAGTGCCCTTCCTTTCCACATTTGAAACACGCCCTGGGAGGGGTGTGTGTTTGCTTTACCCTTGTTAGTTTCTGCCAGCCGAAGGGCTGCTACTAAGGCTTGGGTCTGTAGAGTGACCTTTTGTTTCATACGCATTTGGCGAGCTGCCTCAGCTGCGTCTTCCATGGCATTAAAGACTTTAAAAGCCAATTTTACCAAGTCCTGTATGGGTGTTTCAGTGCCGTCTTCTGCTATTTTTAGTTTTTTTCCAGATGTCAGGGGCTGTTTGGGAGATGAAGTGTGATGCTAGGATAGTGGCTCCATTTTGTGAGGCTGGGTCAAGGTGGGTATAGTGGACTAACGCTTCTTGCAAGGGAGTTAGAAAGAGGGTAGGTTTTTCATCTGGTAATTGGGTGATTTCTCTTAGTTTGTCATAGTTTACTTCTTTGTTAGATAACTACATCCATGCCTTTGAGGAGGTATGGGACCATGCAGTCTCTGTGGGGTATGTGGGACCCCCGGCATGCCTGATAATCCCATTGGGGATCCTCATTGAGAATAGCTTCAGCTCCAAGGGGGGCCTTATTGTCCATAGTATGGTCCTTATCTGCCTGATGCCGAGAAGCAGTGAGAATACGCTCATGCTCTTCAGCTGTGAGGGTGGAGGTGAAAACTACTCGAATGCCATGCCATGTGAGACTGTATGCCTGGGTGAGATATTGAAATTCTTTAATATAGGTAGATGGGTCAGCTGAGAAAGATTCTAAACGTTTCTCGATTTGGGACAGGTCTTGGAGTGAAAAGGGGACATGAACTTTTACTAAACCTTCAGTCCCTGCAACATCCCTGAGGGGTGCTATTACAGATGGGTTATGAGATAGGTTGTGGGCAGATACAGGGGAAGTTATGGGGGGAGGTGTTTCTGGGGCAGAGGGCTTGGGGACGTCTGGGGAGGAAGGTAGAGGTGGATTTTCAGGTTTAGCAGGTGGAGAAAGGTGTTCGGGGGTTCATCTGGGAGGGAATAAGGCGGTGGGCTAGCGGTTGTGGTGGAAACATTTTGGGGGGTTCGGGCTAGAAGCATCTGGTGGATGGAGCAGGAGGAAAAGAGGTCAGGATGGGAATGGAGGTCCCAAAAAGCCTGGACATAAGGGACTTCAGTGTTTCTCCCGGTATGGTGACAAAAGTTGTCGAGGTCCCGTAATACGTTGAAATCGAAGGTACCAGTCCGTGGCCAATGAGACTGGTTGCTAAGATTATATTGGGGCCATGCGACCTGAGAGAGAAATATTAATTTCTTTCTCTGGAGGGTCCGAGAATAGCTTAATTTTGAGACATTTTGGAGCAGGCACCCCAAGGGGGTGTTAGGGTCGACTTTAGACTGAGAATTCCCCATGGCATTTGAGGCTTACTGGCATCTGGGAGGAGAGAGATGAGGAGGAGGCATCCCTTCTTGTCATCTCTTCCTGGGAATTTGACCGGTAGGGGCGAGCAGTCAGAGAGGCATCCCCATCTGGCTACCATCCCGGAAGACTCCAGGAGTCGGAAGGGGGACCACCTCAGCTCTGCCAAGTCTAGGGTGAGGGGTCTGTGCTGGTTGGCACCGGGAAGCCTCGAATCTAGCCTTAAACGGAGGAGGGAGAGGCCAGGTAGGTTAAATTCTTACCTTTCCTGCAGTCTTGGAAAGCCGACACCAATGAAGATGGCAGATGGACTGGTGAGGATAGAGAGGGGGGACTCTCGCCCTGCCCCTGGGGCCTGGGGTGGGTCAACTGCCCCTCTCCCGGGTTTCAGCACCACTTATCTGGATGTAGTTCTAGGCCTGCCGTGCCAAATAGTGGAAAAATAGAGCCAATTGAACGTAGCCAATTGAACGTCCAAGCTGTATTAGGAGATCCGGGTGGACTAAGCACCGCTGTACAGACCGAAGTGGGCAGCTGTGCCTAGGAGGTGGGCTGAGAGACTTATATAGCAGGAGTCAGTAGTTTTCCACTGTGGTTGAGTGAGAGAGGGGATGTGATCTTCCTCAGGTAGGGAGGGGACGTGCTCTTCCTCAGGTAGGGATTTTTGTGGCTTGGCTATCTTCTTAACAAGGGAGGGTTTCGAGGCCTGCTGGGGAAAAAAGGGAAGGAGGAGGAGGGGGTCCTTGCAAACAGCTTATCTGGGAACCTGGCTAAACATTCACAGTAGTACTTTTCCACTGTCATTGAGGTTTTTCCAGTTGACTGTGGTAGGGGGAAGGGGAGGCCGGTCCTAACAGCAATGACACCCAATAAATAAGACACAAAATGCTGCACACCTGTGTGTGTCATTTTTACGCTATGACCACGCCGGCCTTCTGTGTATCATCCCAATTCCAGTGTGGGTGCTGCCGAAGAGTGTATATGCCAAGATCAGCACAACTTTTTTTATGTTTTTCTGTTACCTGGTTTTATATAGAAAGAGGGCTTAGCTGTGTCCTTCGAAGCCAGTCTGGAACCTGTGACCCCACGATCCACCTTCCGTAGAATTCTTTGTGCTGAGACTACAGGCTACTAAACTGGAGCCCAACCCATATAGTTTTTTGTTTTAAAGATGGGGTTTCACCATGTTTGTCGGGTGGGTCTCGAACCCGCATCTTCTCGTGATTTGCAGGCATTCATCTTTGAGGCATCTGAATGACAGGCTGCCATGAGCCACCGTGCCAGGCTGTTAAAATGTATTGTTAAAAAAAATTAGAAAAACTGTGCCAGGTGCTGCCACTCACGCCAGAAACCTAAGCACTTTGGGAGGCTGAGGTGGGCTGGTTTCCTGAGGTCACGGAGTTCGAGGTTAGCCTGAGCATTTAGGTGAAAATTCACATTACATAATAAAAGAGAACAAAAAAAAAGGTAATCAGACTGATGAGGTTCCGGAAGACTCCACCTCCAGAACTGCCTGTCTTTATTATGTAAAGTTTCCCTCTTGTGACCAAGGCTAAAGTGCAACAGTGCGATCTTTGCTTATTGCGACACCTGCCTTTTCGGTTCAACTGATTGTCATCCTAATGCCCTTGAAGTAGCTGGGGTTGCAGGTGTCCTCACCACAAGGTCCAGCTAACTTTCTATTTCTATTTATCGGTAACACGAATCTATTTTTATTTGATTTTCACAACGCAATCACAACCAACAAATAAGATAAAAAAAGCTGCACACCTGTGCCTGTCATTTTTACACTACGACCACGCCGGCCATCTGTGTAGCGTCCCAATTTTAGTGTAGGTGCTGCCGAACCGAGCAGATTCAAAGCCCAGGTCAGCTTTTTTATGTTTTTCTGTTTTGTGCTTTTATATGGAGTGGGCTACGCTCTGTCTTTCGAGGCCTGTCTCGACTCTGTGACCTCATGATTTGCCTGCCGCAGCATTATTTGTGCTTAGACTACAGGCTTAAAAGGCGGAGCCCAACCCTAATTTTGTTTTCATTTTAAAGACGGGGTTTCACCATGCTGATCAAACTGGTCTCAATCACAGATCTTCTGGTGATTTGCCCGCCTTGACCTTTGAGTCCTCTGAATGACAGGCTGCCGTGAGCCACCATTCCGGGCTGTTATAATGTATTGTTAAAAAAAATTAGAAAAACTGTTCCAGGTTCTACCACTCATGCCAGCAACTTAAGTACTTTGGGAGGCCGAGGTTGGCGGGATTCCTGACGTCACGAGTTCGAGGTCAGCCTGAGCATTTACGTGAAAACCCACTTTACATAAAAAAGAACAAAAAAAGCTAAGTAATCAGACTGATGAGTGTGGGCAATTGAAACAAAACCAGGGGCCGGGAGACTCCGCCCCCAGAATTGCCTTTCTTTATTATCTACAGTTTCCCTCTTGTGACCAAGGCTGGAGTGCAACAGTGCGATCTTTGCTTACTACCACACCTGCCTTTTGGGTTCAACTGATTAACATCCCAATGCCCTACAAGTAGCTGGGGTTGCAGTTGTCCACACCACCAGGTCCAGATAAATTTCTATGTTTATTTTTCTGTACCTCCAATCTATCTTTATTTGATTTCCACAACGGAATCACAACCAATACAAAAAATACAAAAATCTCGACACCTCTGCGTGTCATTTTCATGCTACGACCATGCCAGCATTTTGTGTAGCCTCCCAATTGTAGTGTAGGTTCTGCCAAAGTGAGCACATGCCAAGCACAGCTCGGCTTTTTGATGTTTCAGTTTAATTGTTTCTTTTATGGAGCAGGCTACCCTGTGTCCTTCGAGGCCAGTCTCGAAACTGTGACCTTATGTACCGCCTGCTTCGGAATTCCTTGTGCTGAGACTACAGGCTAGTAAAGCGGAGCCCAACGCAAATAGCTTTTTGTTTTAAAGACGGGGTTTCACCATGTTGGTCGTGTGGGTCTCGAACCCGCATCTTCTCGTGATTTGCCCACATTCATCTTTGAGGCATCTGAATGACAGGCTGCGGTGAGCCACCGTGCCGGGCTGTTATAATGTATTGTTAAAAAATTAGTTAAAAAACTGTGCCAGGTGCTGCCACTCACGCCAGCAACCTAAGCACTTAGGGAGGCCGAGGTGGGCGGGTTTCCTGAGCTCACGAGTTCGAGGTCAGCCTGAGCATTATGGTGAAAACCCACATTACATAATAAAGAGAACAAAAAAAAAGGTAATCAGACTGATGAGTGTGTGCAATTGAAACAAAACGAGGTGCCGAGAGACTCCACCCCCAGAACTGCCTTTCTTTATTACATACAGTTTCCCTCTTGTGACCAAGGCTGGAGTGCAACAGTGCGATCTTTTCTTATTTCCACACCTGCCTTTTGGGTTCAACTGATTGACATCCCAATGCCCTACAAGTAGCTGGCATTGCAGTTGTCCACACCAGCAGGTCCAGCTAACTTTCTATGTTTATTTTTCTGTACCTCCAATCTAACTTTATTTGATTTCCACAACGGAATCACAACCAATAAATAAAATACAAAATCTGCACACCTGTGCGTGTCATTTTACGCTACGACCATGCCGGCCTTCTGTGTAGCCTCCCAATTCTAGTGTAGGTGCTGCCAGTGAGCACATGCCAAGCACAGCTCAGCTTTATAATGTTTTCCTGTTTTATTGTTTTTTATATGGAGTGGGCTACGCTGTGTCTTTTGAGGCCAGTCTCGAACCTATGACGTCACCATCCGCCTGCCTCGGAATTCTTTGTGCTGAGACTACAGGCTAGTAAAGCGGAGCCCAACCCAAATAGTTTTTGTTTTAAAGACGGGTTTCACCATGTTGGTCGGGCGGGTCTCAACCGCATCTTCTCGTGATTTGCCCGCATTCATCTTTGAGGCATCTGAATGACAGGCTGCCGTGAGCCACCGTGCGGGCTGTTATAATGTATTGTTAAAAAAAATTAGAAAACTGTGCCAGGTGCTGCCACTCACGCCAGCAACCTAAGCACTTTGGGAGGCCGAGGTGGGTGGGTTTCCTGAGGTCATGAGTTCGAGGTCAGCCTGAGCATTTAGGTGAAAATTCACATTACATAATAAAAGAACAAAAAAAGAAAGGTAATCAGACTGATGAGTGTGTGCAATTGAAACAAAACGAGGGGCCGGAGACTCCACCCCAGAACTGCCTTTCTTTATTACGTACAGTTTCCTCTTGTGACCAAGGCTGGAGTTCAACAGTGCGATCTTTGCTTATTGCCACACCTGCCTTTGGTTCAACTGATTGTCATCCCAATGCCCTTCAAGTAGCTGGGGTTGCAGGTGTCACACCACCAGGTCCAGCTAACTTTCTATTTTATTTTTCTGTACCTCAATCTATCTTTATTTGATTTCCACAACGGAATCACAAACAATACATAAAATAGAAAAATCTCCACACCTGTGTGGGTCATTTTTACGCTACGACCATGCCGGTTTTATGTGTAGCCTCCCAGTTCTAGTGTAGGTTCTGCCGAAGTGAGCACATGCCAAGCACAGCTCAGCTTTTTAATGTTTTCCTGTTTTATTGTTTTTTATATGGAGCGGGCTTCACTGTGTTTTTCGAGGCCAGTCTCGAACTTGTCACCTCACGTACCGCCTGCCTCGGAATTTCTTGTGCTGAGACTACAGGCTAGTACAGCGGAGCCCAACCCAAATAGTTTTTTTGTTTTAAAGACGGGGTTTCACCGTGTTGGTCATGCAGGTTTCCAACAGGCATCTTCTCGTGATTTGTCTGCATTCATCGTTGAGGTGTCTGAATGACAGGTTGCCATGAGCCACCGTGCCGGGCTGTTATAATGTATTGTTAAAAAACAATTAGAAAGACTCTGCCAGGTGCTGCCACTGACGCCAGCAATGTAAGCACTTTGGGAGGCTGAGGTGGGTGGGTTTACTGAGGTCACGAGTTCGAGGTCAGCCTGAGCATTTAGGTGAAAATTTACTTTACATAATAAAAGAGAACAAAAGAAGAAAGGTAATCAGACTGATGAGGTGCTGAGAGACTTTACCACCAGAACTGCCTTTCTTTGTTATGTACAGTTTCCTCTTGTGAGCAAGGCTGGAGTCCAATAGTGCAACCTTTGCTTATTGCCACACCTGCCTTTTGGGTTCAATTGATTGTCATCCCAATGCCCTTTAAGTAGCTGGGGTGGCAAGTGTCCAAACCAATAGGTCCAGCTAACTTTATATTTCTATTTATCTGTAATTTCAATCTATCTTTATTTGATTTCCACAACGTAATCACAACCAATAAATAAAATACAAAAAGCTGCACACATGTGCGTGTCATTTTTACGCTATGAACATGCCTTTGTTCTGTGAAGAGTCCCAATTCCAGTGTAGGAGCTGCCGCAGTGAGCACATGCCAAGCACAGCTCAGCTTTTTAATGTTTTCCTAATTTTTTTTTTTTATTTTTCTGTACCTCAATCTATCTTTATTTGATTTCCACAACGGAATCACAACCAATAAATAAAATACAAAATCTGCACACCTGTGCGTGTCATTTTTACGCTACTATCACGCCGGCCTTCTGTGTAGCGTCCCAATTCTAGTGTAGGTGCTGCCAGTGAGCACATGCCAAGCACAGCTCAGCTTTTTAATGTTTTCCTGTTTTATTGTTTTTATATGGAGCGGGCTTCACTGTGTCTTTCGAGGCCAGTCTCGAACCTGTGACCTCACGATCCGCCTTCCTCGGCATTCTTTGTGCTGAGACTACAGGCTAGTAAAGCGGAGCCCAACCCAAATTTTTTTTTTTTTTTTTTTATAGGGAGAGAGCTACGCTGTGTCTTTCGAGGCCAGTCTCGAACCTGTGACGTCACCATCTGCATGCCTCGCAATTCTTTGTGCTGAGACTACAGGCTAGTAAAGCGAAACCCAACCCAAATTTTATTTTGTTTTAAAGACGTGGTTTCACCACGTTGGTCGGGCTGGTCTCGAACCCGCATCTTCTCGTGATTTTCCCGCCTTGATCTTTGAGTCCTCTGAATGACAGGCTGTGGTGAGCCACGGTTCCGGGCTGTTATAATGTATTGTTAAAAAAACAAATTAGAAAAACTGTGCCAGGTGCTGCCACTCACGCCAGCAACCTAAGTACTTTGGGAGGCCGTGGTGGGCGGGATTCCTGATGTCAGAAGTTCGAGGTCAGCCTCAGCATTTCGGTGAAACTCCACATTACATAATAAAAGAGAACAAAAAGAAAAGTAATCAGACTGATGAGTGTGTGCAATTGAAACAAATGGAGGGGCCGGAGACTCCACCCCAGAACTGCCTTTCTTTATTACGTACAGTTTCCTCTTGTGACCAAGGCTGGAGTGCAACAGTGCGATCTTTGCTTACTGCCACACCTGCCTTTTGGGTTCAACTGATTGACATCCCAATGCCCTACAAGTAGCTGGGGTTGCAGTTGTCCACACCACCAGGTCCAGCTAACTTTCTATGTTTATTTTTCTGTACCTCCAATCTATCTTTATTTGATTTCCACAACGGAATCACAACCAATACATAAAATAGAAAAATCTCCACACCTGTGTGGGTCATTTTCACGCTACGACCACTCCGGCCTTTTGTGTAGCCTCCCAATTCTAGTGTAGGTTCTGCCGAAGTGAGCACATGCCAAGCACAGCTCAGCTTTATAAAGTTTTCCTGTTTTATTGTTTTTTATATGGAGCGGGCTACGCTATGTCTTTCGAGGCCAGTCTCGAACCTGTGACGTCACCATCCGCCTGCCTCAGAATTATTTGTGCTGAGACTACAGGCTAGTAAAGCGGAGCCCAACACAAATTTTTTTTTTTGTTTTAAAGACGGGGTTTCACCATGTTGGTCGGCCGTGTCTCGAACCCGCATTTTCTCGTGATTTGCCTGCATTCATCTTTGAGGCGTCTGAATGACAGGCTGCGGTGAGCCACCGTGCCAGGCTTTTATAATATATTGTTAAAAAAATTAGAAAAACTCTCCCAGGTGCTGCCACTCACGCCAGAAACCTAAGCACTTTGGGAGGCTGAGGTGGGCTGGTTTCCTGAGGTCACGAGTTCGAGGTTAGCCTGAGCATTTAGGTGAAAATTCACATTACATAATAAAAGAGAACAAAAAAAAAAGTAATCAGACTGATGAGTGTGTGCAATTGAAACAAAACGAGGTGCCGGGAGACTCCACCCCCAGAACTGCCTTTCTTTATTACGTACAGTTTCCCTCTTGTGACCAAGGCTGGAGTGCAACAGTGCGATCTTTGCTTATTGCCACACCTGCCTTTTCGGTTCAACTGATTGTCATCCTAATGCCCTTGAAGTAGCTGGGGTTGCAGGTGTCCTCACCACAAGGTCCAGCTAACTTTCTATTTCTATTTATCTGTACCTCAATCTATCTTTATTTGATTTCCACAACGCAATCACAACCAATAAATAAAATACAAAATCTGCACACCTGTGCGTGTCATTTTACACTACGACCACGCCGGCCTTCTGTGTAGTCCCAATTCTAGTGTAGGTGCTGCCAGTGAGCACATGCCAAGCACAGCTCAGCTTTTTAATGTTTTCCTGTTTTATTGTTTTTATATGGAGCAGGCTACGCTGTGTCTTTCGAGGCCAGTCTCGAACTGTGACCTCACATCCGCCTGCCTCGGAATTCTTGTGCTGAGACTACAGGCCAGTAAAGCGGAGCCCAACCCAAATAGTTTTTTTTGTTTTAAAGACGGGTTTCACCATGTTGGTCGTGGGTTTCAACCAGCATCTTCTCGTGATTTGCCCGCATTCATCTTTGAGGCGCCTGAATGACAGGCTGCCGTGAGCCACCGTGCCGGGCTGTTATAATGTATTGTTAAAAAAAATTAGAAAAACTGTGCCAGGTGCTTCCACTCACGCCAGCAACCTAAGCACTTTGGGAGGCCGAGGTGGTGGGTTTCCTGAGGTCACGAGTTCGAGGTCAGCCTGAGCATTTAGGTGAAAATTCACATTACATAATAAAAGAGAACAAAAAGAAAGGTAATCAGACTGATGAGTGTGCAATTGAAACAAAACGAGGTGCCGAGAGACTCCACCCCAGAACTGCCTTTCTTTATTACGTACAGTTTCCTCTTGTGACCAAGGCTGGAGTTCAACAGTGCGATCTTTGCTTATTGCCACACCTGCCTTTTGGGTTCAACTGATTGTCATCCCAATGCCCTTCAAGTAGCTGGGGTTGCAGGTGTCCACACCACCAGGTCCAGCTAACTTTCTATTTTATTTTTCTGTACCTCAATCTATCTTTATTTGATTTCCACAACGCAATCACAACCAATAAATAAAATACAAAATGCTGCACACCTGTGCCTGTCATTTTACACTACGACCACGCCGGCCTTCTGTGTAGCGTCCCAATTTTAGTGTAGGTGCTGCGAGTGAGCACATGCCAAGCCCAGCTCAGCTTTTAATGTTTTCCTGTTTTATTGTTTTTATATGGAGCAGGCTACGCTGTGTCTTTCGAGGCCAGTCTCGAACCTGTGACCTCACGATCCTGCCACAGCATTATTTGTGCTGAGACTACAGGCTTGAAAGCGGAGCCCAACCCAAATTTTGTTTTCATTTTAAAGACGGGTTTCACCATGTTGGTCAAACTGGTCTCAATCACAGATCTTCTCGTGATTTGCCCGCCTTGATCTTTGAGGCCTCTGAATGACAGGCTGCGTGAGCCACCGTGCCGGCTGTTATAATGTATTGTTAAAAAATTAGAAAAACTGTGCCAGGTGCTGCCACTCATGCCAGCAACCTAAGCACTTTGGGAGGCCGAGGTGGTGGGTTTCCTGAGGTCACGAGTTCGAGGTCAGCCTGAGCATTTAGTGAAAACCCACTTACATAATAAAAGAGAACAAAAAGAAAGTAATCAGACTGATGAGTGTGCAATTGAAACAAAACGAGGGGCCGAGACTCCACCCCAGAATTGCCTTTCTTTATTATCTACAGTTTCCCTCTTGTGACCAAGGCTGGAGTGCAACAGTGCGATCTTTGCTTACTACCACACCTGCCTTTTGGGTTCAACTGATTGACATCCCAATGCCCTACAAGTAGCTGGGGTTGCAGTTGTCCACACCAGCAGGTCCAGCTAACTTTCTATTTTATTTTTCTGTACCTCCAATCTATCTTTATTTGATTTCCACAACGGAATCACAACCAATACATAAAATACAAAAATCTCCACACCTGTGCGTGTCATTTTCATGCTACGACCACGCCAGCCTTTTGTGTAGCCTCCCAATTGTAGTGTAGGTTCTGCCGAAGTGAGCACATGCCAAGCACAGCTCAGCTTTTTAATGTTTTCCTGTTTTATTGTTTTTATATGGAGTGGGCTACGCTGTGTCTTTTGAGGCCAGTCTCGAACCTATGACGTCACCATCCGCCTGCCTCGGAATTCTTTGTGCTGAGACTACAGGCTAGTAAAGCGGAGCCCAACACAAATTTTTTTTGTTTTAAAGACGGTTTCACCATGTTGGTCAAACTGGTCTCAATCACAGATCTTCTCGTGATTTGCCCGCCTTGATCTTTGAGGCCTCTGAATGACAGGCTGCGTGAGCCACCGTGCCGGCTGTTATAATGTATTGTTAAAAAATTAGAAAAACTGTGCCAGGTGCTGCCACTCACGCCAGCAACCTAAGTACTTTGGGAGGCCGAGGTGGGCGGGTTTCCTGAGGTCACGAGTTCGAGGTCAGCCTGAGCATTTAGGTGAAAACCCACATTACATAATAAAAGAGAACAAAAAAAGAAAGTAATCAGACTGATGAGTGTGTGCAATTGAAACAAAACGAGGTGCCGGGAGACTCCACCCCAGAACTGCCTTTCTTTATTATGTACAGTTTCCTCTTGTGACCAAGGCTGGAGTGCAACAGTGCGATCTTTGCTTATTGCCACACCTGCCTTTTGGGTTCAACTGATTGTCATCCCAATGCCCTTCAAGTAGCTGGGGTTGCAGTTGTCCACACCACCAGGTCCAGCTAACTTTCTATGTTTATTTTTCTGTACCTCCAATCTATCTTTATTTGATTTCCACAACGGAATCACAACCAATACATAAAATACAAAAATCTGCACACCTGTGCGTGTCATTTTCACGCTACGACCACGCCAGCCTTTTGTGTAGCCTCCCAATTGTAGTGTAGGTGCTGTCGAAGTGAGCACATGCCAAGCACAGCTCGGCTTTCTAATGGTTTCCAGTTTTATTGTTTTTTTTTTTTCTTTTTTTATGGAGCGGGATACGCTGTGTCCTTCGAGGCCAGTCTCGAACCTGTGACCTCACGTACCGCCTGCCTCGGAATTTCTTGTGCTGAGACTACAGGCTAGTAAAGCGGAGCCCAACCCAAATATGTTTTTGTTTTAAAGACGGGGTTTCACCATGTTGGTCGTCTAGGTTTCGAACTCGCATCTTCTCGTGATTTGCCCGCATTCATGTTTGAGGCATCTGAATGACAGGTTGCCGTGAGTCACCATGCCGGGCTGTTATAATGTATTGTTAAAAAAAATTAGAAAAATTGTTCCAGGTGCTGCCACTCATGCCAGCAACCTAAGTACTTTGGGAGGCCGAGGTTGGCGGGATTCCTGAGGTCATGAGTTCGAGGTCAGGCTGAGCATTTATGTGAAAACCCACATTACATAATAAAAGAGAACAAAAAAAGATAATAATCAGACTGATGAGTGTGTGCAATTGAAACAAAACGAGGGGCCAGTAGACTTCACACCGAGAACTGCCTTTCTTTATTACGTACAGTTTTCCTCTTGTGACCAAGTCTGGAGTGCCACAGTGCGATCTTTGCTTACTGGCACACCTGCCTTTTGGTTTCAACTGATTGACATCCCAATGCCCTACAAGTTGCTGGTGTTGCAGTTGTCCACACCACCAGGTCCAGCTAACTTTCTATGTTTATTTTTCTGTACCTCTAATCTAACTTTATTTGATTTCCACAACGGAATCACAAACAATACATAAAATAAAAAAATCTCCACACCTGTGTGGGTCATTTTTATGCTACGACCATGCCGGTTTTATGTGTAGCCTCCCAATTCTAGTGTAGGTTCTGCTGAAGTGAGCACATGCCAAGCAGAGCTCACCTTTTTAATGTTTTCCTTTTTTATTGTTTTTTATATGGAGCGGGCTTCACTGTGTTTTTCGAGGCCAGTCTCGAACTTGTCACCTTATGTACCGCCTGCCTCGGAATTTCTTGTGCTGAGATTACAGGCTAGTAAAGCGTGGCCCAACCCAAATAGCTTTTTGTTTTAAAGACGGGGTTTCTCCATGTTGGTCGTGTAGGTTTCAAACTCGCATCTTCTCGTGATTTGCCCGCATTCATGTTTGAGGCATCTGAATGACAGGCTGCCGTGAGTCACCATGCCGGGCTGTTATAATGTATTGTTTAAAAAGATTAGAAAAATTGTTCCAGGTGCTGCCACTCACGCCAGCAGCCTAAGTACTTTGGGAGGCCGAGGTTGGCGGGATTCCTGAGGTCATGAGTTCGAGGTCAGGCTGAGCATTTATGTGAAAACCCACATTACATAATAAAAGAGAACAAAAAAAGATAATAATCAGACTGATGAGTGTGTGCAATTGAAACAAAACGAGGGGCCGGTAGACTTCGCACCGAGAACTGCCTTTCTTTATTACATACAGTTTTCCTCTTGTGACCAAGTCTGGAGTGCCACAGTGCGATCTTTGCTTACTGGCACGCCTGCCTTTTGGTTTCAACTGATTGTCATCCCAATGCCCTTCAAGTAGCTGGGGTTGCAGTGTCCACACCACCAGGTCCAGCTAACTTTCTATGTTTATTTTTCTGTACCTCAATCTATCTTTATTTGATTTCCACAACGAATCACAACCAATAAATAAAATAAAAAATCTCCACACCTGTGTGGGTCATTTTTACGCTACGACCATGCCGGTTTTATGTGTAGCCTCCCAATTCTAGTGTAGGTGCTGCCGCAGTGAGCACATGCCAAGCCAGCTCAGCTTTTTAATGTTTTCTGTTTTATTGTTTTTATATAGCGGAGACAGCTGTGTCTTCGAGGCCAGTCTCGAACCTGTGACCTCACCATCCGCCTGCCTCGGAATTCTTTGTGCTGAGACTACAGGCTAGTAAAGCGGAGCCCAACCCAAATATGTTTTTGTTTTAAAGACGGGTTTCACCATGTTGGTCGGCGGGTCTCAACCCGCATCTTCTCGTGATTTGCCCGCCTTGATCTTTGAGGCATCTGAATGACAGGCTGCGATGAGCCACCGTGCCCGGCTGTTATAATGTATTGTTAAAATAAAAATTAGAAAAACTGTGCCAGGTGCTGCCACTCACGCCAGCAACCTAAGCACTTTGGGAGGCCGAGGTGGGTGGGTTTCCTGAGGTCACGAGTTCGAGGTCAGCCTGAGCATTTAGGTGAAACCCACATTACATAATAAAAAGAACAAAAAGAAAGGTAATCAGACTGATGAGTGTGTGCAATTGAAACAAAACGAGGGGCCGGAGACTCCACCGAGAACTGCCTTTCTTTATTACGTACAGTTTCCCTCTTGTGACCAAGGCTGGAGTCCAACAGTGCGATCTTTGCTTATTGCCACACCTGCCTTTTGGGTTCAACTGATTGTCATCCCAATGCCCTACAAGTAGCTGGGGTTGCAGTTGTCCACACCACCAGGTCCAGCTAACTTTCTATTTTTTATTTTTCTGTACCTCCAATCTATCTTTATTTGATTTCCACAACGGAATCACAACCAATAAATAAAATAGAAAATCTCCACACCTGTGCGGGTCATTTTTACGCTATGACCACGCCGGCCTTTTGTGTAGCCTCCCAATTCTAGTGTAGGTGCTGCCAAGTGAGCACATGCCAAGCACAGCTCAGCTTTTTAATGTTTTCCTGTTTTATTGTTTTTATATAGGAGCGGGCTACACTGTGTTTTCGAGGCCAGTCTCGAACCTGTGACCTCACATACCGCCTGCCTCGGAATTCTTTGTGCTGAGACTACAGGCTAGTAAAGCGGAGCCCAACCCAAATTTTTTTTTGTTTTAAAGACGGGTTTCACCATGTTGGTCGTGGTTTCAACCAGCATCTTCTCGTGATTTGCCCGCATTCATCTTTGAGGTGTCTGAATGACAGGCTGCCGTGAGCCACCATGCCGGGCTGTTGTAATGTATTGTTAAAAAAAAATGGAAAAACTCTGCCAGGTGCCGCCACTCACGCAAGCAACCTAAGCACTTTGGGAGGCTGAGGTGGGCAGGATTTCTGAGGTCTTGAGTTCGAGGTCAGCCTGAGCATTTAGGTAAAAATTCACATTACATAATAAAAAGAACAAAAAAGAAAGTAATCAGACTGATGAGTGTGTGCAATTGGTGCCGAGACTCACCACCAGAACTGCCTTTCTTTATTATGTACAGTTTCCCTCTTGTGACCAAGGCTGGAGTCCAAGAGTGCGATCTTTGCTTATTGCCACACCTGCCTTTTGGGTTCAACTGATTGTCATCCCAATGCCCTTCATGTTGGGGTTGCAGGTGTCCACACGTTCAGGTACAGCTAACTTTCTATTTTATTTATCTGTTACTCGAATCTATCTTTATTTGATTTCCACAACACAATCACAACCAATAAATAAGATACAAATAGCTGCACACCTGTGCGTGTCATTTTTAAGCTATGACCACGCAGGCGTTCTGTGTAGAGTTCCAATTCTAGTGTAGGTGCTGCCGAAGTGAGCACATGCCAAGCACAGCTCAGCTTTTTAATGTTTTCCTGTTTTATTGTTTTTATATGGAGCGGGCTACGCTGTGTCTTT
>CM038405.1:2984144-3043887 GCA_021498475.1 Saguinus midas | reverse complement strand
CGATCTGAAAATAAAGGCGGGCGGATCAACAGAAGTTGTGGGTTTGAGACCTGCTTGACCAACATGGTGAAACACAGTCTTTAAACCAGAAACAGAATTTGGCTTGGGCTCGGCGGCACAATCCTGTAATTTCAGCACATAGAATCCCAAATCAGGCAGATCCTGAGGTCACGGGTTCGAGACTAATTTTGAGGCCACAGAGCAGCCGGTGTCTTAAGAAAAGAAAACAAAAGAAAATCATTAAAAAGCTGAGCTGGGCTTAGCATGTGATCGCTGGAAGCATCTACTCTGAAATTGAAACGCTACACAGAAGGCAGCGTGGTCGCAGTGCCGAAATGACACGCACGGGGTTGAGGAGTTCCGTATTTTGTTCTTCATTGTGTCATGTTTGTGGGAATCAAATAAACATAGATTGGAGGTATAAAAAATAAAAAGAATATATTAGCTTTGCCTGGTGGTGTGGACACTTGAAACCCCAACTACTTGAAGAGCATTGGCAAGACAATCGCTTGAACCCAAAAGGAAGGTGTTGCAATAATTAAACATCACCCTGTTGCACTCCAGCATGGGTGAAAAGAGGAAATCAGTAGGTAATAAAGAAAGGCGGGGCTGTGTGTGGTGTCCCCAGGCACCTCGCTTTGTTTCAATTGCACACACTCATCAGTCTGATTACTGTTCTTTTTTTCTGTTTTATTATGTGAGGTAGGTTTTCACTGGAATGTTGAGGCTGAAATCGAACTCGTGACCTCAGGAAACCCAGCCATCACGGCCTCCCAAAATGCTAAGATTGCTGGCGTCTGTGGCAGCGCCCGCACAGTCTCTCTGATTCCTTTTTAAAAATAAAATTGGACGGCAGGGCACAATGGCTCATGGCAGCCTGTCATTCAGGCGATCTGAAAATAAAGGCGGGCGGATCAACAGAAGTTGTGGGTTTGAGACCTGCTTGACCAACATGGTGAAACACAGTCTTTAAACCAGAAACAGAATTTGGCTTGGGCTCGGCGGCACAATCCTGTAATTTCAGCACATAGAATCCCAAATCAGGCAGATCCTGAGGTCACAGGTTCGAGACTGGCCTCAAAAGACACAGCTTAGCCCGCTCCCTATAATAAACACAAAACAGAAAGACATAAAACAGCTGAGTTGGGCTTGGCATGTGATCGCTGGAAGCATCTACTCTGAAATTGAAACGCTACACAGAAGGCGCGTGGTCCCAGTGCGAAATGACACGCACGGGGTTGAGGAGTTCCGTATTTTGTTCTTCATTGTGTCATGTTTGTGGAATCAAATAAACATAGATTGGAGGTACAAAACATTAAATATAGAAAATAAGCTGGACGTGGTGGTGTGGACATCTGCAAACCCAGCTACTTGAAGGGCATTGGGAGAAAAATCGCTTGAACACAAAGAGCAGGTGTCCCAATAAGAAAATTTTGCACTGTTGGACTCCAGCCTTGTGACAAGAGAAAAAGTGAAAAATAAATAAAATCGAGGCTGGGGTTGAAGTGTACCGGCACCTGGTTTGGTTTCAATTGCACACACTCATCAGTCTGATTGCTGTTCTTTTTTTCTGTTTTACTATGTGAGGTAGGTTTTCACTGGAATGTTGAGGCTGAAATCGAACTCGTGACCTCAGGAAACCGGGCCACCTCAGTCTCCCAAAATGCTAAGTTTCCTGGCCAGAGTGGCAGCGCCCGCACATTCTCTGTGATTTCTTTTCACAGTAAATGAGATAGCCGGGCACGGTGGCTCAGGGTAGCCTGTCATTCAGGCGCTCTGAAAATAAAGGCGGGCGTATCACCAGAAGTTGCGGGTTTGAGACCTGCTTGACCAACATGGTGAAACTTTTTCTTACAAATGAAAACACAATTTGGGTTGGGCTCCATGGCTCAAGCCTCCAGTCCCAGCACATAGAATGCGAAGGCAGGCAGATCCTGAGGTCACAGGTTCGAGACTGGCCTCGAAGACACAGCTTAGCTTTCGCCCTATAATAAACAGACAACAACAACAACAACAACAAAACAGAAAGAAATAAACAGCTGAGCTGGGCTTGGCATGTGATCGCTGTGGAAGCATCTACTCTGAAATTGAAACGGTACACAGAAGGCCGCGTGGTCGCAGTGCCGAAATGACACGCACGTGGTTGCAGAGTTCCATATTTTTTTCTTCGTTGTGTCATGTTTGTGGAAATCAAATAAACATAGATTGGAGGTATAAAAAAATAAAAAGAAAAAATTAGCTTTGCCTGGTGGTGTGGACACTTGAAACCCCAACTACTTGAAGAGCATTGGCAAGACAATCGCTTGAACCCAAAATGCAGGTGTCGCAATAACCATAGATCGCAGTGTTGCACTCCAGCATGGGTGAAAAGAGGAAAACAGTAGGTAATAAATAAAGGCGGGGCTTTGTGATGTGTCCCCCGGCACCTCGTTTTGTTTCAATTGCACACACTCCTCAGTCTGATAACTGATCTTTCGTTTTCTGCTTTTTATGTAAGGTGGGTTTCCCGGAAATCTCAGTGTACCTCGACCTCCTGACCTCAGGAAACCCAGCCATCACGGCCTCCCAAAATGCTAAGATTGCTGGCATCTGTGGCAGCGCCCGCACAGTCTCTCTGATTCCTTTTTTAAAAATAAAATTGGACAGCCGAGCACGATGGCTCATGGCAGACTGTCATTCAGGCGCCTCGAAGATACAGACGGGCCGATCAGGAGAAGCTGCGTGTTCGAGATGCGCCAGATCAACATGGTGAAACACAGTCTTTAAACCAGAAACAGAATTTGGCTTGGGCTCGGCGGCACAATCCTGTAATTTCAGCACATAGAATCCCAAATCAGGCAGATCCTGAGGTCACGGGTTCTACACTAATGTTGAGGCCACAGAGCAGCCGGTGTCTTAAGAAAAGAAAACAAAAGAAAATCATTAAAAAGCTGAGCTGGGCTTGGCATGTACTCACTTGGAAGAACGTACATTTAAATTGGGACGCTTCACAGAAGGCTGTCGTGGTCATAGCTTAAAATGACATACAAAAATTGCAGCTTTTGTATATTTCTTCTTTATTTTGACTGTTCTGTGAAAATCAAATAAAGATAGATTATAGGTACAAAATATTAAATATAGAAAATAAGCTGGACGTGGTGGTGGACATCTGCAAACCCAGCTACTTGAATGGCATTGGCAGAAAAATCGCTTGAACCCAAAGGGCAGGTGTTCCAATAAGAAAAGTTCACACTGTTGAACTCCAGCCTTGGTGACAAGAGAAAAGAAGCACACAATAAAGAAAGGCGGGGTTGGGGTTGGCGTGTCTCAGCACCTCGTTTGGTATCAATTGCACACACTCATCAGTCTGATTACTTTTCTTTATTTTTCTGTTTCATTATGTGAGGTGGGATTTTACTGGAAGGCTCAGACTGTCCTCGGACTCGTGACCTCAGGGAACCGGGCCACCTCGGCCTCCCAAAGTGCCAAGTTTCCTGGCAAGAGTGGCAGCACCCGGAACATTCTCTGTGATTTTTTTTTTAATAATAAATTCAGACATCCGAGCACGGTGGCTCAGGGTAGCCTGTCATTCAGGCGCTTCCAAAATAAAGGCTTGCAGATCACCAGAAATTGTGGGTTTGAGAACCGCTTGGCCAACTTGGTGAAACTCTTTCTTTAAAATCAAAACACAATTTGGGTTGGGCTCCGGGCTCAAGCCTCCAGGCCCAGCACATAGAATGCGAAGGCAGGCGGATCCTGAGGTCCCAGGTTCGAGACTCGCCTCGAAAGACACAGCTTAGCCCGCTCCCTATAATAAACACAAAAACAGAAAGACAAAAAAACAGCTGAGTTGGGCTTGGCATGTGGTCGCTTCGAAAGCAATTACTCTGAAATTGAAACGCTACACAGAAGGCCGCGTGGTCGCAGTGCCGAAATGACACGCACGGGGTTGCAGAGTTCCGTATTGTTTTCTTTGTTCTGTCATGTTTGTGGAAATAAAATAAACATAGATTGGAGATACAAAAAAATAAAAATATAATGTTGGCTGCACCTGGTGGAGTGGACATTTGAAACCCCAGGTATGTGAAAGGCATTGTCAAGACAATCGCTTGAACCCAAAAGGAAGGTGTTGCAATAATTAAACATCACCCTGTTGCACTCCAGCATTGGTGGAAAGAGGAAATTATTAGGTAATAAGGAACGGCGGGTCCGGGTGTGTTGTCCCGGGGTACCTCGTTTTGTTTCAATCACATACACCTCAGTCTGATTAGTTTTCTTTTGCTTTACTGTTTTTTTTTTTTATGTGAGGTGTGTTTTCAAGAGAAATCTCAGGCTTACCTCGAACTCCTGACCTCAGGAAACCCAGCCATCACGGCCTCCCAAAATGCTAAGATTGCTGGCGTCTGTGGCAGCGCCCGCACAGTCTCTCTGATTCCTTTTTAAAAATAAAATTGGACAGCCGAGCACGATGGCTCATGGCAGACTGTCATTCAGGCGCCTCAAGATACAGACGGGCCGATCAGGAGAAGCTGCGTGTTCGAGATGCGCCAGATCAACATGGTGAAATACAGTCTTGAAAACAAAAACAGAATTTGACTTGTGCTCTGCTGTTCAAGCCGGTAATCCCAGCACATAGAATCCCAAATCAGGCAGATCCTGAGGTCACAGGTTCGAGACTCGCCTCGAAAGACACAGCTTAGCCCGCTCCTATAATAAACAAAAACAGAAAGACATAAAACAGCTGAGTTGGGCTTGGCATGTGGTCGCTCGAAAGCAATTACTCTGAAATTGAAACGCTACACAGAAGGCAGCGTGGTCGCAGTGCCGAAATGACACGCACGGGTTGCAGAGTTCCGTATTGTTTTCTTTGTTCTGTCATGTTTGTGGAAATAAAATAAACATAGATTGGAGGTACAAAACATTAAATATAGAAAATAAGCTGGACGTGGTGGTGGACATCTGCAAACCCAGCTACTTGAATGGCATTGGCAGAAAAATCGCTTGAACCCAAAGGGCAGGTGTTCCAATAAGAAAAGTTCGCACTGTTGAACTCCAGCCTTGGTGACAAGAGAAAAAAGCACACAATAAAGAAAGGCGGGGCTGTGTGTGGTGTCCCCAGGCACCTCGCTTTGTTTCAATTGCACACACTCATCAGTCTGATTACTTTTCTTTATTTTTCTGTTTCATTATGTGAGGTGGGATTTTACTGGAAGGCTCAGACTGTCCTCGGACTCGTGACCTCAGGAAACTCGCCCAACATGGCTTCCAAAATGCTAAGATTGCTGGCATCTGTGGCAGCGCCAGGCACAGTCTCTCTGATTCCTTTTTAAAAATAAAATTGGACGGCAGGGCACAATGGCTCATGGCAGACTGTCATTCAGGCGCCTCAAGATACAGACGGGCCGATCAGGAGAAGCTGCGTGTTCGAGACCCGCCCATTCAATATGGTGAAAAACAGTCTTGAAAACAAAAACAGAATTTGGCTTGGGCTCGGCAGCACAAGCCTGTAATTTCAGCACATAGAATCCCAAATCAGGCAGATCCTGAGGTCACAGGTTCGAGACTCGCCTCGAAAGACACAGCTTAGCCCGCTCCTATAATAAACACAAAAACAGAAAGACATAAAACAGCTGAGTTGGGCTTGGCATGTACTCACTTGGAAGAACGTACATTTAAATTGGGACGCTTCACAGAAGGCTGTCGTGGTCATAGCTTAAAATGACATACAAAAATTGCAGCTTTTGTATATTTCTTCTTTATTTTGACTGTTCTGTGAAAATCAAATAAAGATAGATTGGAGGTACAAAACATTAAATATAGAAATTAAGCTGGAAATGGTGGAATGGACACCTGCTAACCCAGCTACTTGAAGGGCATTGGGAGAAAAATCGCTTGAACCCAAAATGCAGGTGTCGCAATAACCAAAGATCGCACTGTCGCACTCCAGCATGGGTGAAAAGAGGAAATCAGTAGGTAATAAAGAAAGGCGGGGCTGTGTGTGGTGTCCCCAGGCACCTCGCTTTGTTTCAATTGCACACACTCATCAGTCTGATTACTTTTCTTTATTTTTCTGTTTTATTATGTGAGGTGGGATTTTACTGGAAGGCTCAGACTGTCCTCGGACTCGTGACCTCAGGGAACCGGGCCACCTCGGCCTCCCAAAGTGCCACGTTTGCTGGCAAGAGTGGCAGCACCAGAAACATTCTCTGTGATTTTTTTTTAATAATAAATTCAGACATCCGAGCACGGTGGCTCAGGGTAGCCTGTCATTCAGGCGCCCAAAATAAAGGCTTGGATCACCAGAAATTGTGGGTTTGAGAACCGCTTGACCAACATGGTGAAACTCTTTCTTTAAAATCAAAACACAATTTGGGTTGGGCTCATGGCTCAAGCCTCCAGGCCCAGCACATAGAATGCGAAGGCAGGCGGATCCTGAGGTCCCAGGTTCGAGACTCGCCTCGAAAGACACAGCTTAGCCCGCTCCCTATAATAAACAAAAACAGAATTTGGCTTGGGCTCGGCAGCACAAGCCTGTAATTTCAGCACATAGAATCCCAAATCAGGCAGATCCTGAGGTCACGGGTTCTAGACTAATGTTGAGGCCACAGAGCAGCCGGTGTCTTAAGAAAAGAAAACAAAAGAAAATCATTAAAAAGCTGAGCTGGGCTTGGCATGTGGTCGCTCGAAAGCAATTACTCTGAAATTGAAACGCTACACAGAAGGCAGCGTGGTCCCAGTGCCGAAATGACACGCACGGGTTGCAGAGTTCCGTATTGTTTTCTTTGTTCTGTCATGTTTGTGGAAATAAAATAAACATAGATTGGAGATACAAAAATAAAAATATAATGTTGGCTGGACCTGGTGGAGTGGACATTTGAAACCCCAGGTATGTGAAAGGCATTGTCAAGACAATCGCTTGAACCCAAAGGGCAGGTGTTCCAATAAGAAAAGTTCGCACTGTTGAACTCCAGCCTTGGTGACAAGAGAAAAAAGCACACAATAAAGAAAGGCGGGGTTGGGGTTGGCGTGTCTCAGCACCTCGTTTGGTATCAATTGCACACACTCATCAGTCTGATTGCTGTTCTTTTTTTCTGTTTTATTATGTGAGGTAGGTTTTCACTGGAATGTTGAGGCTGAAATCGAACTTGTGACCTCAGGAAACTCGCCCAACATGGCTTCCAAAATGCTAAGATTGCTGGCGTCAGTGGCAGCGCCCGGCACATTCTCTGTGATTTCTTTTTCACAGTAAATGAGATAGCCGGGCACGGTGTCTCAGGGTAGCCTGTCATTCAGGCGATCTGAAAATAAAGGCGGGCGGATCAACAGAAGTTGTGGGTTTGAGACCTGCTTGACCAACATGGTGAAACTTTTCTTACAAATGAAAACACTATTTATGTTGGGCTCATGGCTCAAGCCTCCAGGCCCAGCACATAGAATGCGAAGGCAGGCGGATCCTGAGGTCACAGGTTCGAGACTGGCCTCGAAGACACAGCTTATCCTCCGCCCTATAATAAACAAAAACAGAAAGACATAAATCAGCTGAGCTGGGCTTGGCATGTGGTCGCTCGAAAGCAATTACTCTGAAATTGAAACGCTACACAGAAGGCGCGTGGTCCCAGTGCCGAAATGACACGCACGGGTTGCAGAGTTCTGTATTTTTTCTTTGTTCTGTCATGTTTGTGGAATCAAATAAACATAGATTGGAGATACAAAAATAAAAATATAATGTTGGCTGGACCTGGTGGAGTGGACATTTGAAACCCCAGGTATGTGAAAGGCATTGTCAAGACAATCGCTTGAACCCAAAATGCAGGTGTCCCAATAACCAAAGATCGCACTGTCGCACTCCAGCATGGGTGAAAAGAGGAAATCAGTAGGTAATAAAGAAAGGCGGGGTTGGGGTTGGCGTGTCTCAGCACCTCGTTTGGTTTCAATTGCACACACTCATCAGTCTGATTACTTTTCTTTATTTTTCTGTTTCATTATGTGAGGTGGGATTTTACTGGAAGGCTCAGACTGTCCTCGGACTCGTGACCTCAGGAAACCGGGCCACCTCAGTCTCCCAAAATGCTAAGTTTCCTGGCAAGAGTGGCAGCGCCCGCACAGTCTCTCTGATTCCTTTTTAAAATAAATTTGGATGGCAGGGCACAATGGCTCATGGCAGCCTGTCATTCAGGCGATCTGAAAATAAAGGCGGGCGGATCAACAGAAGTTGCGGGTTTGAGACCTGCTTGACCAACATGGTGAAATACAGTCTTGAAAACAAAAACAGAAAGACATAAAGCAGCTGAGCTGGGCTCGCATGTATTCACTTCGGAAGCACCTACAGTAATGTTGGGATGCTGCACTGAAGGCTGTCGTGGTCGGAGCTTCAAAACGACACACAGGAAAATGCAGCTGTTTGTATATTTTTCTTCATTTTGACTGTTCTGTGAAAATCAAATAAAGATAGATTGGAGGTACAAAACATTAAATATAAAAAGTAAGCTGGAAATGGTGGAATGGACACCTGCAAACCCAGCTACTAGAAGGGCATTGGGAGAAAAATCGCTTGAACCCAAAGAGCAGGTGTTCCAATAAGAAAAGTTCGCACTGTTGCACTCCAGCATTTGTGACAAGAGAAAAAGTGAAAAATAAATAAAATCGAGGCTGGGGTTGAAGTGTACCAGCACCTGGTTTGGTTTCAATTGCACACACTCATCAGTCTGATTGCTGTTCTTTTTTTTTTCTGTTTTATTATGTGAGGTAGGTTTTCACTGGAATGTTGAGGCTGAAATCGAACTTGTGACCTCAGGAAACCCGGATACCACGGCCTCCCAAAATGCTAAGATTGCTGGCGTCTGTGGCAGCGCCCGGCACATTCTCTGTGATTTTTATTTTAATAATAAATTCAGACATCCGAGCACGGTGGCTCAGGGTAGCCTGTCATTCAGGCGATCTGAAAATAAAGGCGGGCGGATCAACAGAAGTTGTGGGTTTGAGACCTGCTTGACCAACATGGTGAAATACAGTCTTGAAAACAAAAACAGAATTTGACTTGTGCTCTGCTGTTCAAGCCGGTAATCCCAGCACATAGAATCCCAAATCAGGCAGATCCTGAGGTCACGGGTTCTAGACTAATGTTGAGGCCACAGAGCAGCCGCTCTCTAAAAAAAAAAAAAGGTTAACATTAAAAAGCTGAGCTGGGCTTGGCATGTGATCGCTGCAGAAGCATCTACTCTGAAATTGAAAGGCGACACAGAAGGCGCGTGGTCCCAGTGCCGAAATGACACGCACGGGGTTGAGGAGTTCCGTATTTTGTTCTTCATTGTGTCATGTTTGTGGAATCAAATAAACATAGATTGGAGGTATAAAAAATAAAAAGAAAATTAGCTTTACCTGGTGGTGTGGACATCTGCAAACCCAGCTACTTGAAGGGCATTGGGAGAAAAATCGCTTGAACCCAAAATGCAGGTGTCCCAATAAGAAAATTTTGCACTGTTGGACTCCAGCCTTGTGACAAGAGAAAAAAGCACACAATAAAGAAAGGCGGGGCTGTGTGTGGTGTCCCCAGGCACCTCGCTTTGTTTCAATTGCACACACTCCTCAGTCTGATAACTGATCTTTTGTTTTTCTGCTTTTTATGTAAGGTGGGTTTTCCCGGAAATCTCAGTGTACCTCGACCTCCTGACCTCAGGAAACCCAGCCATCACGGCCTCCCAAAATGCTAAGTTTCCTGGCAAGAGTGGCAGCACCAGAAACATTCTCTGTGATTTTTATTTTAATAATAAATTCAGACATCCGAGCACGGTGGCTCAGGGTAGCCTGTCATTCAGGCGCCTCAAGATACAGACGGGCCGATCAGGAGAAGCTGTCTGTTCGAGACCCGCCCATTCAATATGGTGAAAAACAGTCTTGAAAACAAAAACAGAATTTGGCTTGTGCTCTGCTGTTCAAGCCGGTAATCCCAGCACATAGAATGCGAAGGCAGGCGGATCCTGAGGTCACGGGTTCTAGACTGATGTTGAAGGCCACAGAGCAGCCGCTCTCTAAAAAAAAAAAAAGGTTAATATTAAAAGCTGAGCTGGGCTCGCATGTATTCACTTCGGAAGCACCTACAGTAAAATTGGGACGCTTCACAGAAGGCTGTCGTGGTCATAGCTTAAAAATGACATACAAAAATTGCAGCTTTTGTATATTTCTTCTTTATTTTGACTGTTCTGTGAAAATCAAATAAGATAGATTGGAGGTACAAAACATTAAATATAGAAAATTAGCTTTACCTGGTGGTGTGGACACTTGAAACCCCAACTGCTTGAAGAGCATTGGCAAGACAATCGCTTGAACCCAAAATGCAGGTGTCCCAATAACCAAAGATCGCAGTGTTGCACTCCAGCATGGGTTAAAAGAGGAAAACAGTAGGTAATAAAGAAAGGCGGGGCTGCGTGTGGTGTCCCCAGGCACCTCGCTTTGTTTCAATTGCACACACTCCTCAGTCTGATAACTGATCTTTTGTTTTTCTGCTTTTTTATGTAAGGTGGGTTTTCCCTGGAAATCTCAGGCGTACCTCGACCTCGTGACCTCAGGAAACCCGGCCACCACGGCCTCCCAAAATGCTAAGATTGCGGGCGTCTGTGGCAGCGCCCGGCACAGTCTCTCTGATTCCTTTTTAAAAAATAAAATTGGAGGGCCGGGCACGATGGCTCATGGCAGACTGTCATTCTTGCGCCTCGAAGATACAGACGGGCCGATCAGGAGAAGCTGCGTGTTCGAGACCCGCCCGATCAACATGGTGAAACACAGTCTTTAAAACAGAAACAGAATTTGGCTTGGGCTCGGCGGCACAAGCCTGTAATCCCAGCACATAGAATGCCAAATCAGGCAGATCCTGAGGTCACGGGTTCGAGACTAATTTTGGAGGCCACAGAGCAGCCGCTCTCTAAAAAAAAAAAAAAAAAAAAAAAAAAAAAAAAAGGTTAATATTAAAAAGCTGAGCTGGGCTTGGCATGTACTCACTTCGGAAGAACGTACATTTAAATTGGGACGCTTCACAGAAGGCTGTCGTGGTCATAGCTTAAAAATGACAAACAAAAATTGCAGCTTTTTGTATATTTTTTCTTCATTTTGACTGTTCTGTGAAAATCAAATAAAGATAGATTGTAGGTACAAAACATTAAATATAGAAAGTAAGCTGGACGTGGTGGTGGACATCTGCAAACCCAGCTACCTGAATGGCATTGGCAGAAAAATCGCTTGAACCCAAAGGGCAGGTGTTCCAATAAGAAAAGTTCGCACTGTTGAACTCCAGCCTTGGTGACAAGAGAAAAAAAGCACACAATAAAGAAAGGCGGGGTTGGGGTTGGCGTGTCTCAGCACCTCGTTTGGTATCAATTGCACACACTCATCAGTCTGATTACTTTTCTTTATTTTTCTGTTTCATTATGTGAGGTGGGATTTTACTGGAGGCTCAGACTGTCCTCGGACTCGTGACCTCAGGGAACCGGGCCACCTCGGCCTCCCAAAGTGCCACGTTTGCTGGCAAGAGTGGCAGCACCAGAAACATTCTCTGTGATTTTTTATTTTAATAATAAATTCAGACATCCGAGCACGGTGGCTCAGGGTAGCCTGTCATTCAGGCGCTCCCAAAATAAAGGCTTGCGGATCACCAGAAATTGTGGATTTGAGAACCGCTTGACCAACATGGTGAAACTCTTTCTTTAAAATCAAAACACAATTTGGGTTGGGCTCATGCTCAAGCCTCCAGGCCCAGCACATAGAATGCGAAGGCAGGCGGATCCTGAGGTCCCAGGTTCGAGACTCGCCTCGAAAGACACAGCTTAGCCCGCTCCTATAATAAACACAAAACAGAAAGACATAAAACAGCTGAGTTGGGCTTGGCATGTGGTCGCTTCGAAAGCAATTACTCTGAAATTGAAACGCTACACAGAAGGCCGCGTGGTCGCAGTGCCGAAATGACACGCACGGGTTGCAGAGTTCCGTATTGTTTTCTTTGTTCTGTCATGTTTGTGGAAATAAAATAAACATAGATTGGAGATACAAAAAAATAAAAATATAATGTTGGCTGGACCTGGTGGAGTGGACATTTGAAACCCCAGGTATGTGAAAGGCATTGTCAAGACAATCGCTTGAACCCAAAAGGAAGGTGTTGCAATAATTAAACATCACCCTGTTGCACTCCAGCATTGGTGGAAAGAGGAAATTATTAGGTAATAAGGAACGGCGGGTCCGGGTGTGTTGTCCCGGGGTACCTCGTTTTGTTTCAATCACATACACCTCAGTCTGATTAGTTTTCTTTTGTTTACTGTTTTTTTTTTTTATGTGAGGTGTGTTTTCAAGAGAAATCTCAGGCTTACCTCGAACTCCTGACCTCAGGAAACTCGCCCAACACGGCTTCTCCAAATGCTAAGATTGCTGGCGTCAGTGGCAGCGCCCGCACAGTCTCTCTGATTCCTTTTTTAAAAATAAAATTGGACGGCAGGGCACAATGGCTCATGGCAGCCTGTCATTCAGGCGCCTCCTAGATACAGATGGGTCGATCAGGAGAAGCTGTCTGTTCGAGACCCGCCCATTCAATATGGTGAAAAACAGTCTTGAAAACAAAAACAGAATTTGGCTTGTGCTCTGCTGTTCAAGCCGGTAATCCCAGCACATAGAATGCGAAGGCAGGCGGATCCTGAGGTCACAGGTTCGAGACTCGCCTCGAAAGACACAGCTTAGCCCGCTCCCTATAATAAACAGACAACAACAACAACAACAACAAAAGAGAAAGACATAAAGCAGCTGAGCTGGGCTCGGCATGTATTCACTTCGGAAGCACCTACAGTAATGTTGGGATGCTGCACTGAAGGCTGTCGTGGTCGGAGCTTCAAAACGACACACAGGAAAATGCAGCTGTTTGTATATTTTTTCTTCATTTTGACTGTTCTGTGAAAATCAAATAAAGATAGATTGGAGGTACAAAACATTAAATATAGAAATTAAGCTGGAAATGGTGGAATGGACACCTGCTAACCCAGCTACTTGAAGGGCATTGGGAGAAAAATCGCTTGAACACAAAGAGCAGGTGTCCCAATAAGAAAATTTTGCACTGTTGGACTCCAGCCTTTGTGACAAGAGAAAAAAGTGAAAAATAAATAAAATCGAGGCTGGGGTTGAAGTGTACCGGCACCTGGTTTGGTTTCAATTGCACACACTCATCAGTCTGATTGCTGTTCTTTTTTTTTCTGTTTTACTATGTGAGGTACGTTTTCACTGGAATGTTGAGGCTGAAATCGAACTCGTGACCTCAGGAAACCGGGCCACCTCAGTCTCCCAAAATGCTAAGTTTCCTGGCCAGAGTGGCAGCGCCCGCACATTCTCTGTGATTTCTTTTCACAGTAAATGAGATAGCCGGGCACGGTGGCTCAGGGTAGCCTGTCATTCAGGCGATCTGAAAATAAAGGCGGGCGGATCAACAGAAGTTGTGGGTTTGAGACCTGCTTGACCAACATGGTGAAACTCTTTCTTTAAAATCAAAACACAATTTGGGTTGGGCTCCTCGGCTCAAGCCTCCAGTCCCAGCACATAGAATGCGAAGGCAGGCGGATCCTGAGGTCACAGGTTCGAGACTGGCCTCGAAAGACACAGCTTAGCCTTCGCCCTATACTAAACAGACAACAACAACAACAACAACAAAAGAGAAAGACATAAAGCAGCTGAGCTGGGCTTGGCATGTGATCGCTGGAAGCATCTACTCTGAAATTGAAAGGCGACACAGAAGGCGCGTGGTCCCAGTGCCGAAATGACACGCACGGGGTTGAGGAGTTCCGTATTTTGTTCTTCATTGTGTCATGTTTGTGGAATCAAATAAACATAGATTGGAGGTACAAAACATTAAATATAGAAATTAAGCTGGAAATGGTGGAATGGACACCTGCTAACCCAGCTACTTGAATGGCATTGGCAGAAAAATCGCTTGAACACAAAGAGCAGGTGTCCCAATAAGAAAATTTTGCACTGTTGGACTCCAGCCTTGTGACAAGAGAAAAAGTGAAAAATAAATAAAATCGAGGCTGGGGTTGAAGTGTACCAGCACCTGGTTTGGTTTCAATTGCACACACTCATCAGTCTGATTACTTTTCTTTATTTTTCTGTTTCATTATGTGAGGTGGGATTTTACTGGAAGGCTCAGACTGTCCTCGGACTCGTGACCTCAGGGAACCGGGCCACCTCGGCCTCCCAAAGTGCCAAGTTTCCTGGCAAGAGTGGCAGCACCAGAAACATTCTCTGTGATTTCTTTTCACAGTAAATGAGATAGCCGGGCACGGTGGCTCAGGGTAGCCTGTCATTCAGGCGCCCAAAATAAAGGCTTGCAGATCACCAGAAATTGTGGGTTTGAGACCTGCTTGACCAACATGGTGAAACACAGTCTTTAAACCAGAAACAGAATTTGGCTTGGGCTCGGCGGCACAATCCTGTAATTTCAGCACATAGAATGCGAAGGCAGGCGGATCCTGAGGTCACAGGTTCGAGACTCGCCTCGAAAGACACAGCTTAGCCTTCGCCCTATACTAAACAGACAACAACAACAAAAGAGAAAGACATAAAACAGCTGAGTTGGGCTTGGCATGTGATCGCTGGAAGCATCTACTCTGAAATTGAAAGGCGACACAGAAGGCCGCGTGGTCCCAGTGCCGAAATGACACGCACGGGGTTGAGGAGTTCCGTATTTTGTTCTTCATTGTGTCATGTTTGTGGAATCAAATAAACATAGATTGGAGGTATAAAAAATAAAAAGAATATATTAGCTTTGCCTGGTGGTGTGGACACTTGAAACCCCAACTACTTGAAGAGCATTGGCAAGACAATCGCTTGAACCCAAAATGCAGGTGTCCCAATAACCAAAGATCGCACTGTTGCACTCCAGCATGGGTGAAAAGAGGAAATCAGTAGGTAATAAAGAAAGGCGGGGTTGGGGTTGGCGTGTCTCAGCACCTCGTTTGGTATCAATTGCACACACCTCAGTCTGATAACTGATCTTTCGTTTTCTGCTTTTTATGTAAGGTGGGTTTCCCGGAAATCTCAGGCATACCTCGACCTCCTGACCTCAGGAAACCCGGATACCACGGCCTCCCAAAATGCTAAGTTTCCTGGCCAGAGTGGCAGCGCCCGCACAGTCTCTCTGATTCCTTTTTAAAAATAAAATTGGACAGCCGAGCACGATGGCTCATGGCAGCCTGTCATTCAGGCGCCTCGAAGATACAGACGGGCCGATCAGGAGAAGCTGCGTGTTCGAGATGCGCCAGATCAACATGGTGAAACACAGTCTTTAAACCAGAAACAGAATTTGGCTTGGGCTCGGCGGCACAATCCTGTAATTTCAGCACATAGAATCCCAAATCAGGCAGATCCTGACGTTACGGGTTCTACACTAATGTTGAGGCCACAGAGCAGCCGCTCTCTAAAAAAAAAAAAAAGGTTAACATTAAAAAGCTGAGCTGGGTTTGGCATGTACTCACTTCGGAAGAACGTACATTTAAATTGGGACGCTTCACAGAAGGCTGTCGTGGTCATAGCTTAAAAATGACATACAAAAATTGCAGCTTTTGTATATTTCTTCTTCATTTTGACTGTTCTGTGAAAATCAAATAAAGATAGATTGGAGGTATAAAAAATAAAAAGAATATATTAGCTTTGCCTGGTGGTGTGGACACTTGAAACCCCAACTACTTGAAGAGCATTGGCAAGACAATCGCTTGAACCCAAAATGCAGGTGTCCCAATAAGAAAATTTTGCACTGTTGGACTCCAGCCTTGTGACAAGAGAAAAAAGCACACAATAAAGAAAGGCGGGGCTGTGTGTGGTGTCCCCGGCACATCGCTTTGTTTCAATTGCACACACTCATCAGTCTGATTACTTTTCTTTATTTTTCTGTTTCATTATGTGAGGTGGGATTTTACTGGAAGGCTCAGACTGTCCTCGGACTCGTGACCTCAGGAAACTCGCCCAACATGGCTTCCAAATGCTAAGATTGCTGGCATCTGTGGCAGCGCCGGCACAGTCTCTCTGATTCCTTTTTAAAAATAAAATTGGACAGCCGAGCACGATGGCTCATGGCAGACTGTCATTCAGGCGCTCCCAAAATAAAGGCTTGCAGATCACCAGAAATTGTGGGTTTGAGAACCGCTTGACCAACATGGTGAAATACAGTCTTGAAAACAAAAACAGAAAGACATAAAACAGCTGAGTTGGGCTTGGCATGTGGTCGCTTGAAAGCAATTACTCTGAAATTGAAACGCTACACAGAAGGCAGCGTGGTCGCAGTGCGAAATGACACGCACGGGTTGCAGAGTTCCGTATTGTTTTCTTTGTTCTGTCATGTTTGTGGAAATAAAATAAACATAGATTGGAGGTACAAAACATTAAATATAGAAAATAAGCTGGACGTGGTGGTATGGACATCTGCAAACCCAGCTACTTGAAGGGCATTGGGAGAAAAATCGCTTGAACCCAAAAGGAAGGTGTTGCAATAATTAAACATCACCCTGTTGCACTCCAGCATTGGTGGAAAGAGAAATTATTAGGTAATAAAGAAAGGCGGGCTGTGTGTGGTGTCCCCGGCACATCGCTTTGTTTCAATTGCACACACTCATCAGTCTGATTACTTTTCTTTATTTTTCTGTTTCATTATGTGAGGTGGGATTTTACTGGAAGGCTCAGACTGTCCTCGGACTCGTGACCTCAGGGAACCGGGCCACCTCGGCCTCCCAAAGTGCCACGTTTGCTGGCAAGAGTGGCAGCACCAGAAACATTCTCTGTGATTTTTTTTTAATAATAAATTCAGACATCCGAGCACGGTGGCTCAGGGTAGCCTGTCATTCAGGCGCTCCAAAATAAAGGCTTGCAGATCACCAGAAATTGTGGGTTTGAGAACCGCTTGACCAACATGGTGAAACTCTTTCTTTAAAATCAAAACACAATTTGGGTTGGGCTCATGGCTCAAGCCTCCAGGCCCAGCACATAGAATGCGAAGGCAGGCGGATCCTGAGGTCCCAGGTTCGAGACTCGCCTCGAAAGACACAGCTTAGCCCGCTCCCTATAATAAACAAAAACAGAATTTGACTTGTGCTCTGCTGCTCAAGCCGGTAATCCCAGCACATAGAATCCCAAATCAGGCAGATCCTGAGGTCACGGGTTCTAGACTAATGTTGAGGCCACAGAGCAGCCGGTGTCTAAGAAAAGAAAACAAAAGAAAATCATTAAAAAGCTGAGCTGGGCTTGGCATGTGGTCGCTTGAAAGCAATTACTCTGAAATTGAAACGCTACACAGAAGGCCGCGTGGTCGCAGTGCCGAAATGACACGCACGGGTTGCAGAGTTCTGTATTTTTTCTTTGTTCTGTCATGTTTGTGGAAATAAAATAAACATAGATTGGAGATACAAAAAAATAAAAATATAATGTTGGCTGGACCTGGTGGAGTGGACATTTGAAACCCCAGGTATGTGAAAGGCATTGTCAAGACAATCGCTTGAACCCAAAAGGAAGGTGTTGCAATAATTAAACATCACCCTGTTGCACTCCAGCATTGGTGGAAAGAGAAATTATTAGGTAATAAAGAACGGCGGGTGGGTGTGTTGTCCCGGGGTACCTCGTTTTGTTTCAATCACATACACCTCAGTCTGATTAGTTTTCTTTTGTTTACTGTTTTTTTTTTTTATGTGAGGTGTGTTTTCAAGAGAAATCTCAGGCTTACCTCGAACTCCTGACCTCAGGAAACTCGCCCAACATGGCTTCCAAATGCTAAGTTTCCTGGCCAGAGTGGCAGCGCCCGCACAGTCTCTCTGATTCCTTTTTAAAATAAATTGGATGGCAGGGCACAATGGCTCATGGCAGCCTGTCATTCAGGCGCCTCCTAGATACAGATGGGTCGATCAGGAGAAGCTGTCTGTTCGAGACCCGCCCATTCAATATGGTGAAAAACAGTCTTGAAAACAAAAACAGAATTTGGCTTGTGCTCTGCTGTTCAAGCCGGTAATCCCAGCACATAGAATGCCAAGGCAGGCAGATCGTGAGGTCACGGGTTCGAGACTAATTTTGGAGGCCACAGAGCAGCCGGTGTCTAAGAAAAGAAAACAAAAGAAAATCATTAAAAAGCTGAGCTGGGCTCGCATGTATTCACTTCGGAAGCACCTACAGTAATGTTGGGATGCTGCACTGAAGGCTGTCGTGGTCGGAGCTTCAAAACGACACACAGGAAAATGCAGCTGTTTGTATATTTTTTCTTCATTTTGACTGTTCTGTGAAAATCAAATAAAGATAGATTGGAGGTACAAAACATTAAATATAGAAATTAAGCTGGAAATGGTGGAATGGACACCTGCTAACCCAGCTACTTGAAGGGCATTGGGAGAAAAATCGCTTGAACACAAAGAGCAGGTGTCCCAATAAGAAAATTTTGCACTGTTGGACTCCAGCCTTGTGACAAGAGAAAAAGTGAAAAATAAATAAAATCGAGGCTGGGGTTGAAGTGTACCAGCACCTGGTTTGGTTTCAATTGCACACACTCATCAGTCTGATTACTGTTCTTTTTTTCTGTTTTACTATGTGAGGTACGTTTTCACTGGAATGTTGAGGCTGAAATCGAACTTGTGACCTCAGGAAACCCGGATACCACGGCCTCCCAAAATGCTAAGATTGCTGGCATCTGTGGCAGCGCCCGCACATTCTCTGTGATTTCTCTTTTCACAGTAAATGAGACAGCCGGGCACGGTGTCTCAGGGTAGCCTGTCATTCAGGCGATCTGAAAATAAAGGCGGGCGGATCAACAGAAGTTGTGGGTTTGAGACCTGCTTGAACAACATGGTGAAACACAGTCTTTAAACCAGAAACAGAATTTGGCTTGTGCTCTGCTGTTCAAGCCGGTAATCCCAGCACATAGAATGCGAAGGCAGGCGGATCCTGAGGTCACGGGTTCTAGACTGATGTTGAAGGCCACAGAGCAGCCGCTCTCTAAAAAAAAAAAAAGGTTAACATTAAAAAGCTGAGCTGGGCTCGGCATGTATTCACTTCGGAAGCACCTACAGTAATGTTGGGATGCTGCACTGAAGGCTGTCGTGGTCGGAGCTTCAAAACGACACACAGGAAAATGCAGCTGTTTGTATATTTTTCTTCATTGTGTCATGTTTGTGGAATCAAATAAACATAGATTGGAGGTACAAAACATTAAATATAGAAATTAAGCTGGACGTGGTGGAATGGACACCTGCTAACCCAGCTACTTGAATGGCATTGGCAGAAAAATCGCTTGAACCCAAAATGCAGGTGTCCCAATAAGAAAATTTTGCACTGTTGGACTCCAGCCTTGTGACAAGAGAAAAAGTGAAAAATAAATAAAATCGAGGCTGGGGTTGAAGTGTACCAGCACCTGGTTTGGTTTCAATTGCACACACTCATCAGTCTGATTGCTGTTCTTTTTTTCTGTTTTACTATGTGAGGTACGTTTTCACTGGAATGTTGAGGCTGAAATCGAACTCGTGACCTCAGGAAACCGGGCCACCTCAGTCTCCCAAAATGCTAAGATCGCTGGCATCTGTGGCAGCGCCCGCACATTCTCTGTGATTTCTTTTTCACAGTAAATGAGACAGCCGGGCACGGTGTCTCAGGGTAGCCTGTCATTCAGGCGATCTGAAAATAAAGGCGGGCGGATCAACAGAAGTTGTGGGTTTGAGACCTGCTTGACCAACATGGTGAAACTTTTCTTACAAATGAAAACACTATTTATGTTGGGCTCATGGATCAAGCCTCCAGTCCCAGCACATAGAATGCCAAGGCAGAAAGATCGTGAGGTCACGGGTTCTAGACTGATGTTGAAGGCCACAGAGCAGCCGGTGTCTTAAGAAAAGAAAACAAAAGAAAATCATTAAAAAGCTGAGCTGGGCTCGGCATGTATTCACTTCGGAAGCACCTACAGTAATGTTGGGATGCTGCACTGAAGGCTGTCGTGGTCATAGCTTAAAAATGACATACAAAAATTGCAGCTTTTGTATATTTCTTCTTTATTTTGACTGTTCTGTGAAAATCAAATAAAGATAGATTATAGGTACAAAATATTAAATATAGAAAATAAGCTGGACGTGGTGGTGTGGACACTTGAAACCCCAACTACTTGAAGAGCATTGGCAAGACAATCGCTTGAACCCAAAATGCAGGTGTCCCAATAACCAAAGATCGCAGTGTTGCACTCCAGCATGGGTGAAAAGAGGAAATCAGTAGGTAATAAAGAAAGGCGGGGCTGTGTGGTGTCCCCAGGCACATCGCTTTGTTTCAATTGCACACACTCCTCAGTCTGATAACTGATCTTTGTTTTTCTGCTTTTTATGTAAGGTGGGTTTTCCCGGAAATCTCAGGCGTACCTCGACCGCCTGACCTCAGGAAACCCGGATACCATAACCTCCCAAAATGCTAAGATCGCTGGCATCTGTGGCAGCGCCCGGCACAGTCTCTCTGATTCCTTTTTTAAAAATAAAATTGGACAGCCGAGCACGATGGCTCATGGCAGACTGTCATTCAGGCGCCTCAAGATACAGACGGGCCGATCACCAGAAATTGTGGGTTTGAGAACCGCTTGACCAACATGGTGAAACACAGTCTTTAAAACAGAAACAAAATTTGGCTTGGGCTCGGCAGCACAAGCCTGTAATTTCAGCACATAGAATCCCAAATCAGGCAGATCCTGAGGTCACGGGTTCTACACTAATGTTGAGGCCACAGAGCAGCCGCTCTCTAAAAAAAAAAAAAGGTTAACATTAAAAAGCTGAGCTGGGCTTAGCATGTGATCGCTGCGGAAGCATCTACTCTGAAATTGAAACGCTACACAGAAGGCAGCGTGGTCGCAGTGCGAAATGACACGCACGGGGTTGCAGAGTTCCGTATTTTGTTCTTCATTGTGTCATGTTTGTGGAATCAAATAAACATAGATTAGAGGTATAAAAAATAAAAAGAATATATTAGCTTTGCCTGGTGGTGTGGACATCTGCAAACCCAGCTACCTGAATGGCATTGGCAGAAAAATCGCTTGAACCCAAAATGCAGGTGTCGCAATAACCAAAGATCGCACTGTTGCACTCCAGCATGGGTGAAAAGAGGAAATCAGTAGGTAATAAAGAAAGGCGGGGTTGGGGTTGGCGTGTCTCAGCACCTCGTTTGGTATCAATTGCACACACTCATCAGTCTGATTACTTTTCTTTATTTTTCTGTTTCATTATGTGAGGTGGGATTTTACTGGAGGCTCAGACTGTCCTCGGACTCGTGACCTCAGGAAACCCGGATACCACGGCCTCCCAAAATGCTAAGATTGCTGGCGTCTGTGGCAGCGCCAGGCACAGTCTCTCTGATTCCTTTTAAAAATAAAATTGGACAGCCGAGCACGATGGCTCATGGCAGCCTGTCATTCAGGCGCCCCAAAATAAAGGCTTGGATCACCAGAAATTGTGGGTTTGAGACCTGCTTGACCAACATGGTGAAACACAGTCTTTAAAACAGAAACAGAATTTGGCTTGGGCTCGCAGCACAAGCCTGTAATTTCAGCACATAGAATCCCAAATCAGGCAGATCCTGAGGTCACAGGTTCGAGACTGGCCTCGAAGACACAGCTTATCCTCCGCCCTATAATAAACACAAAACAGAAAGACATAAAACAGCTGAGTTGGGCTTGGCATGTGATCGCTGCAGAAGCATCTACTCTGAAATTGAAACGCTACACAGAAGGCAGCGTGGTCGCAGTGCGAAATGACACGCACGGGGTTGAGGAGTTCCGTATTTTGTTCTTCATTGTGTCATGTTTGTGGAAATAAAATAAACATAGATTGGAGGTATAAAAAATAAAAAGAATATATTAGCTTTGCCTGGTGGTGTGGACATCTGCAAACCCAGCTACCTGAATGGCATTGGCAGAAAAATCGCTTGAACCCAAAATGCAGGTGTCGCAATAACCAAAGATCGCACTGTTGCACTCCAGCATGGGTGAAAAGAGGAAATCAGTAGGTAATAAAGAAAGGCGGGCTGTGTGGTGTCCCCAGGCACATCGCTTTGTTTCAATTGCACACACCTCAGTCTGATAACTGATCTTTGTTTTTCTGCTTTTTATGTAAGGTGGGTTTTCCCGGAAATCTCAGGCATACCTCGAACTCGTGACCTCAGGGAACCGGGCCACCTCGGCCTCCCAAAGTGCCACGTTTGCTGGCAAGAGTGGCAGCACCAGAAACATTCTCTGTGATTTTTATTTTAATAATAAATTCAGACATCCGAGCACGGTGGCTCAGGGTAGCCTGTCATTCAGGCGCCTCCTAGATACAGATGGGTCGATCAGGAGAAGCTGCGTGTTCGAGACCCGCCCATTCAATATGGTGAAAAACAGTCTTGAAAACAAAAACAGAATTTGGCTTGTGCTCTGCTGTTCAAGCCGGTAATCCCAGCACATAGAATGCCAAGGCAGGCAGATCGTGAGGTCACGGGTTCTAGACTAATGTTGAGGCCACAGAGCAGCCGGTGTCTTAAGAAAAGAAAACAAAAGAAAATCATTAAAAAGCTGAGCTGGGCTTGGCATGTGGTCGCTCGAAAGCAATTACTCTGAAATTGAAACGCTACACAGAAGGCAGCGTGGTCGCAGTGCGAAATGACACGCACGGGGTTGCAGAGTTCCGTATTGTTTTCTTTGTTCTGTCATGTTTGTGGAAATAAAATAAACATAGATTGGAGATACAAAAAATAAAAATATAATGTTGGCTGGACCTGGTGGAGTGGACATTTGAAACCCCAGGTATGTGAAAGGCATTGTCAAGACAATCGCTTGAACCCAAAGGGCAGGTGTTCCAATAAGAAAAGTTCGCACTGTTGAACTCCAGCCTTGGTGACAAGAGAAAAAAGCACACAATAAAGAAAGGCGGGGTTGGGGTTGGCGTGTCTCAGCACCTCGTTTGGTATCAATTGCACACACTCATCAGTCTGATTGCTGTTCTTTTTTTCTGTTTTACTATGTGAGGTACGTTTTCACTGGAATGTTGAGGCTGAAATCGAACTCGTGACCTCAGGGAACCGGGCCACCTCAGTCTCCCAAAATGCTAAGTTTCCTGGCCAGAGTGGCAGCGCCCGCACAGTCTCTCTGATTCCTTTTTAAAAATAAAATTGGACGGCAGGGCACAATGGCTCATGGCAGACTGTCATTCAGGCGCCTCGAAGATACAGACGGGCCGATCAGGAGAAGCTGTCTGTTCGAGACCCGCCCATTCAATATGGTGAAAAACAGTCTTGAAAACAAAAACAGAATTTGGCTTGGGCTCGGCAGCACAAGCCTGTAATTTCAGCACATAGAATGCGAAGGCAGGCGGATCCTGAGGTCCCAGGTTCGAGACTCGCCTCGAAAGACACAGCTTAGCCCGCTCCTATAATAAACACAAAACAGAAAGACATAAAACAGCTGAGTTGGGCTTGGCATGTGGTCGCTTCGAAAGCAATTACTCTGAAATTGAAACGCTACACAGAAGGCCGCGTGGTCGCAGTGCCGAAATGACACGCACGGGGTTGCAGAGTTCCGTATTGTTTTCTTTGTTCTGTCATGTTTGTGGAAATCAAATAAACATAGATTGGAGATACAAAAAAATAAAAATATAATGTTGGCTGGACCTGGTGGAGTGGACATTTGAAACCCCAGGTATGTGAAAGGCATTGTCAAGACAATCGCTTGAACCCAAAAGGAAGGTGTTGCAATAATTAAACATCACCCTGTTGCACTCCAGCATTGGTGGAAAGAGGAAATTATTAGGTAATAAGGAACGGCGGGTCCGGGTGTGTTGTCCCGGGGTACCTCGTTTTGTTTCAATCACATACACCTCAGTCTGATTAGTTTTCTTTTGCTTTACTGTTTTTTTTTTTTATGTGAGGTGTGTTTTCAAGAGAAATCTCAGGCTTACCTCGAACTCCTGACCTCAGGAAACTCGCCCAACACGGCTTCTCCAAATGCTAAGATTGCTGGCGCCAGTGGCAGCGCCCGCACAGTCTCTCTGATTCCTTTTTTAAAAATAAAATTGGACGGCAGGGCACAATGGCTCATGGCAGCCTGTCATTCAGGCGCCTCCTAGATACAGATGGGTCGATCAGGAGAAGCTGTCTGTTCGAGACCCGCCCATTCAATATGGTGAAAAACAGTCTTGAAAACAAAAACAGAATTTGGCTTGTGCTCTGCTGTTCAAGCCGGTAATCCCAGCACATAGAATGCCAAGGCAGGCAGATCGTGAGGTCACGGGTTCGAGACTAATTTTGGAGGCCACAGAGCAGCCGGTGTCTTAAGAAAAGAAAACAAAAGAAAATCATTAAAAAGCTGAGCTGGGCTCGCACGTATTCACTTCGGAAGCACCTACAGTAATGTTGGGATGCTGCACTGAAGGCTGTCGTGGTCGGAGCTTCAAAACGACACACAGGAAAATGCAGCTGTTTGTATATTTTTTCTTCATTTTGACTGTTCTGCGAAAATCAAATAAAGATAGATTGGAGGTACAAAACATTAAATATAGAAATTAAGCTGGAAATGGTGGAATGGACACCTGCTAACCCAGCTACTTGAAGGGCATTGGGAGAAAAATCGCTTGAACACAAAGAGCAGGTGTCCCAATAACCAAAGATCGCACTGTTGCACTCCAGCATTGGTGGAAAGAGAAATTATTAGGTAATAAAGAAAGGCGGGGCTGTGTGGTGTCCCCGGCACATCGCTTTGTTTCAATTGCACACACTCATCAGTCTGATTGCTGTTCTTTTTTTCTGTTTTACTATGTGAGGTACGTTTTCACTGGAATGTTGAGGCTGAAATCGAACTCGTGACCTCAGGAAACCCGGATACCACGGCCTCCCAAAATGCTAAGATTGCTGGCGTCTGTGGCAGCGCCAGGCACAGTCTCTCTGATTCCTTTTTAAAAATAAAATTGGACGGCAGGGCACAATGGCTCATGGCAGCCTGTCATTCAGGCGCCTCCTAGATACAGATGGGTCGATCAGGAGAAGCTGTCTGTTCGAGACCCGCCCATTCAATATGGTGAAAAACAGTCTTGAAAACAAAAACAGAATTTGGCTTGTGCTCTGCTGTTCAAGCCGGTAATCCCAGCACATAGAATGCGAAGGCAGGCGGATCCTGAGGTCACAGGTTCGAGACTGGCCTCGAAAGACACAGCTTAGCCCGCTCCCTATAATAAACAAAAAACAGAAAGACATAAAACAGCTGAGCTGGGCTTGGCATGTGGTCGCTGCGGAAGCATCTACTCTGAAATTGAAACGCTACACAGAAGGCCGCGTGGTCGCAGTGCCGAAATGACACGCACAGGGTTGCAGAGTTCCGTATTTTTTTCTTCGTTGTGTCATGTTTGTGGAAATCAAATAAACATAGATTGGAGATACAAAAAATAAAAATATAATGTTGGCTGGACCTGGTGGAGTGGACATTTGAAACCCCAGGTATGTGAAAGGCATTGTCAAGACAATCGCTTGAACCCAAAATGCAGGTGTCCCAATAAGAAAATTTTGCACTGTTGGACTCCAGCCTTGTGACAAGAGAAAAAGTGAAAAATAAATAAAATCGAGGCTGGGGTTGAAGTGTACCAGCACCTGGTTTGGTTTCAATTGCACACACTCATCAGTCTGATTGCTGTTCTTTTTTTTTCTGTTTTACTATGTGAGGTACGTTTTCACTGGAATGTTGAGGCTGAAATCGAACTCGTGACCTCAGGAAACCGGGCCACCTCAGTCTCCCAAAATGCTAAGTTTCCTGGCCAGAGTGGCAGCGCCCGCACATTCTCTGTGATTTCTTTTCACAGTAAATGAGATAGCCGGGCACGGTGGCTCAGGGTAGCCTGTCATTCAGGCGATCTGAAAATAAAGGCGGGCGGATCAACAGAAGTTGCGGGTTTGAGACCTGCTTGACCAACATGGTGAAACTTTTTCTTACAAATGAAAACACTATTTGCGTTGGGCTCCGCGGATCAAGCCTCCAGTCCCAGCACATAGAATGCGAAGGCAGGCGGATCCTGAGGTCACAGGTTCGAGACTGGCCTCGAAAGACACAGCTTAGCCTTCGCCCTATACTAAACAGACAACAACAACAACAACAACAAAAGAGAAAGACATAAAGCAGCTGAGCTGGGCTTGGCATGTGATCGCTGCGGAAGCATCTACTCTGAAATTGAAAGGCGACACAGAAGGCCGCGTGGTCCCAGTGCCGAAATGACACGCACGGGGTTGAGGAGTTCCGTATTTTGTTCTTCATTGTGTCATGTTTGTGGGAATCAAATAAACATAGATTGGAGGTATAAAAAAATAAAAAGAATATATTAGCTTTGCCTGGTGGTGTGGACACTTGAAACCCCAACTACTTGAAGAGCATTGGCAAGACAATCGCTTGAACCCAAAATGCAGGTGTCGCAATAACCAAAGATCGCACTGTCGCACTCCAGCATGGGTGAAAAGAGGAAATCAGTAGGTAATAAAGAAAGGCGGGGCTGTGTGTGGTGTCCCCAGGCACCTCGCTTTGTTTCTATTGCACACACTCCTCAGTCTGATAACTGATCTTTCGTTTTTCTGCTTTTTTATGTAAGGTGGGTTTCCCGGAAATCTCAAGTGTACCTCGACCTTCTGACCTCAGGAAACCCGGATACCACGGCCTCCCAAGATGCTAAGATCGCTGGCGTCTGTGGCAGCGCCCGGCACAGTCTCTCTGATTTCTTTTTTAAAAATAAAATTGGACAGCCGAGCACGATGGCTCATGGCAGACTGTCATTCAGGCGCCTCGAAGATACAGATGGGCCCATCAGGAGAAGCTGCGTGTTCGAGATGCGCCAGATCAACATGGTGAAACACAGTCTTTAAAACAGAGACAAAATTTGGCTTAGGCTCGGCCGCACAATCCTGTAATTTCAGCACATAGAAACCCAAATCAGGCTGATCCTGACGTTACGGGTTCTACACTAATGTTGAGGCCACAGAGCAGCCGCTCTCTAAAAAAAAAGAAAAAGTTTAACATTAAAAAGCTGAGCTTGGCTTGGCATGTACTCCCTTCGGAAGAACGTACATTTAAATTGGGACGCTTCACAGAAGGCTGTCGTGGTCATAGCTTAAAAATGACATTCAGAAAATTGCAGATTTCGTATATTTCTTCTTCATTTTGACTGTTCTGTGAATATCAAATAAAGATAGATTATAGGTACAAAATATTAAATATAGAAAATAAGCTGGACGTGGTGGTGTGGACATCTGCAAACCCAGCTACTTGAATGGCATTGGCAGAAAAAATCGCTTGAACCCAAAGGGCAGGTGTTCCAATAAGAAAAGTTCGCACTGTTGAACTCCAGCCTTGGTGACAAGAGAAAAAAAGCACACAATAAAGAAAGGCGGGGTTGGGGTTGGCGTGTCTCAGCACCTCGTTTGGTATCAATTGCACACACTCATCAGTCTGATTACTTTTCTTTATTTTTCTGTTTCATTATGTGAGGTGGGATTTTACTGGAAGGCTCAGACTGTCCTCGGACTCGTGACCTCAGGGAACCTGGCCACCTCGGCCTCCCAAAGTGCCACGTTTGCTGGCAAGAGTGGCAGCACCAGAAACATTCTCTGTGATTTTTATTTTAATAATAAATTCAGACATCCGAGCACGGTGGCTCAGGGTAGCCTGTCATTCAGGCGCCCAAAATAAAGGCTTGCGGATCACCAGAAATTGTGGGTTTGAGAACCGCTTGACCAACATGGTGAAATACAGTCTTGAAAACAAAAACAGAAAGACATAAATCAGCTGAGCTGGGCTCGCATGTATTCACTTCGGAAGCACCTACAGTAATGTTGGGATGCTGCACTGAAGGCTGTCGTGGTCGGAGCTTCAAAACGACACACAGGAAAATGCAGCTGTTTGTATATTTTTCTTCATTTTGACTGTTCTGTGAAAATCAAATAAGATAGATTGGAGGTACAAAACATTAAATATAGAAATTAAGCTGGAAATGGTGGAATGGACACCTGCTAACCCAGCTACTTGAATGGCATTGGCAGAAAAATCGCTTGAACCCAAAGGGCAGGTGTTCCAATAAGAAAAGTTCGCACTGTTGAACTCCAGCCTTGGTGACAAGAGAAAAAAGCACACAATAAAGAAAGGCGGGGTTGGGGTTGGCGTGTCTCAGCACCTCGTTTGGTATCAATTGCACACACTCATCAGTCTGATTACTGTTCTTTTTTTCTGTTTTACTATGTGAGGTACGTTTTCACTGGAATGTTGAGGCTGAAATCGAACTCGTGACCTCAGGAAACTCGCCCAACATGGCTTCCAAATGCTAAGATTGCTGGCGTCAGTGGCAGCGCCCGCACATTCTCTGTGATTTTTTTTTAATAATAAATTCAGACATCCGAGCACGGTGGCTCAGGGTAGCCTGTCATTCAGGCGCCCAAAATAAAGGCTTGCAGATCACCAGAAATTGTGGGTTTGAGACCTGCTTGAACAACATGGTGAAATACAGTCTTGAAAACAAAAACAGAAAGACATAAATCAGCTGAGCTGGGCTTGGCATGTGGTCGCTTGAAAGCAATTACTCTGAAATTGAAACGCTACACAGAAGGCAGCGTGGTCGCAGTGCGAAATGACACGCACGGGTTGCAGAGTTCCGTATTGTTTTCTTTGTTCTGTCATGTTTGTGGAAATAAAATAAACATAGATTGGAGATACAAAAAAATAAAAATATAATGTTGGCTGGACCTGGTGGAGTGGACATTTGAAACCCCAGGTATGTGAAAGGCATTGTCAAGACAATCGCTTGAACCCAAAAGGAAGGTGTTGCAATAATTAAACATCACCCTGTTGCACTCCAGCATTGGTGGAAAGAGAAATTATTAGGTAATAAAGAACGGCGGGTGGGTGTGTTGTCCCGGGTACCTCGTTTTGTTTCAATCACATACACCTCAGTCTGATTAGTTTTCTTTTGTTTACTGTTTTTTTTTTTATGTGAGGTGTGTTTTCAAGAGAAATCTCAGGCTTACCTCGAACTCCTGACCTCAGGAAACTCGCCCAACATGGCTTCCAAATGCTAAGATTGCTGGCGTCAGTGGCAGCGCCCGGCACAGTCTCTCTGATTCCTTTTTAAAATAAATTTGGATGGCAGGGCACAATGGCTCATGGCAGCCTGTCATTCAGGCGCCTCCTAGATACAGATGGGTCGATCAGGAGAAGCTGTCTGTTCGAGACCCGCCCATTCAATATGGTGAAAAACAGTCTTGAAAACAAAAACAGAATTTGGCTTGTGCTCTGCTGTTCAAGCCGGTAATCCCAGCACATAGAATGCCAAGGCAGGCAGATCGTGAGGTCACGGGTTCGAGACTAATTTTGGAGGCCACAGAGCAGCCGGTGTCTAAGAAAAGAAAACAAAAGAAAATCATTAAAAAGCTGAGCTGGGCTCGGCATGTATTCACTTCGAAGCACCTACAGTAATGTTGGGATGCTGCACTGAAGGCTGTCGTGGTCGGAGCTTCAAAACGACACACAGGAAAATGCAGCTGTTTGTATATTTTTTCTTCATTTTGACTGTTCTGTGAAAATCAAATAAAGATAGATTGGAGGTACAAAACATTAAATATAGAAATTAAGCTGGAAATGGTGGAATGGACAACTGCTAACCCAGCTACTTGAAGGGCATTGGGAGAAAAATCGCTTGAACACAAAGAGCAGGTGTCCCAATAAGAAAATTTTGCACTGTTGGACTCCAGCCTTTGTGACAAGAGAAAAAAGTGAAAAATAAATAAAATCGGGGCTGGGGTTGGAGTGTACCGGCACCTCGTTTGGTTTTAATTGCACACACTCATCAGCCTGTTTACTGTTGTTTTTATTTTCTGTTTTATTATGTGAGGTAGGTTTTCACTGGAATGTTGAGGCTGAAATCGAACTCGTGACCTCAGGAAACCGGGCCACCTCGGCCTCCCAAGTGCTCAGTTTGCTGGTAAGAGTGGCAGCACCCGGCACATTCTCTGTGATTTCTTTTTTCACAGTAAAATGAGACAGCCGGGCACGGTGGCTCAGGGTAGCCTGTCATTCAGGCGCTCCCAAAATAAAGGCTTGCGGATCACCAGAAATTGTGGGTTTGAGAACCGCTTGACCAACTTGGTGAAACTCTTTCTTTAAAATCAAAACACAATTTGGGTTGGGTTCCGCGGCTCAAGCCTCCAGGCCCAGCACATAGAATGCGAAGGCAGGCGGATCCTGAGGTCCCAGGTTCGAGACTCGCCTCGAAAGACACAGCTTAGCCCGCTCCCTATAATAAACACAAAAACAGAAAGACATAAAACAGCTGAGTTGGGCTTGGCATGTGGTCGCTTCGAAAGCAATTACTCTGAAATTGAAACGCTACACAGAAGGCCGCGTGGTCGCAGTGCCGAAATGACACGCACGGGTTGCAGAGTTCTGTATTTTTTTCTTTGTTCTGTCATGTTTGTGGAAATAAAATAAACATAGATTGGAGATACAAAAAAATAAAAATATAATGTTGGCTGGACCTGGTGGAGTGGACATTTGAAACCCCAGGTATGTGAAAGGCATTGTCAAGACAATCGCTTGAACCCAAAAGGAAGGTGTTGCAATAATTAAACATCACCCTGTTGCACTCCAGCATTGGTGGAAAGAGGAAATTATTAGGTAATAAGGAACGGCGGGTCCGGGTGTGTTGTCCCGGGGTACCTCGTTTTGTTTCAATCACATACACCTCAGTCTGATTAGTTTTCTTTTGTTTACTGTTTTTTTTTTTTATGTGAGGTTTGTTTTCAAGAGAAATCTCAGGCTTACCTCGAACTCCTGACCTCAGGAAACTCGCCCAACATGGCTTCCAAATGCTAAGTTTCCTGGCCAGAGTGGCAGCGCCCGGCACAGTCTCTCTGATTCCTTTTTAAAATAAATTGGATGGCAGGGCACAATGGCTCATGGCAGCCTGTCATTCAGGCGCCTCCTAGATACAGATCGGTCGATCAGGAGAAGCTGTCTGTTCGAGACCCTCCCGTTCAACATGGTGAAACACAGTCTTTAAAACAAAAACAGAATTTGGCTTGTGCTCTGCTGCTCAAGCCGGTAATCCCAGCACATAGAATGCCAAGGCAGGCAGATCGTGAGGTCACGGGTTCGAGACTAATTTTGGAGGCCACAGAGCAGCCGGTGTCTAAAGAAAAGAAAACAAAAGAAAATCATTAAAAAGCTGAGCTGGGCTCGGCATGTATTCACTTCGGAAGCACCTACAGTAATATTGGGATGCTACACTGAAGGCTGTCGTGGACGGAGCTTAAAAACTGCACACAGAAAAATGCAGCTGTTTGTATATTTTTCTTCATTTTGACGGTTCTGTGAAAATCAAATAAAGATAGATTGGAGGTACAAAACATTAAATATAGAAATTAAGCTGGACGTGGTGGAATGGACACCTGCTAACCCAGCTACTTGAAGGGCATTGGGAGAAAAATCGCTTGAACACAAAGAGCAGATGTCCCAATAAGAAAATTTTGCACTGTTGGACTCCAGCCTTGTGACAAGAGAAAAAGTGAAAAATAAATAAAATCGAGGCTGGGGTTGAAGTGTACCAGCACCTGGTTTGGTTTGAATTGCACACACTCATCAGTCTGATTACTGTTCTTTTTTTTTCTGTTTTATTATGTGAGGTAGGTTTTCACTGGAATGTTGAGGCTGAAATCGAACTCGTGACCTCAGGAAACCGGGCGACCTCGGTCTCCCAAAGTACTAAGTTTCCTGGCAAGAGTGGCAGCACCCGCACATTCTCTGTGATTTCTTTTTCACAGTAAATGAGACAGCCGGGCACGGTGGCTCAGGGTAGCCTGTCATTCAGGCGATCTGAAAATAAAGGCGGGCGGATCAACAGAAGTTGTGGGTTTGAGACCTGCTTGACCAACATGGTGAAACACAGTCTTTAAAACAGAAACAAAATTTGGCTTGGGCTCGGCAGCACAAGCCTGTAATTTCAGCACATAGAATGCGAAGGCAGGCGGATCCTGAGGTCACAGGTTCGAGACTGGCCTCAAAAGACACAGCTTATCCTCCGCCCTATAATAAACAGACAACAACAACAACACAGAAAGACATAAAGCAGCTGAGCTGGGCTCGCATGTATTCACTTCGGAAGCACCTACAGTAATGTTGGGATGCTGCACTGAAGGCTGTCGTGGTCGGAGCTTCAAAACGACACACAGGAAAATGCAGCTGTTTGTATATTTTTCTTCATTTTGACTGTTCTGTGAAAATCAAATAAGATAGATTGGAGGTACAAAACATTAAATATAGAAATTAAGCTGGAAATGGTGGAATGGACATCTGCTAACCCAGCTACTTGAAGGGCATTGGGAGAAAAATCGCTTGAACCCAAAATGCAGGTGTCCCAATAACCAAAGATCGCACTGTTGCACTCCAGCATGGGTGAAAAGAGGAAATCAGTAGGTAATAAAGAAAGGCGGGGCTGTGTGTGGTGTCCCCAGGCACCTCGCTTTGTTTCAATTGCACACACTCATCAGTCTGATTACTGTTCTTTTTTTCTGTTTTACTATGTGAGGTACGTTTTCACTGGAATGTTGAGGCTGAAATCGAACTTGTGACCTCAGGAAACTCGCCCAACATGGCTTCCAAATGCTAAGATTGCTGGCGTCTGTGGCAGCGCCAGGCACAGTCTCTCTGATTCCTTTTTAAAAATAAAATTGGACAGCCGAGCACGATGGCTCATGGCAGACTGTCATTCAGGCGCCTCAAGATACAGATGGGTCGATCAGGAGAAGCTGTCTGTTCGAGACCCGCCCATTCAATATGGTGAAAAACAGTCTTGAAAACAAAAACAGAATTTGGCTTGGGCTCGGCAGCACAAGCCTGTAATTTCAGCACATAGAATGCCAAGGCAGAAAGATCGTGAGGTCACGGGTTCTACACTAATGTTGAGGCCACAGAGCAGCCGGTGTCTTAAGAAAAGAAAACAAAAGAAAATCATTAAAAAGCTGAGCTGGGCTCGGCATGTATTCACTTCGGAAGCACCTACAGTAATGTTGGGATGCTGCACTGAAGGCTGTCGTGGTCATAGCTTAAAAATGACATACAAAAATTGCAGCTTTTGTATATTTCTTCTTTATTTTGACTGTTCTGTGAAAATCAAATAAGATAGATTGGAGGTACAAAACATTAAATATAGAAAATAAGCTGGACGTGGTGGAATGGACACCTGCTAACCCAGCTACTTGAAGGGCATTGGGAGAAAAATCGCTTGAACCCAAAAGGAAGGTGTTGCAATAATTAAACATCACCCTGTTGCACTCCAGCATGGGTGAAAAGAGGAAATCAGTAGGTAATAAAGAAAGGCGGGGCTGTGTGTGGTGTCCCCAGGCACCTCGCTTTGTTTCAATTGCACACACTCATCAGTCTGATTGCTGTTCTTTTTTTCTGTTTTACTATGTGAGGTACGTTTTCACTGGAATGTTGAGGCTGAAATCGAACTTGTGACCTCAGGAAACCGGGCCACCTCAGTCTCCCAAAATGCTAAGATTGCTGGCGTCAGTGGCAGCGCCCGCACATTCTCTGTGATTTCTTTTTCACAGTAAATGAGACAGCCGGGCACGGTGTCTCAGGGTAGCCTGTCATTCAGGCGCCTCAAGATACAGATGGGTCGATCAGGAGAAGCTGCGTGTTCGAGACCTGCTTGAACAACATGGTGAAACACAGTCTTTAAAACAGAAACAAAATTTGGCTTGGGCTCGGCAGCACAAGCCTGTAATTTCAGCACATAGAATCCCAAATCAGGCAGATCCTGAGGTCACAGGTTCGAGACTCGCCTCGAAGACACAGCTTAGCCCGCTCCTATAATAAACACAAAAACAGAAAGACATAAAGCAGCTGAGCTGGGCTTAGCATGTGATCGCTGCAGAAGCATCTACTCTGAAATTGAAACGCTACACAGAAGGCGCGTGGTCGCAGTGCCGAAATGACACGCACGGGGTTGAGGAGTTCCGTATTTTGTTCTTCATTGTGTCATGTTTGTGGAATCAAATAAACATAGATTGGAGATACAAAAAATAAAAATATAATGTTGGCTGGACCTGGTGGAGTGGACATTTGAAACCCCAGGTATGTGAAAGGCATTGTCAAGACAATCGCTTGAACCCAAAATGCAGGTGTCGCAATAACCAAAGATCGCACTGTTGCACTCCAGCATGGGTGAAAAGAGGAAATCAGTAGGTAATAAAGAAAGGCGGGGTTGGGGTTGGCGTGTCTCAGCACCTCGTTTGGTATCAATTGCACACACTCATCAGTCTGATTACTGTTCTTTTTTTCTGTTTTATTATGTGAGGTAGGTTTTCACTGGAATGTTGAGGCTGAAATCGAACTCGTGACCTCAGGAACCGGGCCACCTCGGCCTCCCAAAGTGCCACGTTTGCTGGCAAGAGTGGCAGCACCGGCACATTCTCTGTGATTTCTCTTTTCACAGTAAATGAGACAGCCGGGCACGGTGTCTCAGGGTAGCCTGTCATTCAGGCGCCTCAAGATACAGACGGGCCGATCAGGAGAAGCTGCGTGTTCGAGACCCGCCCGATCAACATGGTGAAACACAGTCTTTAAACCAGAAACAGAATTTGGCTTGGGCTCGGCAGCACAAGCCTGTAATTTCAGCACATAGAATCCCAAATCAGGCAGATCCTGAGGTCACGGGTTCTAGACTAATGTTGAGGCCACAGAGCAGCCGCTCTCTAAAAAAAAAAAAAAAAAAAAAAAAAAAAAAAAGGTTAACATTAAAAAGCTGAGCTGGGCTTGGCATGTACTCACTCGAAGAACGTACATTTAAATTGGGACGCTTCACAGAAGGCTGTCGTGGTCATAGCTTAAAAATGACATACAAAAATTGCAGCTTTTGTATATTTCTTCTTTATTTTGACTGTTCTGTGAAAATCAAATAAAGATAGATTATAGGTACAAAATATTAAATATAGAAAATAAGCTGGACGTGGTGGTGGACATCTGCAAACCCAGCTACTTGAATGGCATTGGCAGAAAAATCGCTTGAACCCAAAGGGCAGGTGTTCCAATAAGAAAAGTTCGCACTGTTGAACTCCAGCCTTGGTGACAAGAGAAAAAAAGCACACAATAAAGAAAGGCGGGGTTGGGGTTGGCGTGTCTCAGCACCTCGTTTGGTATCAATTGCACACACTCATCAGTCTGATTACTTTTCTTTATTTTTCTGTTTCATTATGTGAGGTGGGATTTTACTGGAGGCTCAGACTGTCCTCGGACTCGTGACCTCAGGAACCGGGCCACCTCGGCCTCCCAAAGTGCCACGTTGCTGGCAAGAGTGGCAGCACCAGAAACATTCTCTGTGATTTTTATTTTAATAATAAATTCAGACATCCGAGCACGGTGGCTCAGGGTAGCCTGTCATTCAGGCGCCCCAAAATAAAGGCTTGGATCACCAGAAATTGTGGGTTTGAGAACCGCTTGACCAACATGGTGAAACTCTTTCTTTAAAATCAAAACACAATTTGGGTTGGGCTCCGCGGCTCAAGCCTCCAGGCCCAGCACATAGAATGCGAAGGCAGGCGGATCCTGAGGTCCCAGGTTCGAGACTCGCCTCGAAAGACACAGCTTAGCCCGCTCCCTATAATAAACACAAAAACAGAAAGACATAAAACAGCTGAGTTGGGCTTGGCATGTGGTCGCTTCGAAAGCAATTACTCTGAAATTGAAACGCTACACAGAAGGCCGCGTGGTCGCAGTGCCGAAATGACACGCACGGGGTTGCAGAGTTCCGTATTGTTTTCTTTGTTCTGTCATGTTTGTGGAAATAAAATAAACATAGATTGGAGATACAAAAAAATAAAAATATAATGTTGGCTGGACCTGGTGGAGTGGACATTTGAAACCCCAGGTATGTGAAAGGCATTGTCAAGACAATCGCTTGAACCCAAAAGGAAGGTGTTGCAATAATTAAACATCACCCTGTTGCACTCCAGCATTGGTGGAAAGAGGAAATTATTAGGTAATAAGGAACGGCGGGTCCGGGTGTGTTGTCCCGGGGTACCTCGTTTTGTTTCAATCACATACACCTCAGTCTGATTAGTTTTCTTTTGCTTTACTGTTTTTTTTTTTATGTGAGGTGTGTTTTCAAGAGAAATCTCAGGCTTACCTCGAACTCCTGACCTCAGGAAACTCGCCCAACACGGCTTCTCCAAATGCTAAGATTGCTGGCGTCAGTGGCAGCGCCCGGCACAGTCTCTCTGATTCCTTTTTTAAAAATAAAATTGGACGGCAGGGCACAATGGCTCATGGCAGCCTGTCATTCAGGCGCCTCCTAGATACAGATGGGTCGATCAGGAGAAGCTGTCTGTTCGAGACCCGCCCATTCAATATGGTGAAAAACAGTCTTGAAAACAAAAACAGAATTTGGCTTGTGCTCTGCTGTTCAAGCCGGTAATCCCAGCACATAGAATGCCAAGGCAGGCAGATCGTGAGGTCACGGGTTCGAGACTAATTTTGAGGCCACAGAGCAGCCGGTGTCTTAAGAAAAGAAAACAAAAGAAAATCATTAAAAAGCTGAGCTGGGCTCGCACGTATTCACTTCGGAAGCACCTACAGTAATGTTGGGATGCTGCACTGAAGGCTGTCGTGGTCGGAGCTTCAAAAGCGACACACAGGAAAATGCAGCTGTTTGTATATTTTTCTTCATTTTGACTGTTCTGTGAAAATCAAATAAAGATAGATTGGAGGTACAAAACATTAAATATAGAAATTAAGCTGGAAATGGTGGAATGGACACCTGCTAACCCAGCTACTTGAAGGGCATTGGGAGAAAAATCGCTTGAACACAAAGAGCAGGTGTCCCAATAAGAAAATTTTGCACTGTTGGACTCCAGCCTTGTGACAAGAGAAAAAGTGAAAAATAAATAAAATCGAGGCTGGGGTTGAAGTGTACCGCACCTGGTTTGGTTTCAATTGCACACACTCCTCAGTCTGATAACTGATCTTTCGTTTTTCTGCTTTTTATGTAAGGTGGGTTTCCCGGAAATCTCAGTGTACCTCGACCTCCTGACCTCAGGAAACCGGGCCACCTCAGTCTCCCAAAATGCTAAGATTGCTGGCATCTGTGGCAGCGCCCGCACATTCTCTGTGATTTCTCTTTTCACAGTAAATGAGATAGCCGGGCACGGTGGCTCAGGGTAGCCTGTCATTCAGGCGATCTGAAAATAAAGGCGGCGGATCAACAGAAGTTGTGGGTTTGAGAACCGCTTGACCAACATGGTGAAACTTTTCTTACAAATGAAAACACTATTTGCGTTGGGCTCATGGATCAAGCCTCCAGTCCCAGCACATAGAATCCCAAATCAGGCAGATCCTGAGGTCACGGGTTCTACACTAATGTTGAGGCCACAGAGCAGCCGCTCTCTAAAAAAAAAAAAAGGTTAACATTAAAAAGCTGAGCTGGGCTTGGCATGTGATCGCTGGAAGCATCTACTCTGAAATTGAAAGGCGACACAGAAGGCCGCGTGGTCCCAGTGCCGAAATGACACGCACGGGGTTGAGGAGTTCCGTATTTTGTTCTTCATTGTGTCATGTTTGTGGAATCAAATAAACATAGATTGGAGGTACAAAACATTAAATATAGAAAATAAGCTGGACGTGGTGGTGGACATCTGCAAACCCAGCTACTTGAATGGCATTGGCAGAAAAATCGCTTGAACCCAAAATGCAGGTGTCCCAATAAGAAAATTTTGCACTGTTGGACTCCAGCCTTGTGACAAGAGAAAAAAGCACACAATAAAGAAAGGCGGGGTTGGGGTTGGCGTGTCTCAGCACCTCGTTTGGTATCAATTGCACACACTCCTCAGTCTGATAACTGATCTTTCGTTTTTCTGCTTTTTATGTAAGGTGGGTTTCCCGGAAATCTCAGTGTACCTCGACCTCCTGACCTCAGGAAACCCGGATACCACGGCCTCCCAAAATGCTAAGATTGCTGGCATCTGTGGCAGCGCCAGGCACAGTCTCTCTGATTCCTTTTTAAAAATAAAATTGGACAGCCGAGCACGATGGCTCATGGCAGACTGTCATTCAGGCGATCTGAAAATAAAGGCGGCGGATCAACAGAAGTTGTGGGTTTGAGAACCGCTTGACCAACATGGTGAAACTTTTCTTACAAATGAAAACACTATTTGCGTTGGGCTCATGGATCAAGCCTCCAGTCCCAGCACATAGAATGCCAAGGCAGGCAGATCGTGAGGTCACGGGTTCTACACTAATGTTGAGGCCACAGAGCAGCCGCTCTCTAAAAAAAAAAAAAGGTTAACATTAAAAAGCTGAGCTGGGCTTGGCATGTACTCACTTGAAGAACGTACATTTAAATTGGGACGCTTCACAGAAGGCTGTCGTGGTCATAGCTTAAAAATGACATACAAAAATTGCAGCTTTTGTATATTTCTTCTTTATTTTGACTGTTCTGTGAAAATCAAATAAAGATAGATTGGAGGTACAAAACATTAAATATAGAAAATAAGCTGGACGTGGTGGTGTGGACACTTGAAACCCCAACTACTTGAAGAGCATTGGCAAGACAATCGCTTGAACCCAAAATGCAGGTGTCGCAATAACCAAAGATCGCACTGTTGCACTCCAGCATGGGTGAAAAGAGGAAATCAGTAGGTAATAAAGAAAGGCGGGGCTGTGTGTGGTGTCCCCGGGCACATCGTTTTGTTTCAATTGCACACACTCCTCCGTCTGATAACTGATCTTTCGTTTTTCTGCTTTTTTATGTAAGGTGGGTTTCCCGGAAATCTCAGTGTACCTCGACCTCCTGACCTCAGGAAACCCGGCTACCACGGCCTCCCAAAATGCTAAGATTGCTGGCGTCTGTGGCAGCGCCCGGCACAGTCTCTCTGATTCCTTTTTTAAAAATAAAATTGGACAGCCGAGCACGATGGCTCATGGCAGACTGTCATTCAGGCGCCTCGAAGATACAGACGGGCCGATCAGGAGAAGCTGCGTGTTCGAGATGCGCCAGATCAACATGGTGAAACTCTTTCTTTAAAATCAAAACACAATTTGGGTTGGGCTCATGGCTCAAGCCTCCAGGCCCAGCACATAGAATGCGAAGGCAGGCGGATCCTGAGGTCACAGGTTCGAGACTCGCCTCGAAAGACACAGCTTAGCCCGCTCCTATAATAAACACAAAAACAGAAAGACATAAAGCAGCTGAGCTGGGCTTGGCATGTGATCGCTGCGGAAGCATCTACTCTGAAATTGAAACGCTACACAGAAGGCGCGTGGTCCCAGTGCCGAAATGACACGCACGGGTTGCAGAGTTCCGTATTGTTTTCTTTGTTCTGTCATGTTTGTGGGAATCAAATAAACATAGATTGGAGGTACAAAACATTAAATATAGAAAATAAGCTGGACGTGGTGGTGGACATCTGCAAACCCAGCTACTTGAATGGCATTGGCAGAAAAATCGCTTGAACCCAAAGGGCAGGTGTTCCAATAAGAAAAGTTCGCACTGTTGAACTCCAGCCTTGGTGACAAGAGAAAAAAGCACACAATAAAGAAAGGCGGGGCTGTGTGTGGTGTCCCCGGCACATCGCTTTGTTTCAATTGCACACACTCATCAGTCTGATTACTTTTCTTTATTTTTCTGTTTCATTATGTGAGGTGGGATTTTACTGGAAGGCTCAGACTGTCCTCGGACTCGTGACCTCAGGAAACTCGCCCAACATGGCTTCCAAATGCTAAGATTGCTGGCATCTGTGGCAGCGCCAGGCACAGTCTCTCTGATTCCTTTTTAAAAATAAAATTGGACAGCCGAGCACGATGGCTCATGGCAGACTGTCATTCAGGCGCCCAAAATAAAGGCTTGCAGATCACCAGAAATTGTGGGTTTGAGAACCGCTTGACCAACATGGTGAAACACAGTCTTTAAACCAGAAACAGAATTTGGCTTGGGCTCGGCGGCACAATCCTGTAATTTCAGCACATAGAATCCCAAATCAGGCAGATCCTGAGGTCACAGGTTCGAGACTCGCCTCGAAAGACACAGCTTAGCCCGCTCCTATAATAAACACAAAAACAGAAAGACAAAAACAGCTGAGTTGGGCTTGGCATGTGGTCGCTCGAAAGCAATTACTCTGAAATTGAAACGCTACACAGAAGGCGCGTGGTCGCAGTGCGAAATGACACGCACGGGTTGCAGAGTTCTGTATTTTTTCTTTGTTCTGTCATGTTTGTGGAATCAAATAAACATAGATTGGAGGTACAAAACATTAAATATAGAAAATAAGCTGGACGTGGTGGTATGGACATCTGCAAACCCAGCTACTTGAATGGCATTGGCAGAAAAATCGCTTGAACCCAAAATGCAGGTGTCGAATAACCAAAGATCGCACTGTCGCACTCCAGCATGGGTGAAAAGAGGAAATCAGTAGGTAATAAAGAAAGGCGGGGTTGGGGTTGGCGTGTCTCAGCACCTCGTTTGGTTTCAATTGCACACACTCCTCAGTCTGATAACTGATCTTTCGTTTTTCTGCTTTTTATGTAAGGTGGGTTTCCCGGAAATCTCAGGCATACCTCGACCTCCTGACCTCAGGAAACTCGCCCAACATGGCTTCCAAATGCTAAGATTGCTGGCGCCTGTGGCAGCGCCAGGCACAGTCTCTCTGATTCCTTTTTAAAAATAAAATTGGATGGCAGGGCACAATGGCTCATGGCAGACTGTCATTCAGGCGCTCCAAAATAAAGGCTTGCGGATCACCAGAAATTGTGGGTTTGAGAACCGCTTGACCAACTTGGTGAAACTCTTCTTTAAAATCAAAACACAATTTGGGTTGGGCTCATGGCTCAAGCCTCCAGGCCCAGCACATAGAATGCGAAGGCAGGCGGAACCTGAGGTCCCAGGTTCGAGACTCGCCTCGAAAGACACAGCTTAGCCCGCTCCCTATAATAAACACAAAAACAGAAAGACATAAAACAGCTGAGTTGGGATTGGCATGTGGTCGCTTCGAAAGCAATTACTCTGAAATTGAAACGCTACACAGAAAGCGGCGTGGTCGCAGTGCCGAAATGACACGCACGGGGTTGCAGAGTTCCGTATTTTTTTCTTTGTTCTGTCATGTTTGTGGAAATAAAATAAACATAGATTGGAGATACAAAAAAATAAAAATATAATGTTGGCTGGACCTGGTGGAGTGGACATTTGAAACCCCAGGTATGTGAAAGGCATTGTCAAGACAATCGCTTGAACCAAAAAGGAAGGTGTTGCAATAATTAAACATCACCCTGTTGCACTCCAGCATTGGTGGAAAGAGGAAAATATTAGGTAATAAGGAACGGCGGGTTTGGGTGTGTTGTCCCGGGGTACCCCGTTTTGTTTCAATCACATACACCTCAGTCTGATTAGTTTTCTTTTGCTTTAATGTTTATGTTTTTATGTGAGGTGTGTTTTGAAGAGAAATCTCAGGCTTACCTCGAACTCCTGACGTCAGGAAACTCGCCCAACATGGCTTCCGAAAATGCTAAGATTGCTGGCGCCTGTGGCAGCGCCAGGCACAGTCTCTCTGATTCCTTTTTAAAAATAAAATTGGACAGCCGAGCACGATGGCTCATGGCAGCCTGTCATTCAGGCGCTCCCAAAATAAAGGCTTGCGGATCACCAGAAATTGTGGGTTTGAGAACCGCTTGACCAACTTGGTGAAACTCTTTCTTTAAAATCAAAACACAATTTGGGTTGGGCTCATGGCTCAAGCCTCCAGGCCCAGCACATAGAATCCCAAATCAGGCAGATCCTGAGGTCACAGGTTCGAGACTCGCCTCGAAAGACACAGCTTAGCCCGCTCCTATAATAAACAAAAACAGAAAGACATAAAGCAGCTGAGCTGGGCTTGGCATGTGATCGCTGCGGAAGCATCTACTCTGAAATTGAAAGGCGACACAGAAGGCGCGTGGTCCCAGTGCCGAAATGACACGCACGGGTTGCAGAGTTCCGTATTTTGTTCTTCATTGTGTCATGTTTGTGGAATCAAATAAACATAGATTGGAGGTACAAAACATTAAATATAGAAAATAAGCTGGACGTGGTGGTGTGGACACTTGAAACCCCAACTACTTGAAGAGCATTGGCAAGACAATCGCTTGAACCCAAAGGGCAGGTGTTCCAATAAGAAAAGTTCGCACTGTTGAACTCCAGCCTTGGTGACAAGAGAAAAAAGCACACAATAAAGAAAGGCGGGGTTGGGGTTGGCGTGTCTCAGCACCTCGTTTGGTTTCAATTGCACACACTCATCAGTCTGATTACTTTTCTTTATTTTTCTGTTTCATTATGTGAGGTGGGATTTTACTGGAAGGCTCAGACTGTCCTCGGACTCGTGACCTCAGGAAACTCGCCCAACATGGCTTCCAAATGCTAAGATTGCTGGCGTCTGTGGCAGCGCCCGCACAGTCTCTCTGATTTCTTTTTAAAAATAAAATTGGACAGCCGAGCACGATGGCTCATGGCAGCCTGTCATTCAGGCGCCCAAAATAAAGGCTTGCAGATCACCAGAAATTGTGGGTTTGAGAACCGCTTGACCAACATGGTGAAACACAGTCTTTAAACCAGAAACAGAATTTGGCTTGTGCTCTGCTGTTCAAGCCGGTAATCCCAGCACATAGAATGCGAAGGCAGGCGGATCCTGAGGTCCCAGGTTCGAGACTCGCCTCGAAAGACACAGCTTAGCCCGCTCCCTATAATAAACAAAAACAGAATTTGGCTTGTGCTCTGCTGTTCAAGCCGGTAATCCCAGCACATAGAATGCGAAGGCAGGCGGATCCTGAGGTCACAGGTTCGAGACTCGCCTCGAAAGACACAGCTTAGCCCGCTCCTATAATAAACAAAAACAGAATTTGGCTTGTGCTCTGCTGTTCAAGCCGGTAATCCCAGCACATAGAATCCCAAATCAGGCAGATCCTGACGTTACGGGTTCTACACTAATGTTGAGGCCACAGAGCAGCCGCTCTCTAAAAAAAAAAAAAGGTTAACATTAAAAAGCTGAGCTGGGCTTGGCATGTGGTCGCTTGAAAGCAATTACTCTGAAATTGAAACGCTACACAGAAGGCAGCGTGGTCGCAGTGCGAAATGACACGCACGGGGTTGAGGAGTTCCGTATTTTGTTCTTCATTGTGTCATGTTTGTGGAATCAAATAAACATAGATTGGAGATACAAAAAATAAAAATATAATGTTGGCTGGACCTGGTGGAGTGGACATTTGAAACCCCAGGTATGTGAAAGGCATTGTCAAGACAATCGCTTGAACCCAAAAGGAAGGTGTTGCAATAATTAAACATCACCCTGTTGCACTCCAGCATGGGTGAAAAGAGGAAATCAGTAGGTAATAAAGAACGGCGGGTGGGTGTGTTGTCCCGGGTACCTCGTTTTGTTTCAATCACATACACCTCAGTCTGATTAGTTTTCTTTTGTTTACTGTTTTTTTTTTTATGTGAGGTGTGTTTTCAAGAGAAATCTCAGGCTTACCTCGAACTCCTGACCTCAGGAAACTCGCCCAACATGGCTTCCAAATGCTAAGATTGCTGGCGTCTGTGGCAGCGCCAGGCACAGTCTCTCTGATTTCTTTTTAAAAATAAAATTGGATGGCAGGGCACAATGGCTCATGGCAGCCTGTCATTCAGGCGCCTCCTAGATACAGATGGGTCGATCAGGAGAAGCTGCGTGTTCGAGATGCGCCAGATCAACATGGTGAAACACAGTCTTTAAACCAGAAACAGAATTTGGCTTGGGCTCGGCGGCACAATCCTGTAATTTCAGCACATAGAATGCGAAGGCAGGCGGATCCTGAGGTCCCAGGTTCGAGACTCGCCTCGAAAGACACAGCTTAGCCCGCTCCCTATAATAAACACAAAAACAGAAAGACATAAAACAGCTGAGTTGGGCTTGGCATGTGGTCGCTTCGAAAGCAATTACTCTGAAATTGAAACGCTACACAGAAGGCGCGTGGTCGCAGTGCCGAAATGACACGCACGGGTTGCAGAGTTCTGTATTTTTTTCTTTGTTCTGTCATGTTTGTGGAAATAAAATAAACATAGATTGGAGATACAAAAAAATAAAAATATAATGTTGGCTGGACCTGGTGGAGTGGACATTTGAAACCCAAGGTATGTGAAAGGCATTGTCAAGACAATCGCTTGAACCCAAAAGGAAGGTGTTGCAATAATTAAACATCACCCTGTTGCACTCCAGCATTGGTGGAAAGAGGAAATTATTAGGTAATAAAGAACGGCGGGTGGGTGTGTTGTCCCGGGTACCTCGTTTTGTTTCAATCACATACACCTCAGTCTGATTAGTTTTCTTTTGTTTACTGTTTTTTTTTTTTATGTGAGGTGTGTTTTCAAGAGAAATCTCAGGCTTACCTCGAACTCCTGACCTCAGGAAACTCGCCCAACACGGCTTCTCCAAATGCTAAGATTGCTGGCGTCAGTGGCAGCGCCCGGCACAGTCTCTCTGATTCCTTTTTAAAATAAATTTGGATGGCAGGGCACAATGGCTCATGGCAGCCTGTCATTCAGGCGCCTCGAAGATACAGATGGGTCGATCAGGAGAAGCTGTCTGTTCGAGACCCGCCCATTCAATATGGTGAAAAACAGTCTTGAAAACAAAAACAGAATTTGACTTGTGCTCTGCTGCTCAAGCCCCTAATCCCAGCACATAGAATGCCAAGGCAGGCAGATCGTGAGGTCACGGGTTCGAGACTAATTTTGGAGGCCACAGAGCAGCCGGTGTCTTAAGAAAAGAAAACAAAAGAAAATCATTAAAAAGCTGAGCTGGGCTCGCATGTATTCACTTCGGAAGCACCTACAGTAATGTTGGGATGCTGCACTGAAGGCTGTCGTGGTCAGAGCTTCAAAACGACACACAGGAAAATGCAGCTGTTTGTATATTTTTTCTTCATTTTGACTGTTCTGTGAAAATCAAATAAAGATAGATTGGAGGTACAAAACATTAAATATAGAAATTAAGCTGGAAATGGTGGAATGGACACCTGCTAACCCAGCTACTTGAAGGGCATTGGGAGAAAAATCGCTTGAACACAAAGAGCAGATGTCCCAATAAGAAAATTTTGCACTGTTGGACTCCAGCCTTTGTGACAAGTGAAAAAGTGAAAAATAAATAAAATCGAGGCTGGGGTTGAAGTGTACCAGCACCTGGTTTGGTTTCAATTGCACACACTCATCAGTCTGATTACTGTTCTTTTTTTCTGTTTTATTATGTGAGGTAGGTTTTCACTGGAATGTTGAGGCTGAAATCGAACTTGTGACCTCAGGAAACTCGCCCAACATGGCTTCCAAATGCTAAGTTTCCTGGCAAGAGTGGCAGCACCGGCACATTCTCTGTGATTTCTTTTCACAGTAAATGAGACAGCCGGGCACGGTGTCTCAGGGTAGCCTGTCATTCAGGCGCTCCAAAATAAAGGCTTGCGGATCACCAGAAATTGTGGGTTTGAGACCTGCTTGAACAACATGGTGAAATACAGTCTTGAAAACAAAAACAGAAAGACAAAAACAGCTGAGTTGGGCTTGGCATGTGGTCGCTCGAAAGCAATTACTCTGAAATTGAAACGCTACACAGAAGGCGCGTGGTCGCAGTGCGAAATGACACGCACGGGTTGCAGAGTTCTGTATTTTTTCTTTGTTCTGTCATGTTTGTGGAAATAAAATAAACATAGATTGGAGATACAAAAAATAAAAATATAATGTTGGCTGGACCTGGTGGAGTGGACATTTGAAACCCCAGGTATGTGAAAGGCATTGTCAAGACAATCGCTTGAACCCAAAGGGCAGGTGTTCCAATAAGAAAAGTTCGCACTGTTGAACTCCAGCCTTGGTGACAAGAGAAAAAAGCACACAATAAAGAAAGGCGGGGTTGGGGTTGGCGTGTCTCAGCACCTCGTTTGGTATCAATTGCACACACTCATCAGTCTGATTACTTTTCTTTATTTTTCTGTTTCATTATGTGAGGTGGGATTTTACTGGAAGGCTCAGACTGTCCTCGGACTCGTGACCTCAGGAAACTCGCCCAACATGGCTTCCAAATGCTAAGATTGCTGGCGTCAGTGGCAGCGCCCGGCACATTCTCTGTGATTTCTTTTCACAGTAAATGAGACAGCCGGGCACGGTGGCTCAGGGTAGCCTGTCATTCAGGCGCCCAAAATAAAGGCTTGCAGATCACCAGAAATTGTGGGTTTGAGACCTGCTTGAACAACATGGTGAAATACAGTCTTGAAAACAAAAACAGAAAGACAAAAACAGCTGAGTTGGGCTTGGCATGTGGTCGCTTGAAAGCAATTACTCTGAAATTGAAACGCTACACAGAAGGCAGCGTGGTCGCAGTGCGAAATGACACGCACGGGTTGCAGAGTTCTGTATTTTTTCTTTGTTCTGTCATGTTTGTGGAAATAAAATATACATAGATTGGAGATACAAAAAAATAAAAATATAATGTTAGCTGGACCTGGTGTAGTGGACACTTGAAACCTCAGTTATGTGAAAGGCATTGTCAAGACAATCGCTTGATCCCAAAAGGAAGGTGTTGCAATAATTAAACATCACCCTGTTGCACTCCAGCATTGGTGGAAAGAGGAAAAAATTAGGTAATAAAGAACGGCGGGTCTGGGTGTTGTGTCCCGGGGTACGTCGTTTTCTTTCAATCACATACACCTCAGTCTGATTAGTTTTCTTTTGTTTACTGTTTTTTTTCTTTTATGTGAGGTGTGTTTTCAAGAGAAATCTCAGGCTTACTTCGAACTCCTGACCTCAGGAAACTCGCCCAACACGGCTTCCCAAAATGCTAAGATTGCTGGCCTGTGTGTCAGCACCCGGCACTCTCTCTCTGATTCCTTTTTAAAAAATAAAATTGGACGGCAGGGCAAAATGGCTCATGGCAGCCTGTCATTCAGGCGACTCGAAGATACAGATCGGTCGATCAGGAGAAGCTGTCTGTTCGAGACCCGCCCGTTCAACATGGTGAAACACAGTCTTTAAAACAAAAACAGAATTTGGCTTGTGCTCTGCTGCTCAAGCCGGTAATCCCAGCACATAGAATGCCAAGGCAGACAGATCGTGAGGTCACGGGTTCGAGACTAATTTTAAAGGCCACAGAGCAGCCGGTGTCTAAAGAAAAGAAAACAAAAGAAAATCATTAAAAAGCTGAGCTGGGCTCGGCATGTATTCACTTCGGAAGCACCTACAGTAATATTGGGACGCTACACTGAAGGCTGTCGTGGTCGGAGCTTAAAAACGACACACAGGAAAATGCAGCTGTTTGTATATTTTTTCTTCATTTTGACTGTTCTGTGAAAATCAAATAAAGATAGATTGGAGGTACAAAACATTAAATATAGAAATTAAGCTGGACGTGGTGGAATGGACACCTGCTAACCCAGCTACTTGAAGGGCATTGGGAGAAAAATCGCTTGAACACAAAGAGCAGGTGTCCCAATAAGAAAATTTTGCACTGTTGGACTCCAGCCTTTGTGACAAGAGAAAAAAGTGAAAAATAAATAAAATCGGGGCTGGGGTTGGAGTGTACCGGCACCTCGTTTGGTTTCAATTGCACACACTCATCAGTCTGATTACTGTTCTTTTTTTCTGTTTTATTATGTGAGGTAGGTTTTCACTGGAATGTTGAGGCTGAAATCGAACTTGTGACCTCAGGAAACCGGGCCACCTCGGCCTCCCAAAGTGCTAAGTTTGCTGGCAAGAGTGGCAGCACCTGGCACATTCTCTGTGATTTCTTTTTTCACAGTAAAATGAGACAGCCGGGCACGGTGGCTCAGGGTAGCCTGTCATTCAGGCGCTCTGAAAATAAAGGCGGGCGGATCACCAGAAGTTGCAGGTTTGAGACCTGCTTGAGCAACATGGTGAAACTTTTTCTTACAAATGAAAACACAATTTGGGTTGGGCTCCGCGGCTCAAGCCTCCAGTCCCAGCACATAGAATGCGAAGGCAGGCTGATCCTGAGGTCACAGGTTCGAGACTGGCCTCGAAAGACACAGCTTAGCCTTCGCCCTATAATAAACAGACAACAACAACAACACAGAAAGACATAAATCAGCTGAGCTGGGCTTAGCATGTGATCGCTGCAGAAGCATCTACTCTGAAATTGAAAGGCGACACAGAAGGCCGCGTGGTCCCAGTGCCGAAATGACACGCACGGGGTTGAGGAGTTCCGTATTTTGTTCTTCATTGTGTCATGTTTGTGGGAATCAAATAAACATAGATTGGAGGTATAAAAAAATAAAAAGAATATATTAGCTTTGCCTGGTGGTGTGGACACTTGAAACCCCAACTACTTGAAGAGCATTGGCAAGACAATCGCTTGAACCCAAAATGCAGGTGTCGCAATAACCAAAGATCGCACTGTTGCACTCCAGCATGGGTGAAAAGAGGAAAACAGTAGGTAATAAAGAAAGGCGGGGCTGTGTGTGGTGTCCCCAGGCACCTCGCTTTGTTTCTATTGCACACACTCCTCAGTCTGATAACTGATCTTTTGTTTTTCTGCTTTTTTATGTAAGGTGGGTTTTCCCCAGAAATCTCAGGCATACCTCGACCTCCTGACCTCAGGAAACCCAGCCATCACGGCCTCCCAAAATGCTAAGATTGCTGGCATCTGTGGCAGCGCCAGGCACAGTCTCTCTGATTCCTTTTTAAAAAATAAAATTGGACAGCCGGGCACGATGGCTCATGGCAGACTGTCATTCAGGCGCCTCGAAGATACAGACGGGCCGATCAGGAGAAGCTGCGTGTTCGAGACCCGCCCGATCAACATGGTGAAACACAGTCTTTAAAACAGAAACAAAATTTGGCTTGGGCTCGGCAGCACAAGCCTGTAATTTCAGCACATAGAATCCCAAATCAGGCAGATCCTGAGGTCACGGGTTCTAGACTGATGTTGAAGGCCACAGAGCAGCCGCTCTCTAAAAAAAAAAAAAAAAAAAAAAAAAAAAAAAAGGTTAATATTAAAAAGCTGAGCTGGGCTTGGCATGTACTCACTTCGGAAGAACGTACATTTAAATTGGGACGCTTCACAGAAGGCTGTCGTGGTCATAGCTTAAAAATGACATACAAAAATTGCAGCTTTTTGTATATTTCTTCTTTATTTTGACTGTTCTGTGAAAATCAAATAAAGATAGATTATAGGTACAAAATATTAAATATAGAAAATAAGCTGGACGTGGTGGTGTGGACATCTGCAAACCCAGCTACCTGAATGGCATTGGCAGAAAAATCGCTTGAACCCAAAGGGCAGGTGTTCCAATAAGAAAAGTTCGCACTGTTGAACTCCAGCCTTGGTGACAAGAGAAAAAAAGCACACAATAAAGAAAGGCGGGGTTGGGGTTGGCGTGTCTCAGCACCTCGTTTGGTATCAATTGCACACACTCATCAGTCTGATTACTTTTCTTTATTTTTCTGTTTCATTATGTGAGGTGGGATTTTACTGGAAGGCTCAGACGGTCCTCGGACTCGTGACCTCAGGAACCGGGCCACCTCGGCCTCCCAAAGTGCCACGTTGCTGGCAAGAGTGGCAGCACCAGAAACATTCTCTGTGATTTTTATTTTAATAATAAATTCAGACATCCGAGCACGGTGGCTCAGGGTAGCCTGTCATTCAGGCGCTCCCAAAATAAAGGCTTATGGATCACCAGAAATTGTGGGTTTGAGAACCGCTTGACCAACTTGGTGAAACTCTTTCTTTAAAATCAAAACACAATTTGGGTTGGGCTCCGCGGCTCAAGCCTCCAGGCCCAGCACATAGAATGCGAAGGCAGGCGGATCCTGAGGTCCCAGGTTCGAGACTCGCCTCGAAAGACACAGCTTAGCCCGCTCCCTATAATAAACACAAAAACAGAAAGACATAAAACAGCTGAGTTGGGCTTGGCATGTGGTCGCTTCGAAAGCAATTACTCTGAAATTGAAACGCTACACAGAAGGCCGCGTGGTCGCAGTGCCGAAATGACACGCACGGGGTTGCAGAGTTCCGTATTGTTTTCTTTGTTCTGTCATGTTTGTGGAAATAAAATAAACATAGATTGGAGATACAAAAAAATAAAAATATAATGTTGGCTGGACCTGGTGGAGTGGACATTTGAAACCCCAGGTATGTGAAAGGCATTGTCAAGACAATCGCTTGAACCCAAAAGGAAGGTGTTGCAATAATTAAACATCACCCTGTTGCACTCCAGCATTGGTGGAAAGAGGAAATTATTAGGTAATAAGGAACGGCGGGTCCGGGTGTGTTGTCCCGGGGTACCTCGTTTTGTTTCAATCACATACACCTCAGTCTGATTAGTTTTCTTTTGCTTTACTGTTTTTTTTTTTTTTATGTGAGGTGTGTTTTCAAGAGAAATCTCAGGCTTACCTCGAACTCCTGACCTCAGGAAACTCGCCCAACACGGCTTCTCCAAATGCTAAGATTGCTGGCGTCAGTGGCAGCGCCCGGCACAGTCTCTCTGATTCCTTTTTTAAAAATAAAATTGGACGGCAGGGCACAATGGCTCATGGCAGCCTGTCATTCAGGCGCCTCCTAGATACAGATGGGTCGATCAGGAGAAGCTGTCTGTTCGAGACCCGCCCATTCAATATGGTGAAAAACAGTCTTGAAAACAAAAACAGAATTTGGCTTGTGCTCTGCTGTTCAAGCCGGTAATCCCAGCACATAGAATGCCAAGGCAGGCAGATCGTGAGGTCACGGGTTCGAGACTAATTTTGGAGGCCACAGAGCAGCCGGTGTCTTAAGAAAAGAAAACAAAAGAAAATCATTAAAAAGCTGAGCTGGGCTCGGTACGTATTCACTTCGGAAGCACCTACAGTAATGTTGGGATGCTGCACTGAAGGCTGTCGTGGTCGGAGCTTCAAAACGACACACAGGAAAATGCAGCTGTTTGTATATTTTTCTTCATTTTGACTGTTCTGAAAATCAAATAAAGATAGATTGGAGGTACAAAACATTAAATATAGAAATTAAGCTGGAAATGGTGGAATGGACACCTGCTAACCCAGCTACTTGAAGGGCATTGGGAGAAAAATCGCTTGAACACAAAGAGCAGGTGTCCCAATAAGAAAATTTTGCACTGTTGGACTCCAGCCTTTGTGACAAGAGAAAAAAGTGAAAAATAAATAAAATCGAGGCTGGGGTTGAAGTGTACCGGCACCTGGTTTGGTTTCAATTGCACACACTCATCAGTCTGATTGCTGTTCTTTTTTTTTCTGTTTTACTATGTGAGGTACGTTTTCACTGGAATGTTGAGGCTGAAATCGAACTCGTGACCTCAGGAAACCGGGCCACCTCAGTCTCCCAAAATGCTAAGTTTCCTGGCCAGAGTGGCAGCGCCCGGCACATTCTCTGTGATTTCTCTTTTCACAGTAAAATGAGATAGCCGGGCACGGTGGCTCAGGGTAGCCTGTCATTCAGGCGATCTGAAAATAAAGGCGGGCGGATCAACAGAAGTTGCGGGTTTGAGACCTGCTTGACCAACATGGTGAAACTTTTTCTTACAAATGAAAACACTATTTGCGTTGGGCTCATGGATCAAGCCTCCAGTCCCAGCACATAGAATGCGAAGGCAGGCGGATCCTGAGGTCACAGGTTCGAGACTGGCCTCGAAAGACACAGCTTAGCCTTCGCCCTATACTAAACAGACAACAACAACAACAACAACAAAAGAGAAAGACATAAAGCAGCTGAGCTGGGCTTGGCATGTGATCGCTGCGGAAGCATCTACTCTGAAATTGAAAGGCGACACAGAAGGCCGCGTGGTCCCAGTGCCGAAATGACACGCACGGGGTTGAGGAGTTCCGTATTTTGTTCTTCATTGTGTCATGTTTGTGGAATCAAATAAACATAGATTGGAGGTATAAAAAAATAAAAAGAATATATTAGCTTTGCCTGGTGGTGTGGACACTTGAAACCCCAACTACTTGAAGAGCATTGGCAAGACAATCGCTTGAACCCAAAATGCAGGTGTCGCAATAACCAAAGATCGCACTGTCGCACTCCAGCATGGGTGAAAAGAGGAAATCAGTAGGTAATAAAGAAAGGCGGGCTGTGTGTGGTGTCCCCAGGCACCTCGCTTTGTTTCAATTGCACACACTCCTCCGTCTGATAACTGATCTTTCGTTTTTCTGCTTTTTTATGTAAGGTGGGTTTCCCGGAAATCTCCAGTGTACCTCGACCTCCTGACCTCAGGAAACCCGGATACCACGGCCTCCCAAAATGCTAAGATTGCTGGCATCTGTGGCAGCGCCCGCACAGTCTCTCTGATTCCTTTTTAAAAATAAAATTGGACAGCCGAGCACGATGGCTCATGGCAGACTGTCATTCAGGCGCCTCGAAGATACAGACGGGCCGATCAGGAGAAGCTGCGTGTTCGAGATGCGCCAGATCAACATGGTGAAACACAGTCTTTAAACCAGAAACAGAATTTGGCTTGGGCTCGGCGGCACAATCCTGTAATTTCAGCACATAGAATCCCAAATCAGGCAGATCCTGACGTTACGGGTTCTACACTAATGTTGAGGCCACAGAGCAGCCGCTCTCTAAAGAAAAAAAAAAGGTTAACATTAAAAAGCTGAGCTGGGCTTGGCATGTACTCACTTCGGAAGAACGTACATTTAAATTGGGACGCTTCACAGAAGGCTGTCGTGGTCATAGCTTAAAAATGACATACAAAATATTGCAGCTTTTTGTATATTTCTTCTTTATTTTGACTGTTCTGTGAAAATCAAATAAAGATAGATTATAGGTACAAAATATTAAATATAGAAAATAAGCTGGACGTGGTGGTGTGGACATCTGCAAACCCAGCTACTTGAATGGCATTGGCAGAAAAAATCGCTTGAACCCAAAGGGCAGGTGTTCCAATAAGAAAAGTTCGCACTGTTGAACTCCAGCCTTGGTGACAAGAGAAAAATGCACACAATAAAGAAAGGCGGGGTTGGGGTTGGCGTGTCTCAGCACCTCGTTTGGTATCAATTGCACACACTCATCAGTCTGATTACTTTTCTTTATTTTTCTGTTTCATTATGTGAGGTGGGATTTTACTGGAAGGCTCAGACTGTCCTCGGACTCGTGACCTCAGGGAACCTGTCCACCTTGGCCTCCCAAAGTGCCAAGTTTGCTGGCAAGAGTGGCAGAACCCAGCACATTCTCTGTGATTTCTTTTTTAACAATAAAATCAGACAGCCGTGCACGGTGGCTCAGGGTAGCCTGTCATTCAGGCGCTCCCAAAATAAAGGCTTGCGGATCACCAGAAATTGTGGGTTTGAGAACCGCTTGACCAACATGGTGAAACTCTTTCTTTAAAATCAAAACACAATTTGGGTTGGGCTCCGCGGCTCAAGCCTCCAGTCCCAGCACATAGAATGCGAAGGCAGGCGGATCCTGAGGTCCCAGGTTCGAGACTCGCCTCGAAAGACACAGCTTAGCCCGCTCCCTATAATAAACAAAAAAACAGAAAGACATAAAAACAGCTGAGTTGGGCTTGGCATGTGGTCGCTTCGAAAGCAATTACTCTGAAATTGAAACGCTACACAGAAGGCCGCGTGGTCGCAGTGCCGAAATGACACGCACGGGTTGCAGAGTTCTGTATTTTTTTCTTTGTTCTGTCATGTTTGTGGAAATAAAATAAACATAGATTGGAGATACAAAAAAATAAAAATATAATGTTGGCTGGACCTGGTGGAGTGGACATTTGAAACCCAAGGTATGTGAAAGGCATTGTCAAGACAATCGCTTGAACCCAAAAGGAAGGTGTTGCAATAATTAAACATCACCCTGTTGCACTCCAGCATTGGTGGAAAGAGGAAAAAATTAGGTAATAAAGAACGGCGGGTGTGGGTGTGTTGTCCCGGGGTACCTCGTTTTGTTTCAATCACATACACCTCAGTCTGATTAGTTTTCTTTTGTTTACTGTTTTTTTTTTTTTATGTGAGGTGTGTTTTCAAGAGAAATCTCAGGCTTACCTCGAACTCCTGACCTCAGGAAACTCGCCCAACATGGCTTCCAAATGCTAAGATTGCTGGCGTCAGTGGCAGCGCCCGGCACAGTCTCTCTGATTCCTTTTTAAAATATATTTGGATGGCAGGGCACAATGGCTCATGGCAGCCTGTCATTCAGGCACCTCCTAGATACAGATGGGTCGATCAGGAGAAGCTGTCTGTTCGAGACCCGCCCGTTCAACATGGTGAAATACAGTCTTGAAAACAAAAACAGAATTTGACTTGTGCTCTGCTGCTCAAGCCGGTAATCCCAGCACATAGAATGCCAAGGCAGAAAGATCGTGAGGTCACGGGTTCGAGACTAATTTTGGAGGCCACAGAGCAGCCGGTGTCTAATGAAAAGAAAACAAAAGAAAATCATTAATAAGCTGAGCTGGGCTCGGCATGTATTCACTCGGAAGCACCTACAGTAAAATTGGGACGCTACAGTGAAGGCTGTCGTGGTCGGAGCTTCAAAACGACACACAGGAAAATGCAGCTGTTTGTATATTTTTTCTTCATTATGACTGTTCTGTGAAAATCGAATAAAGATAGATTGGAGGTACAAAACATTAAATATAGAAATTAAGCTGGACGTGGTGGAATGGACATCTGCTAACCCAGCTACTTGAAGGGCATTGGGAGAAAAATCGCTTGAACACAAAGAGCAGATGTCCCAATAAGAAAATTTTGCACTGTTGGACTCCAGCCTTTGTGACAAGAGAAAAAAGTGAAAAATAAATAAAATCGGGGCTGGGGTTGGAGTGTACCGGCACCTCGTTTGGTTTCAATTGCACACACTCATCAGTCTGATTACTGTTCTTTTTTTCTGTTTTATTATGTGAGGTAGGTTTTCACTGGAATGTTGAGGCTGAAATCGAACTCGTGACCTCAGGAAACCGGGCCACCTCGGTCTCCCAAAATGCTAAGTTTCCTGGCAAGAGTGGCAGCGCCCGGCACATTCTCTGTGACTTCTTTTTCACAGTAAAATGAGACAGCCGGGCACGGTGGCTCAGGGTAGCCTGTCATTCAGGCGCTCTGAAAATAAAGGCGGGCGGATCAACAGAAGTTGCGGGTTTGAGACCTGCTTGACCAACATGGTGAAACTTTTTCTTACAAATGAAAACACAATTTGGGTTGGGCTCATGGATCAAGCCTCCAGTCCCAGCACATAAAATGCGAAGGCAGGCGGATCCTGAGGTCACAGGTTCGAGACTGGCCTCGAATGACACAGCTTAGCCTTCGCCCTATAATAAACATACAACAACAACAACAACAACAACAAAACAGAAAGACATAAAACAGCTGAGCTGGGCTTGGCATGTGATCGCTGCGGAAGCATCTACTCTGAAATTGAAAGGCGACACAGAAGGCGCGTGGTCCCAGTGCCGAAATGACACGCACGGGTTGCAGAGTTCCGTATTTTGTTCTTCATTGTGTCATGTTTGTGGAATCAAATAAACAGAGATTGGACGTACAAAAAATTAAAAGAAAAATTTAGCTTTACCTGGTGATGTGGACACTTGAAACCCCAACTACTTGAAGGGCATTGGCAAGACAATCGCTTGAACCCAAAAGCCAGGTGTTGCAATAACCAAAGATCGCACTGTTGCACTCCAGCATGGGTGAAAAGAGGAAAACAGTAGGTAATAAAGAAAGGCGGGTCTGGGTGTGGTGTCCCCGGGCACCTCGTTTTGTTTCAATTGCACACACTCCTCAGTCTGATAACTGATCTTTTGTTTTTCTGCTTTTTTATGTAAGGTGGGTTTTCACCGGAAATCTCAGGCGTACCTCGACCTCGTGACCTCAGGAAACCCGGCCACCACGGCCTCCCAAAATGCTAAGATTGCGGGCGTCTGTGGCAGCGCCCGGCACAGTCTCTCTGATTCCTTTTTTAAAAATAAAATTGGACAGCCGGGCACGGTGGCTCATGGCAGACTGTCATTCAGGCGCCTCGAAGATACAGACGGGCCGATCAGGAGAAGCTGCGTGTTCGAGACCCGCCCGATCAACATGGTGAAACACAGTCTTTAAAACAGAAACAGAATTTGGCTTGGGCTCGGCGGCACAAGCCTGTAATCCCAGCACATAGAATGCCAAATCAGGCAGATCCTGAGGTCACGGGTTCGAGACTAATTTTGGAGGCCACAGAGCATCCGCTCTCTAAAGAAAAAAAGAAAAAAGAAAATCATTAAAAAGCTGAGCTGGGCTTGGCATGTACTCACTTCGAAGCACCTACACTAAAATTGGGACGCTTCACAGAAGGCTGTCGTGGTCGTAGCTTCAAAACGACACACAGGAAAATGCAGCTGTTTGTATATTTTTCTTCATTTTGACTGTTCTGTGAAAATCAAATAAAGATAGATTATAGGTACAAAATATTAAATATAGAAAATAAGCTGGACGTGGTGGTGTGGACATCTGCAAACCCAGCTACTTGAATGGCATTGGCAGAAAAATCGCTTGAACCCAAAGGGCAGGTGTTCCAATAAGAAAAGTTCGCACTGTTGAACTCCAGCCTTGGTGACAAGAGAAAAAAAGCACACAATAAAGAAAGGCGGGGCTGGGGTTGGCGTGTCTCAGCACCTCGTTTGGTTTCAATTGCACACACTCATCAGTCTGATTACTTTTCTTTATTTTTCTGTTACATTATGTGAGGTAGGATTTTACTGGCATGCTGAGACTTTCCTCGGACTCGTGACCTCAGGAAACCGGGCCACCTCGGCCTCCCAAAGTGCCACGTTTGCTGGCAAGAGTGGCAGCACCAGAAACATTCTCTGTGATTTTTTATTTTAATAATAAATTCAGACATCCGAGCACGGTGGCTCAGGGTAGCCTGTCATTCAGGCGCTCCCAAAATAAAGGCTTGCGGATCACCAGAAATTGTGGGTTTGAGAACCGCTTGACCAACATGGTGAAACTCTTTCTTTAAAATCAAAACACAATTTGGGTTGGGCTCCTCGGCTCAAGCCTCCAGTCCCAGCACATAGAATGCGAAGGCAGGCGGATCCTGAGGTCCCAGGTTCGAGACTCGCCTCGAAAGACACAGCTTAGCCCGCTCCCTATAATAAACAAAAAAACAGAAAGACATAAAACAGCTGAGTTGGGCTTGGCATGTGGTCGCTTCGAAAGCAATTACTCTGAAATTGAAACGCTACACAGAAGGCCGCGTGGTCGCAGTGCCGAAATGACACGCACGGGTTGCAGAGTTCCGTATTTTTTTCTTCGTTGTGTCATGTTTGTGGAAATCAAATAAACATAGATTGGAGGTACAAAAAAATAAAAAGAAAAATTTAGCTGGACCTGGTGGAGTGGACATTTGAAACCCCAGCTACTTGGAGGGCATTGGCAAGACAATCGCTTGAACCCAAAAGGAAGGTGTTGCAATAATTAAACATCACCCTGTTGCACTCCAGCATGGGTGAAAAGAGGAAATCAGTAGGTAATAAAGAAAGGCGGGTGGGTGTGTTGTCCCGGGTACCTCGTTTTGTTTCAATCACATACACCTCAGTCTGATTAGTTTTCTTTTGCTTTACTGTTTTTTTTTTTTATGTGAGGTGGGTTTTCTCCGGAAATTTCAGGCTTACCTCGAACTCGTGACCTCAGGAAACCCAGCTACCACGGCCTCCCAAAATGCTAAGATTGCTGGCGTCTGTGGCAGCGCCCGGCACAGTCTCTCTGGTTCCTTTTTAAAAAATAAAATTGGACGGCCGGGCACGGTGGCTCATGGCAGCCTGTCATTCAGGCGCCTCGAAGATACAGACGGGCCGAACAGGAGACCCGCCCGATCAACATGGTGAAACACAGTCTTTAAAACAGAAACAGAATTTGGCTTTTGCTCTGCTGCTCAAGTCGGTAATCCCAGGACATAGAATGCCAAGGCAGGCAGAACGTGAGGTCACGGGTTCGAGACTAATTTTGGAGGCCACAGAGCAGCCGGTGTCTAAAGAAAAGAAAAGAAAAGAAAATCATTAAAAAGCTGAGCTGGGCTTGGCATGTACTCACTTCGGAAGCACCTACAGTAATATTGGGACGCTACACTGAAGGCTGTCGTGGTCGGAGCTTAAAAACGGCACACAGGAAAATGCAGCTGTTTGTATATTTTTTTTCATTTTGACTGTTCTGTGAAAATCAAATAAAGATAGATTGGAGGTACAAAACATTAAATATAGAAATTAAGCTGGACGTGGTGGAATGGACACCTGCTAACCCAGCTACTTGAAGGGCATTGGGAGAAAAATCGCTTGAACCCAAAGGGCAGGTGTTCCAATAAGAAAAGTTCGCACTGTTGAACTCCAGCCTTGGTGACAAGAGAAAAAAAGTACAAAATAAAGAAAGGCGGGCTGGGGTTGGAGTGTCTCAGCACCTCGTTTGGTTTCAATTGCACACACTCATCAGTCTGATTGCTGTTCTTTTTTTCTGTTTTATTATGTGAGGTAGGATTTCACTGGAATGCTCAGGCTGACCTCGAACTCGTGACCTCAGGAAACCGGGCCACCTCGGTCTCCCAAAGTGCTAAGTTTGCTGGCAAGAGTGGCAGCACCTGATACATTCTCTGTGATTTTTTTTTTAATAATAAAATCAGACAGCGGGGCACGGTGGCTCAGGGTAGCCTGTCATTCAGGCGCTCTGAAAATAAAGGCGGGCGGATCACCAGAAGTTGCGGGTTTGAGACCCGCTTGACCAACTTGGTGAAACTCTTTCTTTAAAATGAAAACACAATTTGGGTTGGGCTCCTGGCTCAAGCCTCCAGTCCCAGCACATAGAATGCGAAGGCAGGCGGATCCTGAGGTCACAGGTTCGAGACTGGCCTCGAAAGACACAGCTTAGCCTTCGCCCTATAATAAACAGACAACAACAACAACAACAAAACAGAAAGACATAAAACAGCTGAGCTGGGCTTGGCATGTGATCGCTGCGGAAGCATCTACTCTGAAATTGAAACGCTACACAGAAGGCCGCGTGGTCGCAGTGCCGAAATGACACGCACAGGGTTGCAGAGTTCCGTATTTTTTTCTTCGTTGTGTCATGTTTGTGGAAATCAAATAAACATAGATTGGAGGTATAAAAAAATAAAAAGAAAATATTAGCTTTGCCTGGTGGTGTGGACACTTGAAACCCCAACTACTTGAAGAGCATTGGCAAGACAATCGCTTGAACCCAAAATGCAGGTGTTGCAATAACCAAAGATCGCACTGTTGCACTCCAGCATGGGTGAAAAGAGGAAAACAGTAGGTAATAAAGAAAGGCGGGGCTGTGTGTGGTGTCCCCGGGCACCTCGTTTTGTTTCAATTGCACACACTCCTCAGTCTGATAACTGATCTTTTGTTTTTCTGCTTTTTTATGTAAGGTGGGTTTTCCTTGGAAATCTCAAGCGTACCTCGACCTCCTGATTTCAGGAAACCCGGCCACCACGGCCTCCTAAAATGCTAAGATCGCTGGCGTCTGTGGCATCGCCAGGCACAGTCTCTCTGATTTCTTTTAAAAATAAAATTGGACGGCCGGGCACGATGGCTCATGGCTGACTGTCATTCAGGCGCCTCGAAGATACAGACGGGCCGAACAGGAGACCCGCCCGATCAACATGGTGAAACACAGTCTTTAAAACAGAAACAGAATTTGGCTTGGGCTCGGCGGCACAAGCCTGTAATCCCAGCACATAGAATCCCAAATCAGGCAGATCCTGAGGTCACGGGTTC
>CM038405.1:2960852-2984044 GCA_021498475.1 Saguinus midas | reverse complement strand
CAAGGCAAGGCAAATCCAGGAAATGAAAGGCAAGGCAACAGAGACAAGACAAGGCAAGAAAAATCCAGGCAAAGCAAGGTAAATTCAGGCAACGCAAACCCAGGCAATTCAAATCCAGGCAAGGCAAATCAAGGCAAATGAAGGCAACGCAAATCTTGGCAAGGCAAACCAAGGCAAACCAGGCAAGAGAAATCCAGGCAAAAAAGGCAAGGCAAATCCAGGCAAAGAAAATCCAAGCAAGGCAAGGCAAGGAAAATACAGGCAAGTCAAATCTAGGCAAGGCAAGGCAAGGCAAGGCAAATCCAGGCAAGACAAAGGCAGGCAAGGCAAGGTATGGCAAATTTAGGCAAGGCAAATCAATGCAAGGCAAGGCAAGGCAAATCCAGGCATGAAAAATTCAGTCAAGGCAAAATAAGCAAATCCAAGCAAGGCAAATCCAATCAAGGCAATGCGAGTGGCAGCACCGGAACATTCTCTGTGATTTTTTTAATAATAAATTCAGACATCCGAGCACGGTGGCTCAGGGTAGCCTGTCATTCAGGCGCTCAAAATAAAGGCGGCAGATCACAAATTGTGGGTTTGAGAACCGCTTGACCAACATGGTGAAACTCTTTCTTTAAAATCAAAACACAATTTGGGTTGGGCTCATGACTCAAGCCTCCAGGCCCAGCACATAGAATGCGAAGGCAGGCGGATCCTGAGGTCCCAGGTTCGAGACTCGCCTCGAAAGACACAGCTTAGCCCGCTCCCTATAATAAACACAAAAACAGAAAGACATAAAACAGCTGAGTTGGGCTTGGCATGTGGTCGCTTCGAAAGCAATTACTCTGAAATTGAAACGCTACACAGAAGGCCGCGTGGTCGCAGTGCCGAAATGACACGCACGGGTTGCAGAGTTCTGTATTTTTTTCTTTGTTCTGTCATGTTTGTGGAAATAAAATAAACATAGATTGGAGATACAAAAAAATAAAAATATAATGTTGGCTGGACCTGGTGGAGTGGACATTTGAAACCCAGGTATGTGAAAGGCATTGTCAAGACAATCGCTTGAACCCAAAAGGAAGGTGTTGCAATAATTAAACATCACCCTGTTGCACTCCAGCATTGGTGGAAAGAGAAAACAATCAGGTAATAAAGAACGGCGGGTGTGGGTGTGTTGTCCCGGGGTACCTCGTTTTGTTTCAATCACATACACCTCAGTCTGATTAGTTTTCTTTTGTTTACTGTTTTTTTTTATGTGAGGTGTGTTTTCAAGAGAAATCCCAGGCTTACCTCGAACTCCTGACGTCATTAACTCGCCCAACATGGCTTCCGAAAATGCTAAGATTGCTGGCCTGTGTGTCAGCTCCCGGCACTGTCTCTCTGATTCCTTTTTAAAAAATAAATTTGGACGGCAGGGCACAATGGCTCATGGCAGCCTGTCATTCAGGAGACTCGAAGATACAGATGGGTGGATCAGGAGAAGCTGTCTGTTCGAGACCCGCTCATTCAACATGGTGAAAACAGTCTTGAAAACAAAAACAGAATTTGACTTGTGCTCTGCTGCTCAAGCCGGTAATCCCAACACATAGAATGCCAAGGCAGGCAGATCGTGAGGTCACGGGTTCGAGACTAATTTTGGAGGCCACAGAGCAGCGGTGTCTAATGAAAAGAAAACAAAAGAAAATCATTAAAAAGCTGAGCTGGGCTCGCATGTATTCACCGGAAGCACCTACAGTAATTGGGACGCACAGTGAAGGCTGTCGTGGTCGAGCTTCAAAAGCGACACACAGGAAAATGCAGCTGTTTGTATATTTTTCTTCATTTTGACTGTTCTGTGAAAATCAAATAAGATAGATTGGAGGTACAAAACATTAAATATAGAAATTAAGCTGGACGTGGTGGAATGGACATCTGCTAACCCAGCTACTTGAAGGGCATTGGGAGAAAAATCGCTTGAACACAAAGAGCAGGTGTCCCAATAAGAAAATTTTGCACTGTTGGACTCCAGCCTTGTGACAAGAGAAAAAGTGAAAAATAAATAAAATCGAGGCTGGGGTTGAAGTGTACCAGCACCTGGTTTGGTTTCAATTGCACACACTCATCAGTCTGATTACTGTTCTTTTTTTCTGTTTTATTATGTGAGGTAGGTTTTCACTGGAATGTTGAGGCTGAAATCGAACTTGTGACCTCAGGAAACCGGGCCTCAGTCTCCCAAAGTGCTAAGTTTCCTGGCAAGAGTGGCAGCACCGGCACATTCTCTGTGATTCTTTTTCACAGTAAATGAGACAGCACGGTGCTCAGGGTAGCCTGTCATTCAGGCGCTCTGAAAATAAAGGCGCGGATCACAGAAGTTGTGGGTTTGAGACCTGCTTGAACAACATGGTGAAACCTTTTTCTTACAAATGAAAACACAATTTATGTTGGGCTCCATGGATCAAGCCTCCAGTCCCAGCACATAGAATGCGAAGGCAGGCGGATCCTGAGGTCACAGGTTCGAGACTGGCCTCGAAGACACAGCTTATCCTCGCCTATAATAAACAGACAACAACAACAACAACACAGAAAGACATAAATCAGCTGAGCTGGGCTTGGCATGTGATCGCTGGAAGCATCTACTCTGAAATTGAAAGCTACACAGAAGGCGCGTGGTGGCAGTGCCGAAATGACACGCACGGGTTGCAGAGTTCCGTATTTTTTTCTTCGTTGTGTCATGTTTGTGGAAATCAAATAAACATAGATTAGAGGTATAAAAAAATAAAAAGAGAAAATTAGCTTTACCTGGTGGTGTGGACACTTGAAACCCCAACTGCTTGAAGAGCATTGGCAAGACAATCGCTTGAACCCAAAATGCAGGTGTCGCAATAACCAAAGATCGCACTGTCGCACTCCAGCATGGGTGAAAAGAGGAAACAGTAGGTAATAAAGAAAGGCGGGGCTGCGTGTGGTGTCCCCCGCCACCTCGCTTTGTTTCAATTGCACACACTCCTCAGTCTGATAACTGATCTTTGGTTTTCTGCTTTTTTATGTAAGGTGGGTTTTCCCCGGAAATCTCAGGCATACCTCGACCTCCTGACCTCAGGAAACCCAGCCATCACGGCCTCCCAAAATGCTAAGATCGCTGGCATCTGTGGCAGCGCCAGGCACAGTCTCTCTGATTCCTTTTTAAAAAATAAAATTGGAGGGCCGGGCACGATGGCTCATGGCAGACTGTCATTCAGGCCTCGAAGATACAGGCGGGCCGATCAGGAGAAGCTGCGTGTTCGAGACCCGCCCGATCAACATGGTGAAACACAGTCTTTAAAACAGAAACAGAATTTGGCTTGGGCTCGGCGGCACAAGCCTGTAATTTCAGCACATAGAATCCCAAATCAGGCAGATCCTGAGGTCACGGGTTCTAGACTGATGTTGAAGGCCACAGAGCAGCCGCTCTCTAAAAAAAAAAAAAAAAAAAAAGGTTAATATTAAAAAGCTGAGCTGGGCTTGGCATGTACTCACTTGGAAGAGCGTACATTTAAATTGGGACGCTTCACAGAAGGCTGTCGTGGTCATAGCAAAATGACATACAAAAATTGCAGCTTTTTGTATATTTCTTCTTTATTTTGACTGTTCTGTGAAAATCAAATAAAGATAGATTATAGGTACAAAATATTAAATATAGAAAATAAGCTGGACGTGGTGGTGTGGACATCTGCAAACCCAGCTACTGAATGGCATTGGCAGAAAAATCGCTTGAACCCAAAGGGCAGGTGTTCCAATAAGAAAAGTTCGCACTGTTGAACTCCAGCCTTGGTGACAAGAGAAAAAAAGCACACAATAAAGAAAGGCGGGGTTGGGGTTGGCGTGTCTCAGCACCTCGTTTGGTATCAATTGCACACACTCATCAGTCTGATTACTTTTCTTTATTTTTCTGTTTCATTATGTGAGGTGGGATTTTACTGGAGGCTCAGACTGTCCTCGGACTCGTGACCTCAGGGAACCCAGGCCACCTCGGCCTCCCAAAGTGCCACGTTCGCTGGCAAGTGGCAGCACCAGACATTCTCTGTGATTTTTATTTTAATAATAAATTCAGACATCCGAGCACGGTGGCTCAGGGTAGCCTGTCATTCAAGGCGCTCCCAAAATAAAGGCTTCGGATCACCAGAAATTGTGGGTTTGAGAACCGCTTGACCAACAGGTGAAACTCTTTCTTTAAAATCAAAACACAATTTGGGTTGGGCTCCGCGGCTCAAGCCTCAGGCCCAGCACATAGAATCGAAGGCAGGCGGATCCTGAGGTCCCAGGTTCGAGACTGGCCTCGAAAGACACAGCAGCCCGCTCCTATAATAAACACAAAAACAGAAAGACATAAAACAGCTGAGTTGGGCTTGGCATGTGGTCGCCGAAGCAATTACTCTGAAATTGAAAGCTACACAGAAGGCGGCGTGGTCAGTGCCGAAATGACACACCACGGGTTGCAGAGTTCCGTATTTTTCTTTGTTCTGTCATGTTTGTGGAAATAAAATAAACATAGATTGGAGATACAAAAAATAAAAATATAATGTTGGCTGGACCTGGTGGAGTGGACATTTGAAACCCCAGGTATGTGAAAGGCATTGTCAAGACAATCGCTTGAACCCAAAAGGAAGGTGTTGCAATAATTAAACATCACCCTGTTGCACTCCAGCATTGGTGGAAAGAGGAAATTATTAGGTAATAAGAAGAGGCGGGTGTGTGTGTTGTCCCGGGTACCTCGTTTTGTTTCAATCACATACACCTCAGTCTGATTAGTTTTCTTTTGCTTTACTGTTTTTTTTTTTTTTTTTATGTGAGGTGTGTTTTCAAGAGAAATCTCAGGCTTACCTCGAACTCCTGACCTCAGGAAACTCGCCCAACACGGCTTCTCCAAATGCTAAGATTGCTGGCGTCAGTGGCAGCGCCCGGCACAGTCTCTCTGATTCCTTTTTAAAAATAAAATTGGACGGCAGGGCACAATGGCTCATGGCAGCCTGTCATTCAGGCGCCTCCTAGATACAGATGGGTCGATCAGGAGAAGCTGTCTGTTCGAGACCCGCCCATTCAATATGGTGAAAAACAGTCTTGAAAACAAAAACAGAATTTGGCTTGTGCTCTGCTGTTCAAGCCGGTAATCCCAGCACATAGAATGCCAAGGCAGGCAGATCGTGAGGTCACGGGTTCGAGACTAATTTTGGAGGCCACAGAGCAGCCGGTGTCTAATGAAAAGAAAACAAAAGAAAATCATTAAAAGCTGAGCTGGGCTCGGCATGTATTCACCGAAGCACCTACAGTAAAATTGGGATGCTACAGTGAAGGCTGTCGTGGTCGGAGCTTAAAAAGCGGCACACAGGAAAATGCAGCTGTTTGTATATTTTTCTTCATTTTGACTGTTCTGTGAAATCAAATAAAGATAGATTGGAGGTACAAAACATTAAATATAGAAATTAAGCTGGAAATGGTGGAATGGACACCTGCTAACCCAGCTACTTGAAGGGCATTGGGAGAAAAATCGCTTGAACACAAAGAGCAGGTGTCCCAATAAGAAAATTTTGCACTGTTGACTCCAGCCTTGTGACAAGTGAAAAAAGTGAAAATAAATAAAATCGAGGCTGGGGTTGGAGTGTACAGCACCTGGTTTGGTTTCAATTGCACACACTCATCAGTCTGATTACTGTTCTTTTTTTCTGTTTTACTATGTGAGGTACGTTTTCACTGGAATGTTGAGGCTGAAATCGAACTTGTGACCTCAGGAAACCGGGCCACCTCAGTCTCCCAAAATGCTAAGTTTCCTGGCCAGAGTGGCAGCGCCGGCACATTCTCTGTGATTTCTCTTTTCACAGTAAATGAGATAGCCGGCACGGTGGCTCAGGGTAGCCTGTCATTCAGGCGATCTGAAAATAAAGCGGGCGGATCAACAGAAGTTGCGGGTTTGAGACCTGCTTGACCAACATGGTGAAACTTTTTCTTACAAAAAAAACACTATTTGCGTTGGGCTCCAGCGGATCAAGCCTCCAGTCCCAGCACATAGAATCGAAGGCAGGCGGATCCTGAGGTCACAGGTTCGAGACTGGCCTCGAAAGACACAGCAGCCTCGCCCTATACTAAACAGACAACAACAACAACAACAACAACAGAAAGACATAAATCAGCTGAGCTGGGCTTGGCATGTGATCGCTGCAGAAGCATCTACTCTGAAATTGAAGGCTACACAGAAGGCGCGTGGTCCCAGTGCCGAAATGACACGCACGGGGTTGCAGAGTTCCGTATTTATTTCTTCATTGTGTCATGTTTGTGGAATCAAATAAACATAGATTGGAGGTACAAAAAAAAAGAATATAGAAAATTAGCTTTACCTGGTGGTGTGGACACTTGAAACCCCAACTACTTGAAGAGCATTGGCAAGACAATCGCTTGAACCCAAAAAGCAGGTGTCGCAATAACCAAAGATCGCACTGTTGCACTCCAGCATGGGTGAAAAGAGGAAATCAGTAGGTAATAAAGAAAGGCGGGCTGTGTGGTGTCCCGGCACCTCGCTTTGTTTCAATTGCACACTCCTCAGTCTGATAACTGATCTTTGTTTTCTGCTTTTTATGTAAGGTGGGTTTTCCCGGAAATCTCAGTGTACCTCGACCTCCTGACCTCAGGAAACCCAGCCATCACGGCCTCCCAAAATGCTAAGATTGCTGGCGTCTGTGGCAGCGCCGGCACAGTCTCTCTGATTCCTTTTAAAAATAAAATTGGACAGGGCACGATGGCTCATGGCAGACTGTCATTCAGGCGCCTCGAAGATACAGACGGGCGATCAGGAGAAGCTGCGTGTTCGAGACCGCCAGATCAACATGGTGAAACACAGTCTTTAAAACAGAAACAGAATTTGGCTTGGGCTCGTGGCACAATCCTGTAATTTCAGCACATAGAATCCCAAATCAGGCAGATCCTGCGTTACGGGTTCTACACTAATGTTGAGGCCACAGAGCAGCCGCTCTCTAAGAAAAAAAAAAAAGGTTAACATTAAAAAGCTGAGCTGGGCTTGGCATGTACTTACTTCGGAACCTACACTTAAATTTGGACGCTTCACAGAAGGCTGTCGTGGTCATAGCTTAAAAATGACACACAAAAAATTGCAGCTTTTTGTCTATTTTTTCTTCATTTTGACTGTTCTGGGAAAATCAAATAAAGATAGATTATCGGTACAAAATATTAAATATAGAAAGTAAGCTGGACGTGGTAGTATGGACACCTGAAAACCCAGCTACTTGAAGGGCATTGGGAGAAAAATCGCTTGAACCCAAAGGGCAGGTGTTCCAATAAGGAAAGTTCGCACTGTTGAACTCCAGCCTTGGTGACAAGAGAAAAAAAGTACAAAATAAAGAAAGGCGGGGTGGGGTTGGCGTGTCTCAGCACCTCGTTTGGTTTCAATTGCACACACTCATCAGTCTGATTACTTTTCTTTATTTTTCTGTTTTATTATGTGAGGTAGGATTTCACTGGAATGCTCAGACTGACCTCAGACCCGTGACTTCAGTGAACGCGGCCACCTCGGCCTCCCATAGTGCCAAGTTTCCTGGCAAGAGTGGCAGCACCCAGCACATTCTCGGTGATTTTTATTTTAATAATAAAATCAGACATCCGAGCACGGTGGCTCAGGGTAGCCTGTCATTCAGGCGCCCAAAATAAAGGCTTATGGATCACCAGAAATTGTGGGTTTGAGAACCGCTTGACCAACATGGTGAAACTCTTTCTTTAAAATCAAAACACAATTTGGGTTGGGCTCATGGCTCAAGCCTCCAGGCCCAGCACATAGAATGCGAAGGCAGGCGGATCCTGAGGTCCCAGGTTCGAGACTCGCCTCAAAGACACAGCTTAGCCCGCCTCCTATAATAAACACAAAACAGAAAGACATAAAACAGCTGAGTTGGGCTTGGCATGTGGTCGCTCGAAAGCAATTACTCTGAAATTGAAACGCTACACAGAAGGTCGCGTGGTCGCAGTGCCGAAATGACACGCACGGGTTGCAGAGTTCTGTATTTTTTCTTTGTTCTGTCATGTTTGTGGAAATAAAATAAACATAGATTGGAGATACAAAAATAAAAATATAATGTTGGCTGGACCTGGTGGAGTGGACATTTGAAACCCCAGGTATGTGAAAGGCATTGTCAAGACAATCGCTTGAACCCAAAAGGAAGGTGTTGCAATAATTAAACATCACCCTGTTGCACTCCAGCATTGGTGGAAAGAGGAAATTATTAGGTAATAAAGAAAGGCGGGTGTGGGTGTGTTGTCCCGGGTACCTCGCTTTGTTTCAATCACATACACCTCAGTCTGATTAGTTTTCTTTGTTTACTGTTTTTTTTTTTTATGTGAGGTGTGTTTTCAAGAGAAATCTCAGGCTTACCTCGAACTCCTGACCTCAGGAAACTCGCCCAACATGGCTTCTCCAAATGCTAAGATTGCTGGCCTGTGGCAGCGCCCGCACAGTCTCTCTGATTCCTTTTAAAAATAAAATTGGATGGCAGGGCACAATGGCTCATGGCAGCCTGTCATTCAGGCGCTCAAGATACAGATGGGTCGATCAGGAGAAGCTGTCTGTTCGAGACCCGCCATTCAATATGGTGAAAACAGTCTTGAAAACAAAACAGAATTTGGCTTGTGCTCTGCTGTTCAAGCCGGTAATCCCAGCACATAGAATGCCAAGGCAGAAAGATCGTGAGGTCACGGGTTCGAGACTAATTTTGAGGCCACAGAGCAGCCGGTGTCTTAAGAAAAGAAAACAAAAGAAAATCATTAAAAGCTGAGCTGGGCTTGGCATGTATTCACTTCGAAGCACCTACAGTAATGTTGGGATGCTGCACTGAAGGCTGTCGTGGTCGGAGCTTAAAACGACACACAGGAAAATGCAGCTGTTTGTATATTTTTTCTTCATTTTGACTGTTCTGTGAAAATCAAATAAAGATAGATTGGAGGTACAAAACATTAAATATAGAAATTAAGCTGGATGTGGTGGAATGGACACCTGCTAACCCAGCTACTTGAAGGGCATTGGGAGAAAAATCGCTTGAACACAAAGAGCAGGTGTCCCAATAAGAAAATTTTGCACTGTTGGACTCCAGCCTTGTGACAAGAGAAAAAGTGAAAATAAATAAAATCGGGGCTGGGGTTGGAGTGTACCGGCACCTCGTTTGGTTTCAATTGCACACACTCATCAGTCTAATTGCTGTTCTTTTTTTTTCTGTTTTATTATGTGAGGTAGGTTTTCACTGGAATGTTGAGGCTGAAATCGAACTCGTGACCTCAGGAAACCGGGCCACCTCGGTCTCCCAAAGTACTAAGTTTCCTGGCAAGAGTGGCAGCACCCGCACATTCTCTGTGCCATTTTTTTTCACAGTAAAATGAGACAGCCGGGCACGGTGGCTCAGGGTAGCCTGTCATTCAGGCGCTCTGAAAATAAAGGCGGGCGGATCACCAGAAGTTGCGGGTTTGAGACCTGCTTGACCAACTTGGTGAAACTCTTTCTTAAAAATGAAAACACAATTTGGGTTGGGCTCCATGGCTCAAGCCTCCAGTCCCAGCACATAGAATGCGAAGGCAGGCAGATCCTGAGGTCACAGGTTCGAGACTGGCCTCAAAGGACACAGCTTAGCTTTCGCCCTATAATAAACAGACAACAACAACAACAACAACAAAACAGAAAGACATAAAGCAGCTGAGCTGGGCTTGGCATGTGATCGCTGCGGAAGCATCTACTCTGAAATTGAAACGCTACACAGAAGGCCGCGTGGTCCCAGTGCCGAAATGACACGCACGGGGTTGCAGAGTTCCGTATTTTTTTCTTCATTGTGTCATGTTTGTGGAATCAAATAAACATAGATTAGAGGTATAAAAATAAAAAAGAATATATTAGCTTTACCTGGTGGTGTGGACACTTGAAACCCCAACTTCTTGAAGAGCATTGGCAAGACAATCGCTTGAACCCAAAATGCAGGTGTCACAATAACCAAAGATCGCAGTGTTTCCCTCCAGCATGGGTTAAAAGAGGAAAACAGTAGGTAATAAAGAAAGGCGGGCTGTGTGTGGTGTCCCCGGCACATCGCTTTGTTTCAATTGCACACACCTCAGTCTGATAACTGATCTTTGTTTTTCTGCTTTTTATGTAAGGTGGGTTTTCCCGGAAATCTCAGGCATACCTCGACCTCCTGACCTCAGGAAACCCAGCCATCACGGCCTCCCAAAATGCTAAGATTGCTGGCATCTGTGGCAGCGCCAGGCACAGTCTCTCTGATTCCTTTTAAAAATAAAATTGAGGGCCGAGCACGATGGCTCATGGCAGACTGTCATTCAGGCGCCTCAAGATACAGACGGGCCGATCAGGAGAAGCTGCGTGTTCGAGACCCGCCCGATCAACATGGTGAAACACAGTCTTTAAACAGAAACAAAATTTGGCTTGGGCTCGGCGGCACAATCCTGTAATTTCAGCACATAGAATCCCAAATCAGGCAGATCCTGAGGTCACGGGTTCTAGACTAATGTTGAGGCCACAGAGCAGCCGCCTCTAAAAAAAAAAAAAGGTTAACATTAAAAAGCTGAGCTGGGCTTGGCATGTACTCACTTCGAAGAACGACATTTAAATTGGGACGCTTCACAGAAGGCTGTCGTGGTCATAGCTTAAAAATGACATACAAAATTGCAGCTTTTGATATATTTCTTCTTTATTTTGACTGTTCTGTGAAAATCAAATAAAGATAGATTATAGGTACAAAATATTAAATATAGAAAATAAGCTGGACGTGGTGGTGTGGACATCTGCAAACCCAGCTACTTGAATGGCATTGGCAGAAAAATCGCTTGAACCCAAAGGGCAGGTGTTCCAATAAGAAAAGTTCGCACTGTTGAACTCCAGCCTTGGTGACAAGAGAAAAAAAGCACACAATAAAGAAAGGCGGGATTGGGGTTGGCGTGTCTCAGCACCTCTTTTGGTATCAATTGCACACACTCATCAGTCTGATTACTTTTCTTTATTTTTCTGTTTCATTATGTGAGGTGGGATTTTACTGGAAGGCTCAGACTGTCCTCGGACTCGTGACCTCAGGGAACCGGGCCACCTCGGCCTCCCAAAGTGCCACGTTTGCTGGCAAGAGTGGCAGCACCAGAAACATTCTCTGTGATTTTTTATTTTAATAATAAATTCAGACATCCGAGCACGGTGGCTCAGGGTAGCCTGTCATTCAGGCGCCCCAAAATAAAGGCTTATGGATCACCAGAAATTGTGGGTTTGAGAACCGCTTGACCAACTTGGTGAAACTCTTTCTTTAAAATCAAAACACAATTTGGGTTGGGCTCCGCTGCTCAAGCCTCCAGGCCCAGTACATAGAATGCGAAGGCAGGCGGATCCTGAGGTCCCAGGTTCGAGACTCGCCTCGAAAGACACAGCTTAGCCCGCTCCCTATAATAAACACAAAAAAACAGAAAGACATAAAACAGCTGAGTTGGGCTTGGCATGTGGTCGCTCGAAAGCAATTACTCTGAAATTGAAACGCTACACAGAAGGTCAGCGTGGTCGCAGTGCCGAAATGACACGCACGGGGTTGCAGAGTTCCGTATTGTTTTCTTTGTTCTGTCATGTTTGTGGAAATAAAATAAACATAGATTGGAGATACAAAAAAATAAAAATATAATGTTGGCTGGACCTGGTTGAGTGGACATTTGAAACCCCAGGTATGTGAAAGGCATTGTCAAGACAATCGCTTGAACCCAAAAGGAAGGTGTTGCAATAATTAAACATCACCCTGTTGCACTCCAGCATTGGTGGAAAGAGGAAATTATTAGGTAATAAGGAACGGCGGGTCCGGGTGTGTTGTCCCGGGGTACCTCGTTTTGTTTCAATCACATACACCTCAGTCTGATTAGTTTTCTTTTGCTTTACTGTTTTTTTGTTTTTTTTTTTTTTTTATGTGAGGTGTGTTTTCAAGAGAAATCTCAGGCTTACCTCGAACTCCTGACCTCAGGAAACTCGCCCAACACGGCTTCTCCAAATGCTAAGATTGCTGTCGTCAGTGGCAGCGCCCGGCACAGTCTCTCTGATTCCTTTTTAAAATAAAATTGGACGGCAGGGCACAATGGCTCATGGCAGCCTGTCATTCAGTCGCCTCCTAGATACAGATGGGTCGATCAGGAGAAGCTGTCTGAGACCCGCCCATTCAATATGGTGAAAAACAGTCTTGAAAACAAAAACAGAATTTGGCTTGTGCTCTGCTGTTCAAGCCGGTAATCCCAGCACATAGAATGCCAAGGCAGGCAGATCGTGAGGTCACGGGTTCGAGACTAATTTTGGAGGCCACAGAGCAGCCGGTGTCTTAAGAAAAGAAAACAAAAGAAAATCATTAAAAAGCTGAGCTGGGCTCTGAACGTATTCACTTAGGAAGCACCTACAGTAATATCGGGATGCTGCACTGAAGGCTGTCGTGGTCGGAGCTTCAAAACAACACAAAGGAAAATGCAGCTGTTTGTATATTTTTTCTTCATTTTGACTGTTCTGTGAAAATCAAATAAAGATAGATTGGAGGTACAAAACATTAAATATAGAAATTAAGCTGGAAATGGTGGAATGGACACCTGCTAACCCAGCTACTTGAAGGGCATTGGGAGAAAAATCGCTTGAAAACAAAGAGCAGGTGTCCCAATAAGAAAATTTTGCACTGTTGGACTCCAGCCTTGTGACAAGAGAAAAAGTGAAAATAAATAAAATCGAGGCTGGGGTTGAAGTGTACCGCACCTGGTTTGGTTTCAATTGCACACACTCATCAGTCTGATTGCTGTTCTTTTTTTTTCTGTTTTACTATGTGAGGTACGTTTTCACTGGAATGTTGAGGCTGAAATCGAACTCGTGACCTCAGGAAACCGGGCCACCTCAGTCTCCCAAAATGCTAAGTTTCCTGGCCAGAGTGGCAGCGCCCGCACATTCTCTGTGATTTCTTTTCACAGTTAAATGAGATAGCCGGGCACGGTGGCTCAGGGTAGCCTGTCATTCAGGCGATCTGAAAATAAAGGCGGGCGGATCAACAGAAGTTGCGGGTTTGAGACCTGCTTGACCAACATGGTGAAACTTTTCTTACAAATGAAAACACTATTTGCGTTGGGCTCATGGATCAAGCCTCCAGTCCCAGCACATAGAATGCGAAGGCAGGCGGATCCTGAGGTCACAGGTTCGAGACTGGCCTCAAAGACACAGCTTAGCCTTCGCCCTATACTAAACAGACAACAACAACAACAACAACAAAAGAGAAAGACATAAAGCAGCTGAGCTGGGCTTGGCATGTGATCGCTGGAAGCATCTACTCTGAAATTGAAAGGCGACACAGAAGGTCGTGGTCCCAGTGCCGAAATGACACGCACGGGGTTGAGGAGTTCCGTATTTTGTTCTTCATTGTGTCATGTTTGTGGGAATCAAATAAACATAGATTGGAGGTATAAAAAATAAAAAGAATATATTAGCTTTGCCTGGTGGTGTGGACACTTGAAACCCCAACTACTTGAAGAGCATTGGCAAGACAATCGCTTGAACCCAAAATGCAGGTGTCGAATAACCAAAGATCGCACTGTCGCACTCCAGCATGGGTGAAAAGAGGAAATCAGTAGGTAATAAAGAAAGGCGGGCTGTGTGTGGTGTCCCCGGCACATCGCTTTGTTTCAATTGCACACACCTCAGTCTGATAACTGATCTTCGTTTTTCTGCTTTTTATGTAAGGTGGGTTTCCGGAAATCTCAGTGTACCTCGACCTCCTGACCTCAGGAAACCCGGATACCACGGCCTCCCAAAATGCTAAGATTGCTGGCGCCTGTGGCAGCGCCCGGCACAGTCTCTCTGATTCCTTTTTAAAAATAAAATTGGACAGCCGAGCACGATGGCTCATGGCAGACTGTCATTCAGGCGCCTCAAGATACAGACGGGCCGATCAGGAGAAGCTGCGTGTTCGAGATGCGCCAGATCAACATGGTGAAACACAGTCTTTAAACCAGAAACAGAATTTGGCTTGGGCTCGCGGCACAATCCTGTAATTTCAGCACATAGAATCCCAAATCAGGCAGATCCTGACGTCACGGGTTCTACACTAATGTTGAGGCCACAGAGCAGCCGCTCTCTAAGGAAAAAAAAAAGGTTAACATTAAAAGCTGAGCTGGGCTTGGCATGTACTCACTCGAAGAACGACATTTAAATTGGGACGCTTCACAGAAGGCTGTCGTGGTCATAGCTTAAAAATGACATACAAAAATTGCAGCTTTTATATATTTCTTCTTCATTTTGACTGTTCTGTGAAAATCAAATAAAGATAGATTATAGGTACAAAATATTAAATATAGAAAATAAGCTGGACGTGGTGGTATGGACATCTGCAAACCCAGCTACTTGAATGGCATTGGGAGAAAAATCGCTTGAACCCAAAGGGCAGGTGTTCCAATAAGAAAAGTTCGCACTGTTGAACTCCAGGTTTGGTGACAAGAGAAAAAAGCACACAATAAAGAAAGGCGGGTTAGTTGGCGTGTCTCAGCACCTCGTTTGGTATCAATTGCACACACTCATCAGTCTGATTACTTTTCTTTATTTTTCTGTTTCATTATGTGAGGTAGGATTTTACTGGAAGGCTCAGACTGTCCTCGGACTCGTGACCTCAGGGAACCTGTCCACCTCGGCCTCCCAAATTGCCAAGTTTGCTGGCAAGAGTGGCAGCACCAGAACATTCTCTGTGATTTTTTATTTTAATAATAAATTCAGACATCCGAGCACGGTGGCTCAGGGTAGCCTGTCATTCAGGCGCTCCAAAATAAAGGCTTGCAGATCACCAGAAATTGTGGGTTTGAGAACCGCTTGACCAACATGGTGAAACTCTTCTTTAAAATCAAAACACAATTTGGGTTGGGCTCATGCTCAAGCCTCCAGGCCCAGCACATAGAATGCGAAGGCAGGCGGATCCTGAGGTCCCAGGTTCGAGACTCGCCTCGAAAGACACAGCTTAGCCCGCCTCCCTATAATAAACACAAAACAGAAAGACATAAAACAGCTGAGTTGGGCTTGGCATGTGGTCGCTCAAAGCAATTATTTGAAATTGAAACGCTACACAGAAGGCCGCGTGGTCGCAGTGCCGAAATGACACGCACGGGTTGCAGAGTTCTGTATTTTTTTCTTTGTTCTGTCATGTTTGTGGAAATAAAATAAACATAGATTGGAGATACAAAAAAATAAAAATATAATGTTGGCTGGACCTGGTGGAGTGGACATTTGAAACCCCAGGTATGTGAAAGGCATTGTCAAGACAATCGCTTGAACCCAAAAGGAAGGTGTTGCAATAATTAAACATCACCCTGTTGCACTCCAGCATTGGTGGAAAGAGGAAATTATTAGGTAATAAAGAACGGCGGGTGGGTGTGTTGTCCCGGGGTACCTCGTTTTGTTTCAATCACATACACCTCAGTCTGATTAGTTTTCTTTTGTTTACTGTTTTTTTTTTTTTTTTTATGTGAGGTGTGTTTTCAAGAGAAATCTCAGGCTTACCTCGAACTCCTGACCTCAGGAAACTCGCCCAACATGGCTTCCAAAAATGCTAAGATTGCTGGCCTGTGTGCAGCGCCCGCACAGTCTCTCTGATTCCTTTTTAAAATAAATTGGATGGCAGGGCACAATGGCTCATGGCAGCCTGTCATTCAGGCGCCTCAAGATACAGATGGGTCGATCAGGAGAAGCTGTCTGTTCGAGACCCGCCCATTCAATATGGTGAAAACAGTCTTGAAAACAAAACAGAATTTGGCTTGTGCTCTGCTGTTCAAGCCGGTAATCCCAGCACATAGAATGCCAAGGCAGGCAGATCGTGAGGTCACGGGTTCGAGACTAATTTTGGAGGCCACAGAGCAGCCGGTGTCTAATGAAAAGAAAACAAAAGAAAATCATTAAAAGCTGAGCTGGGCTCGCATGTATTCACTTCGAAGCACCTACAGTAATGTTGGGATGCTGCACTGAAGGCTGTCGTGGTCGGAGCTTCAAAACGACACACAGGAAAATGCAGCTGTTTGTATATTTTTTCTTCATTTTAACTGTTCTGTGAAAATCAAATAAAGATAGATTGGAGGTACAAAACATTAAATATAGAAATTAAGCTGGAAATGGTGGAATGGACACCTGCTAACCCAGCTACTTGAAGGGCATTGGGAGAAAAATCGCTTGAACACAAAGAGCAGGTGTCCCAATAAGAAAATTTTGCACTGTTGGACTCCAGCCTTGTGACAAGAGAAAAAGTGAAAATAAATAAAATCGAGGCTGGGGTTGAAGTGTACCAGCACCTGGTTTGGTTTCAATTGCACACACTCATCAGTCTGATTGCTGTTCTTTTTTTTTCTGTTTTACTATGTGAGGTACGTTTTCACTGGAATGTTGAGGCTGAAATCGAACTCGTGACCTCAGGAAACCGGGCCACCTCGGTCTCCTAAAATGCTAAGTTTCCTGGCAAGAGTGGCAGCGCGCGGCACATTCTCTGTGATTTCTTTTTTCACAGTAATATGAGACAGCCGGGCACGGTGGCTCTGGGTAGCCTGTCATTCAGACTCTCTGAAAATAAAGGCGAGTGGATCACCAGAAGTTACGGGTTTGAGGCTTGCTTGACCAACATGGTGAAACTTTTTCTTACAAAAGTAAATGCAATTTATGTTGGGCTCATGGATCAAGCCTCCAGTCCCAGCACATAGAATGCGAAGGCAGGCGGATCCTGAGGTCACAGGTTCGAGACTGGCCTCAAAGACACAGCTTATCCTTCGCCCTATAATAAACAGACAACAACAACAACAACAACAACACAGAAAGACATAAATCAGCTGAGCTGGGCTTGCATGTGATCGCTGCAGAAGCATCTACTCTGAAATTGAAACGACACAGAAGGCGCGTGGTCCCAGTGTCGAAATGACACGCACGGGGTTGAGGAGTTCCGTATTTTGTTCTTCATTGTGTCATGTTTGTGGGAATCAAATAAACATAGATTGGAGGTATAAAAAATAAAAAGAATATATTAGCTTTGCCTGGTGGTGTGGACACTTGAAACCCCAACTACTTGAAGAGCATTGGCAAGACAATCGCTTGAACCCAAAATGCAGGTGTCCCAATAACCAAAGATCGCACTGTTGCACTCCAGCATGGGTGAAAAGAGGAAATCAGTAGGTAATAAAGAAAGGCGGGCTGTGTGTGGTGTCCCCAGGCACCTCGCTTTGTTTCAATTGCACACACCTCAGTCTGATAACTGATCTTTGTTTTTCTGCTTTTTATGTAAGGTGGGTTTTCCCGAAATCTCAGGCATACCTCGACCTCCTGACCTCAGGAAACCCGGATACCACGGCCTCCCAAAATGCTAAGATTGCTGGCATCTGTGGCAGCGCCAGGCACAGTCTCTCTGATTCCTTTTAAAAATAAAATTGGACAGCCGAGCACGATGGCTCATGGCAGACTGTCATTCAGGCGCCTCAAGATACAGACGGGCCGATCAGGAGAAGCTGCGTGTTCGAGACCCGCCAGATCAACATGGTGAAACACAGTCTTTAAACAGAAACAGAATTTGGCTTGGGCTCGGCAGCACAAGCCTGTAATTTCAGCACATAGAATCCCAAATCAGGCAGATCCTGAGGTCACGGGTTCTACACTAATGTTGAGGCCACAGAGCAGCCGCCTCTAAAAAAAAAAAAAAAAGGTTAATATTAAAAGCTGAGCTGGGCTTGGCATGTACTCACTCGAAGAACGACATTTAAATTGGGACGCTTCACAGAAGGCTGTCGTGGTCATAGCTTAAAAATGACATACAAAAATTGCAGCTTTTTATATATTTCTTCTTTATTTTGACTGTTCTGTGAAAATCAAATAAAGATAGATTATAGGTACAAAATATTAAATATAGAAAATAAGCTGGACGTGGTGGTGTGGACATCTGCAAACCCAGCTACTTGAATGGCATTGGCAGAAAAAATCGCTTGAACCCAAAGGGCAGGTGTTCCAATAAGAAAAGTTCGCACTGTTGAACTCCAGCCTTGGTGACAAGAGAAAAATGCACACAATAAAGAAAGGCGGGGTTGGGGTTGGCGTGTCTCAGCACCTCGTTTGGTATCAATTGCACACACTCATCAGTCTGATTACTTTTCTTTATTTTTCTGTTTCATTATGTGAGGTGGGATTTTACTGGAAGGCTCAGACGGTCCTCGGACTCGTGACCTCAGGGAACCGGGCCACGTCGGCCTCCCAAAGTGCCACGTTTGCTGGCAAGAGTGGCAGCACCAGAAACATTCTCTGTGATTTTTTATTTTAATAATAAATTCAGACATCCGAGCACGGTGACTCAGGGTAGCCTGTCATTCAGGTGCTCCCAAAATAAAGGCTTGCGGATCACCAGAAATTGTGGGTTTGAGAACCGCTTGGCCAACTTGGTGAAACTCTTTCTTTAAAATCAAAACACAATTTGGGTTGGGCTCCGCTGCTCAAGCCTCCAGGCCCAGTACATAGAATGCGAAGGCAGGCGGATCCTGAGGTCCCAGGTTCGAGACTCGCCTCGAAAGACACAGCTTAGCCCGCTCCCTATAATAAACACAAAACAGAAAGACATAAAACAGCTGAGTTGGGCTTGGCATGTGGTCGCTCAAAGCAATTACTCTGAAATTGAAACGCTACACAGAAGGCCGGCGTGGTCGCAGTGCCGAAATGACACGCACGGGTTGCAGAGTTCCGTATTGTTTTCTTTGTTCTGTCATGTTTGTGGAAATAAAATAAACATAGATTGGAGATACAAAAATAAAAATATAATGTTGGCTGGACCTGGTGGAGTGGACATTTGAAACCCCAGGTATGTGAAAGGCATTGTCAAGACAATCGCTTGAACCCAAAAGGAAGGTGTTGCAATAATTAAACATCACCCTGTTGCACTCCAGCATTGGTGGAAAGAGGAAATTATTAGGTAATAAGGAACGGCGGGTCCGGGTGTGTTGTCCCGGGTACCTCGTTTTGTTTCAATCACATACACCTCAGTCTGATTAGTTTTCTTTGCTTTACTGTTTTTTTTTTTTATGTGAGGTGTGTTTTCAAGAGAAATCTCAGGCTTACCTCGAACTCCTGACCTCAGGAAACTCGCCCAACACGGCTTCTCCAAATGCTAAGATTGCTGGCGCCAGTGGCAGCGCCCGCACAGTCTCTCTGATTCCTTTTTTAAAAATAAAATTGGACGGCAGGGCACAATGGCTCATGGCAGCCTGTCATTCAGGCGCCTCCTAGATACAGATGGGTCGATCAGGAGAAGCTGTCTGTTCGAGACCCGCCCTTTCAATATGGTGAAAATGTCTTGAAAACAAAAACAGAATTTGGCTTGTGCTCTGCTGTTCAAGCCGGTAATCCCAGCACATAGAATGCCAAGGCAGGCAGATCGTGAGGTCACGGGTTCGAGACTAATTTTGGAGGCCACAGAGCAGCCGGTGTCTTAAGAAAAGAAAACAAAAGAAAATCATTAAAAAGCTGAGCTGGGCTCGGTACGTATTCACTTCGGAAGCACCTACAGTAATGTTGGGATGCTGCACTGAAGGCTGTCGTGGTCGGAGCTTCAAAACGACACACAGGAAAATGCAGCTGTTTGTATATTTTTTCTTCATTTTGACTGTTCTGCGAAAATCAAATAAAGATAGATTGGAGGTACAAAACATTAAATATAGAAATTAAGCTGGAAATGGTGGAATGGACACCTGCTAACCCAGCTACTTGAAGGGCATTGGGAGAAAAATCGCTTGAAAACAAAGAGCAGGTGTCCCAATAAGAAAATTTTGCACTGTTGGACTCCAGCCCTTGTGACAAGAGAAAAAAGTGAAAAATAAATAAAATCGAGGCTGGGGTTGAAGTGTACCGGCACCTGGTTTGGTTTCAATTGCACACACTCATCAGTCTGATTGCTGTTCTTTTTTTTTCTGTTTTACTATGTGAGGTACGTTTTCACTGGAATGTTGAGGCTGAAATCGAACTCGTGACCTCAGGAAACCGGGCCACCTCAGTCTCCCAAAATGCTAAGTTTCCTGGCCAGAGTGGCAGCGCCCGGCACATTCTCTGTGATTTCTTTTCACAGTAAATGAGATAGCCGGGCACGGTGGCTCAGGGTAGCCTGTCATTCAGGCGATCTGAAAATAAAGGCGGCGGATCAACAGAAGTTGCGGTTTGAGACCTGCTTGACCAACATGGTGAAACTTTTTCTTACAAATGAAAACACTATTTGCTTGGGCTCATGGATCAAGCCTCCAGTCCCAGCACATAGAATGCGAAGGCAGGCGGATCCTGAGGTCACAGGTTCGAGACTGGCCTCGAAAGACACAGCTTAGCCTTCGCCCTATACTAAACAGACAACAACAACAACAACAACAAAAGAGAAAGACATAAAGCAGCTGAGCTGGCTTGGCATGTGATCGCTATGGAAGCATCTACTCTGAAATTGAAAGGCGACACAGAAGGCCGCGTGGTCCCAGTGCCGAAATGACACGCACGGGGTTGAGGAGTTCCGTATTTTGTTCTTCATTGTGTCATGTTTGTGGGAATCAAATAAACATAGATTGGAGGTATAAAAAAATAAAAAGAATATATTAGCTTTGCCTGGTGGTGTGGACACTTGAAACCCCAACTACTTGAAGAGCATTGGCAAGACAATCGCTTGAACCCAAAATGCAGGTGTCGCAATAACCAAAGATCGCACTGTCGCACTCCAGCATGGGTGAAAAGAGGAAATCAGTAGGTAATAAAGAAAGGCGGGCTGTGTGTGGTGTCCCCGGCACATCGCTTTGTTTCAATTGCACACACCTCCGTCTGATAACTGATCTTCGTTTTCTGCTTTTTATGTAAGGTGGGTTTCCGGAAATCTCCAGTGTACCTCGACCTCCTGACCTCAGGAAACCCGGATACCACGGCCTCCCAAAATGCTAAGATTGCTGGCGCCTGTGGCAGCGCCCGCACAGTCTCTCTGATTCCTTTTTTAAAAATAAAATTGGACAGCCGAGCACGATGGCTCATGGCAGACTGTCATTCAGGCGCCTCGAAGATACAGACGGGCCGATCAGGAGAAGCTGCGTGTTCGAGATGCGCCAGATCAACATGGTGAAACACAGTCTTTAAACCAGAAACAGAATTTGGCTTGGGCTCGGCGGCACAATCCTGTAATTTCAGCACATAGAATCCCAAATCAGGCAGATCCTGACGTTACGGGTTCTACACTAATGTTGAGGCCACAGAGCAGCCGCTCTCTAAGGGAAAAGAAAAAGGTTAACATTAAAAGCTGAGCTGGGCTTGGCATGTACTCACCGAAGAACGACATTTAAATTGGGACGCTTCACAGAAGGCTGTCGTGGTCATAGCTTAAAATGACATACAAAATATTGCAGCTTTTGTATATTTCTTCTTCATTTTGACTGTTCTGTGAAAGTCAAATAAAGATAGATTAGAGGTACAAAATATTAAATATAGAAAATAAGCTGGACGTGGTGTGGACATCTGCAAACCCAGCTACTTGAAGGCATTGGCAGAAAAATCGCTTGAACCCAAAGGGCAGGTGTTCCAATAAGAAAAGTTCGCACTGTTGAACTCCAGCCTTGGTGACAAGAGAAAAAAGCACACAATAAAGAAAGGCGGGTTGGGGTTGGCGTGTCTCAGCACCTCGTTTGGTTTCAATTGCACACACTCATCAGTCTGATTACTTTTCTTTATTTTTCTGTTTTATTATGTGAGGTATGACTTCACTGGAAGGCTCAGACTGTCCTCGGACTCGTGACCTCAGGGAACCTGTCCACCTCGGCCTCCCAAAGTGCCAAGTTTCCTGGCAAGAGTGGCAGCACCCGGAACATTCTCTGTGATTTTTTTTTAATAATAAATTCAGACAGCCGAGCACGGTGGCTCAGGGTAGCCTGTCATTCAGGCGCTTCCAAAATAAAGGCTTGCAGATCACCAGAAATTGTGGGTTTGAGAACCGCTTGACCAACATGGTGAAACTCGTTCTTTAAAATCAAAACACAATTTGGGTTGGGCTCCGCGGCTCAAGCCTCCATTCCTAGCACATACAGTGCGAAGGCAGGCGGATCCTGAGGTCCCAGGTTCGAGACTCGCCTCGAAAGACACAGCTTAGCCCGCTCCCTATAATAAACAAAAAAACAGAAAGACAAAAAAACAGCTGAGTTGGGCTTGGCATGTGGTCGCTCCGAAAGCAATTACTCTGAAATTGAAACGCTACACAGAAGGTCGGTCGCAGTGCCGAAATGACACGCACGGGTTGCAGAGTTCTGTATTTTTTTCTTTGTTCTGTCATGTTTGTGGAAATAAAATAAACATAGATTGGAGATACAAAAAAATAAAAATATAATGTTGGCTGGACCTGGTGGAGTGGACATTTGAAACCCAAGGTATGTGAAAGGCATTGTCAAGACAATCGCTTGAACCCAAAAGGAAGGTGTTGCAATAATTAAACATCACCCTGTTGCACTCCAGCATTGGTGGAAAGAGAAAACAATCAGGTAATAAAGAACGGCGGGTGTGGGTGTGTTGTCCCGGGGTACCTCGTTTTGTTTCAATCACATACACCTCAGTCTGATTAGTTTTCTTTTGTTTACTGTTTTTTTTTTTTATGTGAGGTGTGTTTTCAAGAGAAATCTCAGGCTTACCTCGAACTCCTGACCTCAGGAAACTCGCCCAACATGGCTTCCAAAAATGCTAAGATTGCTGGCCTGTGTCAGCTCCGGCACTGTCTCTCTGATTCCTTTTTAAAAATAAATTTGGATGGCAGGGCACAATGGCTCATGGCAGCCTGTCATTCAGGGAGACTCGAAGATACAGATGGGTCGATCAGGAGAAGCTGTCTGTTCGAGACCCGCCCGTTCAACATGGTGAAATACAGTCTTGAAAACAAAAACAGAATTTGACTTGTGCTCTGCTGCTCAAGCCGGTAATCCCAGCACATAGAATGCCAAGGCAGAAAGATCGTGAGGTCACGGGTTCGAGACTAATTTTGGAGGCCACAGAGCAGCCGGTGTCTAATGAAAAGAAAACAAAAGAAAATCATTAAAAAGCTGAGCTGGGCTTGGCATGTACTCACTCGAAGAACGTACATTTAAATTGGGACGCTTCACAGAAGGCTGTCGTGGTCATAGCTTAAAATGACATACAAAATATTGCAGATTTGTATATTTCTTCT